>CAMRHE010000551.1:662500-997469 GCA_947044405.1 Leptodactylus fallax | reverse complement strand
ACAGGCACTATTATAGTAATACTGCCCCCTACAGATAATAATCCCCCGGCACACACTTACACAGGTAATATTAGCTGTGGGTGGGCACTAGCACTATTACAGTAATACTGCCCCCCACAGATAATAATCCCCCCCGGCACACACCTTACACAGGTAATATTAGCTGTGGGTGGGCACAGGCACTATTACAGTAATACTGCCCCCTACAGATAATAATCCCCCCCGGGCACACACTTACACAGGTAATATTAGCTGTGGGTGGGCACAGGCACTATTATAGTAATACTGCCCCCTACAGATAATAATCCCCCCGGCACACACTTACACAGGTAATATTAGCTGTGGGTGGGCACTAGCACTATTATAGTAATACTGCCCCCCACAGATAATAATCCCCCCGGCACACACTTACACAGGTAATATTAGCTGTGGGTGGGCACAGGCACTATTATAGTAATACTGCCCCCCGCAGATAATAATCCCCCCCGGCACACACTTACACAGGTAATATTAGCTGTGGGTGGGCACAGGCACTATTACAGTAATACTGCCCCCTGCAGATAATAATCCCCCCGGCACACACTTACACAGGTAATATTAGCTGTGGGTGGGCACAGGCACTATTATAGTAATACTGCCCCCTACAGATAATAATCCCCCCGGCACACACTTACACAGGTAATATTAGCTGTGGGTGGGCACAGGCACTATTATAGTAATACTGCCCCCCACAGATAATAATCCCCCCGGCACACACTTACACAGGTAATATTAGCTGTGGGTGGGCACAGGCACTATTACAGTAATACTGCCCCCTACAGATAATAATCCCCCCCGGCACACACTTACACAGGTAATATTAGCTGTGGGTGGGCACAGGCACTATTATAGTAATACTGCCCCCTACAGATAATAATCCCCCCCGGCACACACTTACACAGGTAATATTAGCTGTGGGTGGGCACTAGCACTATTACAGTAATACTGCCCCCCACAGATAATAATCCCCCCCGGCACACACTTACACAGGTAATATTAGCTGTGGGTGGGCACTAGCACTATTATAGTAATACTGCCCCCTACAGATAATAATCCCCCCGGCACACACTTACACAGGTAATATTAGCTGTGGGTGGGCACAGGCACTATTATAGTAATACTGCCCCCTACAGATAATAATCCCCCCCGGCACACACTTACACAGGTAATATTAGCTGTGGGTGGGCACTAGCACTATTACAGTAATACTGCCCCCTACAGATAATAATCCCCCCCGGCACACACTTACACAGGTAATATTAGCTGTGGGTGGGCACAGGCACTATTATAGTAATACTGCCCCCTACAGATAATAATCCCCCCCGGCACACACTTACACAGGTAATATTAGCTGTGGGTGGGCACTAGCACTATTATAGTAATACTGCCCCCCGCAGATAATAATCCCCCCGGCACACACTTACACAGGTAATATTAGCTGTGGGTGGGCACTAGCACTATTACAGTAATACTGCCCCCTACAGATAATAATCCCCCCGGCACACACTTACACAGGTAATATTAGCTGTGGGTGGGCACAGGCACTATTATAGTAATACTGCCCCCTACAGATAATAATCCCCCCCGGCACACACTTACACAGGTAATATTAGCTGTGGGTGGGCACTAGCACTATTATAGTAATACTGCCCCCTACAGATAATAATCCCCCCCGGCACACACTTACACAGGTAATATTAGCTGTGGGTGGGCACTAGCACTATTATAGTAATACTGCCCCCCGCAGATAATAATCCCCCCCGGCACACACTTACACAGGTAATATTAGCTGTGGGTGGGCACTAGCACTATTATAGTAATACTGCCCCCTACAGATAATAATCCCCCCCGGCACACACTTACACAGGTAATATTAGCTGTGGGTGGGCACTAGCACTATTACAGTAATACTGCCCCCTACAGATAATAATCCCCCCCGGCACACACTTACACAGGTAATATTAGCTGTGGGTGGGCACAGGCACTATTATAGTAATACTGCCCCCTACAGATAATAATCCCCCCCGGCACACACTTACACAGGTAATATTAGCTGTGGGTGGGCACTAGCACTATTATAGTAATACTGCCCCCTACAGATAATAATCCCCCCCGGCACACACTTACACAGGTAATATTAGCTGTGGGTGGGCACAGGCACTATTATAGTAATACTGCCCCCTACAGATAATAATCCCCCCCGGCACACACTTACACAGGTAATATTAGCTGTGGGTGGGCACAGGCACTATTATAGTAATACTGCCCCCTACAGATAATAATCCCCCCCGGCACACACTTACACAGGTAATATTAGCTGTGGGTGGGCACAGGCACTATTACAGTAATACTGCCCCCTACAGATAATAATCCCCCCCGGCACACACTTACACAGGTAATATTAGCTGTGGGTGGGCACAGGCACTATTATAGTAATACTGCCCCCTACAGATAATAATCCCCCCGGCACACACTTACACAGGTAATATTAGCTGTGGGTGGGCACAGGCACTATTATAGTAATACTGCCCCCTACAGATAATAATCCCCCCCGGCACACACTTACACAGGTAATATTAGCTGTGGGTGGGCACTAGCACTATTATAGTAATACTGCCCCCTACAGATAATAATCCCCCCGGCACACACTTACACAGGTAATATTAGCTGTGGGTGGGCACAGGCACTATTATAGTAATACTGCCCCCTACAGATAATAATCCCCCCGGCACACACTTACACAGGTAATATTAGCTGTGGGTGGGCACAGGCACTATTATAGTAATACTGCCCCCTACAGATAATAATCCCCCCGGCACACACTTACACAGGTAATATTAGCTGTGGGTGGGCACTAGCACTATTATAGTAATACTGCCCCCTACAGATAATAATCCCCCCCGGCACACACTTACACAGGTAATATTAGCTGTGGGTGGGCACAGGCACTATTATAGTAATACTGCCCCCTACAGATAATAATCCCCCCGGCACACACTTACACAGGTAATATTAGCTGTGGGTGGGCACTAGCACTATTATAGTAATACTGCCCCCCACAGATAATAATCCCCCCGGCACACACTTACACAGGTAATATTAGCTGTGGGTGGGCACTAGCACTATTATAGTAATACTGCCCCCTACAGATAATAATCCCCCCCGGCACACACTTACACAGGTAATATTAGCTGTGGGTGGGCACAGGCACTATTATAGTAATACTGCCCCCTACAGATAATAATCCCCCCCGGCACACACTTACACAGGTAATATTAGCTGTGGGTGGGCACTAGCACTATTATAGTAATACTGCCCCCTACAGATAATAATCCCCCCCGGCACACACTTACACAGGTAATATTAGCTGTGGGTGGGCACAGGCACTATTATAGTAATACTGCCCCCTACAGATAATAATCCCCCCCGGCACACACTTACACAGGTAATATTAGCTGTGGGTGGGCACTAGCACTATTATAGTAATACTGCCCCCTACAGATAATAATCCCCCCCGGCACACACTTACACAGGTAATATTAGCTGTGGGTGGGCACAGGCACTATTATAGTAATACTGCCCCCTACAGATAATAATCCCCCCGGCACACACTTACACAGGTAATATTAGCTGTGGGTGGGCACTAGCACTATTACAGTAATACTGCCCCCTACAGATAATAATCCCCCCCGGCACACACTTACACAGGTAATATTAGCTGTGGGTGGGCACAGGCACTATTATAGTAATACTGCCCCCTACAGATAATAATCCCCCCCGGCACACACTTACACAGGTAATATTAGCTGTGGGTGGGCACTAGCACTATTATAGTAATACTGCCCCCCGCAGATAATAATCCCCCCGGCACACACTTACACAGGTAATATTAGCTGTGGGTGGGCACAGGCACTATTATAGTAATACTGCCCCCTACAGATAATAATCCCCCCCGGCACACACTTACACAGGTAATATTAGCTGTGGGTGGGCACAGGCACTATTATAGTAATACTGCCCCCTACAGATAATAATCCCCCCCGGCACACACTTACACAGGTAATATTAGCTGTGGGTGGGCACAGGCACTATTATAGTAATACTGCCCCCCACAGATAATAATCCCCCCGGCACACACTTACACAGGTAATATTAGCTGTGGGTGGGCACAGGCACTATTACAGTAATACTGCCCCCTACAGATAATAATCCCCCCCGGCACACACTTACACAGGTAATATTAGCTGTGGGTGGGCACAGGCACTATTATAGTAATACTGCCCCCCACAGATAATAATCCCCCCCGGCACACACTTACACAGGTAATATTAGCTGTGGGTGGGCACAGGCACTATTATAGTAATACTGCCCCCTACAGATAATAATCCCCCCCGGCACACACTTACACAGGTAATATTAGCTGTGGGTGGGCACTAGCACTATTATAGTAATACTGCCCCCCACAGATAATAATCCCCCCGGCACACACTTACACAGGTAATATTAGCTGTGGGTGGGCACAGGCACTATTATAGTAATACTGCCCCCTACAGATAATAATCCCCCCGGCACACACTTACACAGGTAATATTAGCTGTGGGTGGGCACTAGCACTATTATAGTAATACTGCCCCCTACAGATAATAATCCCCCCGGCACACACTTACACAGGTAATATTAGCTGTGGGTGGGCACAGGCACTATTATAGTAATACTGCCCCCTACAGATAATAATCCCCCCCGGCACACACTTACACAGGTAATATTAGCTGTGGGTGGGCACAGGCACTATTATAGTAATACTGCCCCCTACAGATAATAATCCCCCCCGGCACACACTTACACAGGTAATATTAGCTGTGGGTGGGCACAGGCACTATTATAGTAATACTGCCCCCCACAGATAATAATCCCCCCGGCACACACTTACACAGGTAATATTAGCTGTGGGTGGGCACAGGCACTATTATAGTAATACTGCCCCCTACAGATAATAATCCCCCCCGGCACACACTTACACAGGTAATATTAGCTGTGGGTGGGCACAGGCACTATTATAGTAATACTGCCCCCTACAGATAATAATCCCCCGGCACACACTTACACAGGTAATATTAGCTGTGGGTGGGCACAAGCACTATTATAGTAATACTGCCCCCTACAGATAATAATCCCCCCCGGCACACACTTACACAGGTAATATTAGCTGTGGGTGGGCACTAGCACTATTATAGTAATACTGCCCCCCACAGATAATAATCCCCCCCGGCACACACTTACACAGGTAATATTAGCTGTGGGTGGGCACAGGCACTATTATAGTAATACTGCCCCCTACAGATAATAATCCCCCCCGGCACACACTTACACAGGTAATATTAGCTGTGGGTGGGCACTAGCACTATTATAGTAATACTGCCCCCTACAGATAATAATCCCCCCGGCACACACTTACACAGGTAATATTAGCTGTGGGTGGGCACAGGCACTATTATAGTAATACTGCCCCCTACAGATAATAATCCCCCCGGCACACACTTACACAGGTAATATTAGCTGTGGGTGGGCACTAGCACTATTACAGTAATACTGCCCCCTACAGATAATAATCCCCCCGGCACACACTTACACAGGTAATATTAGCTGTGGGTGGGCACAGGCACTATTATAGTAATACTGCCCCCTACAGATAATAATCCCCCCGGCACACACTTACACAGGTAATATTAGCTGTGGGTGGGCACAGGCACTATTATAGTAATACTGCCCCCTACAGATAATAATCCCCCCCGGCACACACTTACACAGGTAATATTAGCTGTGGGTGGGCACAGGCACTATTACAGTAATACTGCCCCCTACAGATAATAATCCCCCCCGGCACACACTTACACAGGTAATATTAGCTGTGGGTGGGCACAGGCACTATTATAGTAATACTGCCCCCTACAGATAATAATCCCCCCCGGCACACACTTACACAGGTAATATTAGCTGTGGGTGGGCACAGGCACTATTATAGTAATACTGCCCCCTACAGATAATAATCCCCCCCGGCACACACTTACACAGGTAATATTAGCTGTGGGTGGGCACTAGCACTATTATAGTAATACTGCCCCCCACAGATAATAATCCCCCCGGCACACACTTACACAGGTAATATTAGCTGTGGGTGGGCACAGGCACTATTATAGTAATACTGCCCCCCACAGATAATAATCCCCCCCGGCACACACTTACACAGGTAATATTAGCTGTGGGTGGGCACAGGCACTATTATAGTAATACTGCCCCCTACAGATAATAATCCCCCCCGGCACACACTTACACAGGTAATATTAGCTGTGGGTGGGCACTAGCACTATTACAGTAATACTGCCCCCTACAGATAATAATCCCCCCCGGCACACACTTACACAGGTAATATTAGCTGTGGGTGGGCACTAGCACTATTATAGTAATACTGCCCCCCACAGATAATAATCCCCCCGGCACACACTTACACAGGTAATATTAGCTGTGGGTGGGCACAGGCACTATTATAGTAATACTGCCCCCCACAGATAATAATCCCCCCCGGCACACACTTACACAGGTAATATTAGCTGTGGGTGGGCACAGGCACTATTATAGTAATACTGCCCCCTACAGATAATAATCCCCCCCGGCACACACTTACACAGGTAATATTAGCTGTGGGTGGGCACAGGCACTATTACAGTAATACTGCCCCCTACAGATAATAATCCCCCCGGCACACACTTACACAGGTAATATTAGCTGTGGGTGGGCACTAGCACTATTATAGTAATACTGCCCCCTACAGATAATAATCCCCCCGGCACACACTTACACAGGTAATATTAGCTGTGGGTGGGCACAGGCACTATTATAGTAATACTGCCCCCTACAGATAATAATCCCCCCCGGCACACACTTACACAGGTAATATTAGCTGTGGGTGGGCACAGGCACTATTATAGTAATACTGCCCCCTACAGATAATAATCCCCCCCGGCACACACTTACACAGGTAATATTAGCTGTGGGTGGGCACAGGCACTATTATAGTAATACTGCCCCCTACAGATAATAATCCCCCCCGGCACACACTTACACAGGTAATATTAGCTGTGGGTGGGCACAGGCACTATTATAGTAATACTGCCCCCTACAGATAATAATCCCCCCGGCACACACTTACACAGGTAATATTAGCTGTGGGTGGGCACTGCACTATAAGACGCCCCCCCGATCCCCCCGGCACACACTTACACAGGTAATATTAGCTGTGGGTGGGCACAGGCACTATTACAGTAATACTGCCCCCTACAGATAATAATCCCCCCCGGCACACACTTACACAGGTAATATTAGCTGTGGGTGGGCACTAGCACTATTATAGTAATACTGCCCCCCGCAGATAATAATCCCCCCCGGCACACACTTACACAGGTAATATTAGCTGTGGGTGGGCACTAGCACTATTACAGTAATACTGCCCCCCACAGATAATAATCCCCCCCCGGCACACACTTACACAGGTAATATTAGCTGTGGGTGGGCACAGGCACTATTATAGTAATACTGCCCCCTACAGATAATAATCCCCCCGGCACACACTTACACAGGTAATATTAGCTGTGGGTGGGCACTGGCACTATTATAGTAATACTGCCCCCTACAGATAATAATCCCCCCCGGCACACACTTACACAGGTAATATTAGCTGTGGGTGGGCACAGGCACTATTATAGTAATACTGCCCCCTACAGATAATAATCCCCCCCGGCACACACTTACACAGGTAATATTAGCTGTGGGTGGGCACTAGCACTATTATAGTAATACTGCCCCCTACAGATAATAATCCCCCCGGCACACACTTACACAGGTAATATTAGCTGTGGGTGGGCACAGGCACTATTATAGTAATACTGCCCCCTACAGATAATAATCCCCCCCGGCACACACTTACACAGGTAATATTAGCTGTGGGTGGGCACAGGCACTATTACAGTAATACTGCCCCCCACAGATAATAATCCCCCCCGGCACACACTTACACAGGTAATATTAGCTGTGGGTGGGCACTAGCACTATTATAGTAATACTGCCCCCTACAGATAATAATCCCCCCGGCACACACTTACACAGGTAATATTAGCTGTGGGTGGGCACAGGCACTATTATAGTAATACTGCCCCCCACAGATAATAATCCCCCCGGCACACACTTACACAGGTAATATTAGCTGTGGGTGGGCACAGGCACTATTATAGTAATACTGCCCCCTACAGATAATAATCCCCCCGGCACACACTTACACAGGTAATATTAGCTGTGGGTGGGCACAGGCACTATTATAGTAATACTGCCCCCTACAGATAATAATCCCCCCGGCACACACTTACACAGGTAATATTAGCTGTGGGTGGGCACAGGCACTATTATAGTAATACTGCCCCCTACAGATAATAATCCCCCCCGGCACACACTTACACAGGTAATATTAGCTGTGGGTGGGCACAGGCACTATTATAGTAATACTGCCCCCTACAGATAATAATCCCCCCCGGCACACACTTACACAGGTAATATTAGCTGTGGGTGGGCACTAGCACTATTATAGTAATACTGCCCCCCACAGATAATAATCCCCCCGGCACACACTTACACAGGTAATATTAGCTGTGGGTGGGCACAGGCACTATTATAGTAATACTGCCCCCTACAGATAATAATCCCCCCGGCACACACTTACACAGGTAATATTAGCTGTGGGTGGGCACAGGCACTATTATAGTAATACTGCCCCCTACAGATAATAATCCCCCCGGCACACACTTACACAGGTAATATTAGCTGTGGGTGGGCACTAGCACTATTATAGTAATACTGCCCCCTACAGATAATAATCCCCCCCGGCACACACTTACACAGGTAATATTAGCTGTGGGTGGGCACAGGCACTATTATAGTAATACTGCCCCCTACAGATAATAATCCCCCCGGCACACACTTACACAGGTAATATTAGCTGTGGGTGGGCACAGGCACTATTATAGTAATACTGCCCCCTACAGATAATAATCCCCCCCGGCACACACTTACACAGGTAATATTAGCTGTGGGTGGGCACAGGCACTATTATAGTAATACTGCCCCCTACAGATAATAATCCCCCCGGCACACACTTACACAGGTAATATTAGCTGTGGGTGGGCACAGGCACTATTATAGTAATACTGCCCCCTACAGATAATAATCCCCCCCGGCACACACTTACACAGGTAATATTAGCTGTGGGTGGGCACTAGCACTATTATAGTAATACTGCCCCCCACAGATAATAATCCCCCCCGGCACACACTTACACAGGTAATATTAGCTGTGGGTGGGCACTAGCACTATTATAGTAATACTGCCCCCTACAGATAATAATCCCCCCCGGCACACACTTACACAGGTAATATTAGCTGTGGGTGGGCACAGGCACTATTATAGTAATACTGCCCCCCACAGATAATAATCCCCCCCGGCACACACTTACACAGGTAATATTAGCTGTGGGTGGGCACAGGCACTATTATAGTAATACTGCCCCCTACAGATAATAATCCCCCCGGCACACACTTACACAGGTAATATTAGCTGTGGGTGGGCACAGGCACTATTATAGTAATACTGCCCCCTACAGATAATAATCCCCCCCGGCACACACTTACACAGGTAATATTAGCTGTGGGTGGGCACAGGCACTATTATAGTAATACTGCCCCCTACAGATAATAATCCCCCCCGGCACACACTTACACAGGTAATATTAGCTGTGGGTGGGCACTGGCACTATTATAGTAATACTGCCCCCTACAGATAATAATCCCCCCCGGCACACACTTACACAGGTAATATTAGCTGTGGGTGGGCACTAGCACTATTATAGTAATACTGCCCCCTACAGATAATAATCCCCCCGGCACACACTTACACAGGTAATATTAGCTGTGGGTGGGCACAGGCACTATTATAGTAATACTGCCCCCCACAGATAATAATCCCCCCGGCACACACTTACACAGGTAATATTAGCTGTGGGTGGGCACAGGCACTATTATAGTAATACTGCCCCCTACAGATAATAATCCCCCCGGCACACACTTACACAGGTAATATTAGCTGTGGGTGGGCACAGGCACTATTATAGTAATACTGCCCCCTACAGATAATAATCCCCCCCGGCACACACTTACACAGGTAATATTAGCTGTGGGTGGGCACAGGCACTATTATAGTAATACTGCCCCCTACAGATAATAATCCCCCCGGCACACACTTACACAGGTAATATTAGCTGTGGGTGGGCACAGGCACTATTATAGTAATACTGCCCCCTACAGATAATAATCCCCCCCGGCACACACTTACACAGGTAATATTAGCTGTGGGTGGGCACAGGCACTATTATAGTAATACTGCCCCCTACAGATAATAATCCCCCCGGCACACACTTACACAGGTAATATTAGCTGTGGGTGGGCACAGGCACTATTATAGTAATACTGCCCCCTACAGATAATAATCCCCCCCGGCACACACTTACACAGGTAATATTAGCTGTGGGTGGGCACTAGCACTATTATAGTAATACTGCCCCCCACAGATAATAATCCCCCCCGGCACACACTTACACAGGTAATATTAGCTGTGGGTGGGCACTAGCACTATTATAGTAATACTGCCCCCTACAGATAATAATCCCCCCGGCACACACTTACACAGGTAATATTAGCTGTGGGTGGGCACAGGCACTATTATAGTAATACTGCCCCCTACAGATAATAATCCCCCCGGCACACACTTACACAGGTAATATTAGCTGTGGGTGGGCACAGGCACTATTATAGTAATACTGCCCCCTACAGATAATAATCCCCCCGGCACACACTTACACAGGTAATATTAGCTGTGGGTGGGCACAGGCACTATTATAGTAATACTGCCCCCTACAGATAATAATCCCCCCGGCACACACTTACACAGGTAATATTAGCTGTGGGTGGGCACTGGCACTATTATAGTAATACTGCCCCCTACAGATAATAATCCCCCCCGGCACACACTTACACAGGTAATATTAGCTGTGGGTGGGCACAGGCACTATTATAGTAATACTGCCCCCTACAGATAATAATCCCCCCCGGCACACACTTACACAGGTAATATTAGCTGTGGGTGGGCACTAGCACTATTACAGTAATACTGCCCCCTACAGATAATAATCCCCCCGGCACACACTTACACAGGTAATATTAGCTGTGGGTGGGCACAGGCACTATTATAGTAATACTGCCCCCTACAGATAATAATCCCCCCGGCACACACTTACACAGGTAATATTAGCTGTGGGTGGGCACAGGCACTATTATAGTAATACTGCCCCCTACAGATAATAATCCCCCCGGCACACACTTACACAGGTAATATTAGCTGTGGGTGGGCACTAGCACTATTATAGTAATACTGCCCCCTACAGATAATAATCCCCCCCGGCACACACTTACACAGGTAATATTAGCTGTGGGTGGGCACAGGCACTATTATAGTAATACTGCCCCCTACAGATAATAATCCCCCCGGCACACACTTACACAGGTAATATTAGCTGTGGGTGGGCACAGGCACTATTACAGTAATACTGCCCCCTACAGATAATAATCCCCCCGGCACACACTTACACAGGTAATATTAGCTGTGGGTGGGCACTAGCACTATTATAGTAATACTGCCCCCTACAGATAATAATCCCCCCGGCACACACTTACACAGGTAATATTAGCTGTGGGTGGGCACAGGCACTATTATAGTAATACTGCCCCCTACAGATAATAATCCCCCCCGGCACACACTTACACAGGTAATATTAGCTGTGGGTGGGCACAGGCACTATTACAGTAATACTGCCCCCTACAGATAATAATCCCCCCCGGCACACACTTACACAGGTAATATTAGCTGTGGGTGGGCACAGGCACTATTATAGTAATACTGCCCCCTACAGATAATAATCCCCCCGGCACACACTTACACAGGTAATATTAGCTGTGGGTGGGCACAGGCACTATTATAGTAATACTGCCCCCCACAGATAATAATCCCCCCGGCACACACTTACACAGGTAATATTAGCTGTGGGTGGGCACAGGCACTATTATAGTAATACTGCCCCCTACAGATAATAATCCCCCCGGCACACACTTACACAGGTAATATTAGCTGTGGGTGGGCACAGGCACTATTATAGTAATACTGCCCCCTACAGATAATAATCCCCCCCGGCACACACTTACACAGGTAATATTAGCTGTGGGTGGGCACTAGCACTATTATAGTAATACTGCCCCCTACAGATAATAATCCCCCCGGCACACACTTACACAGGTAATATTAGCTGTGGGTGGGCACTAGCACTATTATAGTAATACTGCCCCCTACAGATAATAATCCCCCCGGCACACACTTACACAGGTAATATTAGCTGTGGGTGGGCACAGGCACTATTATAGTAATACTGCCCCCTACAGATAATAATCCCCCCCGGCACACACTTACACAGGTAATATTAGCTGTGGGTGGGCACTAGCACTATTATAGTAATACTGCCCCCTACAGATAATAATCCCCCCGGCACACACTTACACAGGTAATATTAGCTGTGGGTGGGCACAGGCACTATTATAGTAATACTGCCCCCTACAGATAATAATCCCCCCCGGCACACACTTACACAGGTAATATTAGCTGTGGGTGGGCACAGGCACTATTATAGTAATACTGCCCCCTACAGATAATAATCCCCCCCGGCACACACTTACACAGGTAATATTAGCTGTGGGTGGGCACTAGCACTATTATAGTAATACTGCCCCCTACAGATAATAATCCCCCCCGGCACACACTTACACAGGTAATATTAGCTGTGGGTGGGCACAGGCACTATTATAGTAATACTGCCCCCTACAGATAATAATCCCCCCCGGCACACACTTACACAGGTAATATTAGCTGTGGGTGGGCACAGGCACTATTATAGTAATACTGCCCCCTACAGATAATAATCCCCCCCGGCACACACTTACACAGGTAATATTAGCTGTGGGTGGGCACAGGCACTATTATAGTAATACTGCCCCCTACAGATAATAATCCCCCCGGCACACACTTACACAGGTAATATTAGCTGTGGGTGGGCACAGGCACTATTATAGTAATACTGCCCCCTACAGATAATAATCCCCCCGGCACACACTTACACAGGTAATATTAGCTGTGGGTGGGCACAGGCACTATTATAGTAATACTGCCCCCTACAGATAATAATCCCCCCCGGCACACACTTACACAGGTAATATTAGCTGTGGGTGGGCACAGGCACTATTATAGTAATACTGCCCCCTACAGATAATAATCCCCCCGGCACACACTTACACAGGTAATATTAGCTGTGGGTGGGCACTAGCACTATTATAGTAATACTGCCCCCTACAGATAATAATCCCCCCCGGCACACACTTACACAGGTAATATTAGCTGTGGGTGGGCACAGGCACTATTATAGTAATACTGCCCCCTACAGATAATAATCCCCCCCGGCACACACTTACACAGGTAATATTAGCTGTGGGTGGGCACAGGCACTATTATAGTAATACTGCCCCCTACAGATAATAATCCCCCCCGGCACACACTTACACAGGTAATATTAGCTGTGGGTGGGCACAGGCACTATTACAGTAATACTGCCCCCTACAGATAATAATCCCCCCCGGCACACACTTACACAGGTAATATTAGCTGTGGGTGGGCACTAGCACTATTATAGTAATACTGCCCCCTACAGATAATAATCCCCCCGGCACACACTTACACAGGTAATATTAGCTGTGGGTGGGCACAGGCACTATTATAGTAATACTGCCCCCTACAGATAATAATCCCCCCGGCACACACTTACACAGGTAATATTAGCTGTGGGTGGGCACAGGCACTATTATAGTAATACTGCCCCCTACAGATAATAATCCCCCCCGGCACACACTTACACAGGTAATATTAGCTGTGGGTGGGCACAGGCACTATTATAGTAATACTGCCCCCTACAGATAATAATCCCCCCGGCACACACTTACACAGGTAATATTAGCTGTGGGTGGGCACTAGCACTATTATAGTAATACTGCCCCCTACAGATAATAATCCCCCCGGCACACACTTACACAGGTAATATTAGCTGTGGGTGGGCACAGGCACTATTATAGTAATACTGCCCCCTACAGATAATAATCCCCCCCGGCACACACTTACACAGGTAATATTAGCTGTGGGTGGGCACAGGCACTATTATAGTAATACTGCCCCCTACAGATAATAATCCCCCCCGGCACACACTTACACAGGTAATATTAGCTGTGGGTGGGCACAGGCACTATTATAGTAATACTGCCCCCTACAGATAATAATCCCCCCGGCACACACTTACACAGGTAATATTAGCTGTGGGTGGGCACTAGCACTATTACAGTAATACTGCCCCCTACAGATAATAATCCCCCCGGCACACACTTACACAGGTAATATTAGCTGTGGGTGGGCACAGGCACTATTATAGTAATACTGCCCCCCACAGATAATAATCCCCCCCGGCACACACTTACACAGGTAATATTAGCTGTGGGTGGGCACTAGCACTATTACAGTAATACTGCCCCCTACAGATAATAATCCCCCCCGGCACACACTTACACAGGTAATATTAGCTGTGGGTGGGCACTAGCACTATTACAGTAATACTGCCCCCTACAGATAATAATCCCCCCGGCACACACTTACACAGGTAATATTAGCTGTGGGTGGGCACTGGCACTATTATAGTAATACTGCCCCCTACAGATAATAATCCCCCCCGGCACACACTTACACAGGTAATATTAGCTGTGGGTGGGCACTAGCACTATTATAGTAATACTGCCCCCCGCAGATAATAATCCCCCCGGCACACACTTACACAGGTAATATTAGCTGTGGGTGGGCACAGGCACTATTATAGTAATACTGCCCCCTACAGATAATAATCCCCCCCGGCACACACTTACACAGGTAATATTAGCTGTGGGTGGGCACAGGCACTATTATAGTAATACTGCCCCCTACAGATAATAATCCCCCCCGGCACACACTTACACAGGTAATATTAGCTGTGGGTGGGCACAGGCACTATTATAGTAATACTGCCCCCTACAGATAATAATCCCCCCCGGCACACACTTACACAGGTAATATTAGCTGTGGGTGGGCACAGGCACTATTACAGTAATACTGCCCCCTACAGATAATAATCCCCCCGGCACACACTTACACAGGTAATATTAGCTGTGGGTGGGCACAGGCACTATTATAGTAATACTGCCCCCTACAGATAATAATCCCCCCCGGCACACACTTACACAGGTAATATTAGCTGTGGGTGGGCACTAGCACTATTATAGTAATACTGCCCCCTACAGATAATAATCCCCCCCGGCACACACTTACACAGGTAATATTAGCTGTGGGTGGGCACTAGCACTATTATAGTAATACTGCCCCCTACAGATAATAATCCCCCCCGGCACACACTTACACAGGTAATATTAGCTGTGGGTGGGCACAGGCACTATTATAGTAATACTGCCCCCTACAGATAATAATCCCCCCCGGCACACACTTACACAGGTAATATTAGCTGTGGGTGGGCACAGGCACTATTACAGTAATACTGCCCCCTACAGATAATAATCCCCCCCGGCACACACTTACACAGGTAATATTAGCTGTGGGTGGGCACAGGCACTATTATAGTAATACTGCCCCCTACAGATAATAATCCCCCCCGGCACACACTTACACAGGTAATATTAGCTGTGGGTGGGCACTAGCACTATTATAGTAATACTGCCCCCTACAGATAATAATCCCCCCGGCACACACTTACACAGGTAATATTAGCTGTGGGTGGGCACAGGCACTATTATAGTAATACTGCCCCCTACAGATAATAATCCCCCCGGCACACACTTACACAGGTAATATTAGCTGTGGGTGGGCACAGGCACTATTACAGTAATACTGCCCCCTACAGATAATAATCCCCCCGGCACACACTTACACAGGTAATATTAGCTGTGGGTGGGCACAGGCACTATTATAGTAATACTGCCCCCTACAGATAATAATCCCCCCCGGCACACACTTACACAGGTAATATTAGCTGTGGGTGGGCACAGGCACTATTATAGTAATACTGCCCCCTACAGATAATAATCCCCCCCGGCACACACTTACACAGGTAATATTAGCTGTGGGTGGGCACAGGCACTATTACAGTAATACTGCCCCCTACAGATAATAATCCCCCCGGCACACACTTACACAGGTAATATTAGCTGTGGGTGGGCACAGGCACTATTATAGTAATACTGCCCCCTACAGATAATAATCCCCCCCGGCACACACTTACACAGGTAATATTAGCTGTGGGTGGGCACTAGCACTATTATAGTAATACTGCCCCCCACAGATAATAATCCCCCCGGCACACACTTACACAGGTAATATTAGCTGTGGGTGGGCACAGGCACTATTATAGTAATACTGCCCCCCACAGATAATAATCCCCCCCGGCACACACTTACACAGGTAATATTAGCTGTGGGTGGGCACAGGCACTATTATAGTAATACTGCCCCCTACAGATAATAATCCCCCCGGCACACACTTACACAGGTAATATTAGCTGTGGGTGGGCACTAGCACTATTACAGTAATACTGCCCCCTACAGATAATAATCCCCCCCGGCACACACTTACACAGGTAATATTAGCTGTGGGTGGGCACAGGCACTATTACAGTAATACTGCCCCCTACAGATAATAATCCCCCCCGGCACACACTTACACAGGTAATATTAGCTGTGGGTGGGCACAGGCACTATTATAGTAATACTGCCCCCTACAGATAATAATCCCCCCCGGCACACACTTACACAGGTAATATTAGCTGTGGGTGGGCACAGGCACTATTATAGTAATACTGCCCCCTACAGATAATAATCCCCCCCGGCACACACTTACACAGGTAATATTAGCTGTGGGTGGGCACTAGCACTATTATAGTAATACTGCCCCCTACAGATAATAATCCCCCCCGGCACACACTTACACAGGTAATATTAGCTGTGGGTGGGCACAGGCACTATTATAGTAATACTGCCCCCTACAGATAATAATCCCCCCGGCACACACTTACACAGGTAATATTAGCTGTGGGTGGGCACAGGCACTATTATAGTAATACTGCCCCCTACAGATAATAATCCCCCCGGCACACACTTACACAGGTAATATTAGCTGTGGGTGGGCACAGGCACTATTATAGTAATACTGCCCCCTACAGATAATAATCCCCCCGGCACACACTTACACAGGTAATATTAGCTGTGGGTGGGCACAGGCACTATTATAGTAATACTGCCCCCTACAGATAATAATCCCCCCGGCACACACTTACACAGGTAATATTAGCTGTGGGTGGGCACAGGCACTATTATAGTAATACTGCCCCCTACAGATAATAATCCCCCCCGGCACACACTTACACAGGTAATATTAGCTGTGGGTGGGCACTAGCACTATTATAGTAATACTGCCCCCCACAGATAATAATCCCCCCCGGCACACACTTACACAGGTAATATTAGCTGTGGGTGGGCACAGGCACTATTACAGTAATACTGCCCCCTACAGATAATAATCCCCCCGGCACACACTTACACAGGTAATATTAGCTGTGGGTGGGCACAGGCACTATTACAGTAATACTGCCCCCTACAGATAATAATCCCCCCCGGCACACACTTACACAGGTAATATTAGCTGTGGGTGGGCACTAGCACTATTATAGTAATACTGCCCCCTACAGATAATAATCCCCCCCGGCACACACTTACACAGGTAATATTAGCTGTGGGTGGGCACAGGCACTATTAAGCACAGTAATACTGCCCCCCACAGATAATAATCCCCCCCGGCACACACTTACACAGGTAATATTAGCTGTGGGTGGGCACAGGCACTATTATAGTAATACTGCCCCCTACAGATAATAATCCCCCCCGGCACACACTTACACAGGTAATATTAGCTGTGGGTGGGCACTAGCACTATTATAGTAATACTGCCCCCGACAGATAATAATCCCCCCGGCACACACTTACACAGGTAATATTAGCTGTGGGTGGGCACTAGCACTATTATAGTAATACTGCCCCCTACAGATAATAATCCCCCCCGGCACACACTTACACAGGTAATATTAGCTGTGGGTGGGCACAGGCACTATTATAGTAATACTGCCCCCTACAGATAATAATCCCCCCGGCACACACTTACACAGGTAATATTAGCTGTGGGTGGGCACAGGCACTATTATAGTAATACTGCCCCCTACAGATAATAATCCCCCCGGCACACACTTACACAGGTAATATTAGCTGTGGGTGGGCACAGGCACTATTACAGTAATACTGCCCCCTACAGATAATAATCCCCCCGGCACACACTTACACAGGTAATATTAGCTGTGGGTGGGCACAGGCACTATTATAGTAATACTGCCCCCTACAGATAATAATCCCCCCGGCACACACTTACACAGGTAATATTAGCTGTGGGTGGGCACAGGCACTATTATAGTAATACTGCCCCCTACAGATAATAATCCCCCCCGGCACACACTTACACAGGTAATATTAGCTGTGGGTGGGCACAGGCACTATTATAGTAATACTGCCCCCTACAGATAATAATCCCCCCGGCACACACTTACACAGGTAATATTAGCTGTGGGTGGGCACTAGCACTATTACAGTAATACTGCCCCCTACAGATAATAATCCCCCCCGGCACACACTTACACAGGTAATATTAGCTGTGGGTGGGCACAGGCACTATTATAGTAATACTGCCCCCCACAGATAATAATCCCCCCCGGCACACACTTACACAGGTAATATTAGCTGTGGGTGGGCACAGGCACTATTATAGTAATACTGCCCCCCACAGATAATAATCCCCCCGGCACACACTTACACAGGTAATATTAGCTGTGGGTGGGCACTAGCACTATTATAGTAATACTGCCCCCTACAGATAATAATCCCCCCGGCACACACTTACACAGGTAATATTAGCTGTGGGTGGGCACTAGCACTATTACAGTAATACTGCCCCCTACAGATAATAATCCCCCCGGCACACACTTACACAGGTAATATTAGCTGTGGGTGGGCACAGGCACTATTATAGTAATACTGCCCCCTACAGATAATAATCCCCCCCGGCACACACTTACACAGGTAATATTAGCTGTGGGTGGGCACTAGCACTATTATAGTAATACTGCCCCCTACAGATAATAATCCCCCCCGGCACACACTTACACAGGTAATATTAGCTGTGGGTGGGCACAGGCACTATTATAGTAATACTGCCCCCTACAGATAATAATCCCCCCCGGCACACACTTACACAGGTAATATTAGCTGTGGGTGGGCACAGGCACTATTATAGTAATACTGCCCCCTACAGATAATAATCCCCCCGGCACACACTTACACAGGTAATATTAGCTGTGGGTGGGCACAGGCACTATTATAGTAATACTGCCCCCTACAGATAATAATCCCCCCCGGCACACACTTACACAGGTAATATTAGCTGTGGGTGGGCACAGGCACTATTATAGTAATACTGCCCCCTACAGATAATAATCCCCCCGGCACACACTTACACAGGTAATATTAGCTGTGGGTGGGCACTAGCACTATTATAGTAATACTGCCCCCTACAGATAATAATCCCCCCCGGCACACACTTACACAGGTAATATTAGCTGTGGGTGGGCACAGGCACTATTATAGTAATACTGCCCCCTACAGATAATAATCCCCCCGGCACACACTTACACAGGTAATATTAGCTGTGGGTGGGCACAGGCATCTATTACAGTAATACTGCCCCCCCCTACAGATAATAATCCCCCCCGGCACACACTTACACAGGTAATATTAGCTGTGGGTGGGCACAGGCACTATTACAGTAATACTGCCCCCCTACAGATAATAATCCCCCCCGGCACACACTTACACAGGTAATATTAGCTGTGGGTGGGCACTAGCACTATTATAGTAATACTGCCCCCCACAGATAATAATCCCCCCCGGCACACACTTACACAGGTAATATTAGCTGTGGGTGGGCACAGGCACTATTATAGTAATACTGCCCCCTACAGATAATAATCCCCCCGGCACACACTTACACAGGTAATATTAGCTGTGGGTGGGCACAGGCACTATTATAGTAATACTGCCCCCTACCAGATAATAATCCCCCCGGCACACACTTACACAGGTAATATTAGCTGTGGGTGGGCACAGGCACTATTATAGTAATACTGCCCCCTACAGATAATAATCCCCCCGGCACACACTTACACAGGTAATATTAGCTGTGGGTGGGCACAGGCACTATTATAGTAATACTGCCCCCTACAGATAATAATCCCCCCGGCACACACTTACACAGGTAATATTAGCTGTGGGGTGGGCACTAGCACTATTATAGTAATACTGCCCCCTACAGATAATAATCCCCCCCGGCACACACTTACACAGGTAATATTAGCTGTGGGTGGGCACAGGCACTATTATAGTAATACTGCCCCCTACAGATAATAATCCCCCCCGGCACACACTTACACAGGTAATATTAGCTGTGGGTGGGCACAGGCACTATTATAGTAATACTGCCCCCTACAGATAATAATCCCCCCCCGGCACACACTTACACAGGTAATATTAGCTGTGGGTGGGCACAGGCACTATTACAGTAATACTGCCCCCTACAGATAATAATCCCCCCGGCACACACTTACACAGGTAATATTAGCTGTGGGTGGGCACTAGCACTATTATAGTAATACTGCCCCCCCACAGATAATAATCCCCCCGGCACACACTTACACAGGTAATATTAGCTGTGGGTGGGCACTAGCACTATTATAGTAATACTGCCCCCTACAGATAATAATCCCCCCGGCACACACTTACACAGGTAATATTAGCTGTGGGTGGGCACAGGCACTATTACAGTAATACTGCCCCCCACAGATAATAATCCCCCCGGCACACACTTACACAGGTAATATTAGCTGTGGGTGGGCACAGGCACTATTATAGTAATACTGCCCCCCACAGATAATAATCCCCCCCGGCACACACTTACACAGGTAATATTAGCTGTGGGTGGGCACAGGCACTATTACAGTAATACTGCCCCCCACAGATAATAATCCCCCCGGCCCCCACGGGGCACACACTTACACAGGTAATATTAGCTGTGGGTGGGCACTGGCACTATTATAGTAATACTGCCCCCTACAGATAATAATCCCCCCCGGCACACACTTACACAGGTAATATTAGCTGTGGGTGGGCACAGGCACTATTATAGTAATACTGCCCCCTACAGATAATAATCCCCCCGGCACACACTTACACAGGTAATATTAGCTGTGGGTGGGCACAGGCACTATTATAGTAATACTGCCCCCTACAGATAATAATCCCCCCGGCACACACTTACACAGGTAATATTAGCTGTGGGTGGGCACAGGCACTATTATAGTAATACTGCCCCCTACAGATAATAATCCCCCCCGGCACACACTTACACAGGTAATATTAGCTGTGGGTGGGCACAGGCACTATTATAGTAATACTGCCCCCTACAGATAATAATCCCCCCGGCACACACTTACACAGGTAATATTAGCTGTGGGTGGGCACTAGCACTATTACAGTAATACTGCCCCCTACAGATAATAATCCCCCCCGGCACACACTTACACAGGTAATATTAGCTGTGGGTGGGCACAGGCACTATTATAGTAATACTGCCCCCTACAGATAATAATCCCCCCCGGCACACACTTACACAGGTAATATTAGCTGTGGGTGGGCACTAGCACTATTATAGTAATACTGCCCCCTACAGATAATAATCCCCCCCGGCACACACTTACACAGGTAATATTAGCTGTGGGTGGGCACAGGCACTATTATAGTAATACTGCCCCCTACAGATAATAATCCCCCCGGCACACACTTACACAGGTAATATTAGCTGTGGGTGGGCACTGGCACTATTATAGTAATACTGCCCCCCACAGATAATAATCCCCCCCGGCACACACTTACACAGGTAATATTAGCTGTGGGTGGGCACAGGCACTATTATAGTAATACTGCCCCCTACAGATAATAATCCCCCCGCACACACACTTACACAGGTAATATTAGCTGTGGGTGGGCACTAGCACTATTATAGTAATACTGCCCCCTACAGATAATAATCCCCCCGGCACACACTTACACAGGTAATATTAGCTGTGGGTGGGCACAGGCACTATTATAGTAATACTGCCCCCTACAGATAATAATCCCCCCCGGCACACACTTACACAGGTAATATTAGCTGTGGGTGGGCACAGGCACTATTATAGTAATACTGCCCCCTACAGATAATAATCCCCCCGGCACACACTTACACAGGTAATATTAGCTGTGGGTGGGCACTAGCACTATTATAGTAATACTGCCCCCTACAGATAATAATCCCCCCGGCACACACTTACACAGGTAATATTAGCTGTGGGTGGGCACAGGCACTATTATAGTAATACTGCCCCCCACAGATAATAATCCCCCCCGGCACACACTTACACAGGTAATATTAGCTGTGGGTGGGCACAGGCACTATTACAGTAATACTGCCCCCTACAGATAATAATCCCCCCGGCACACACTTACACAGGTAATATTAGCTGTGGGTGGGCACAGGCACTATTACAGTAATACTGCCCCCTACAGATAATAATCCCCCCCGGCACACACTTACACAGGTAATATTAGCTGTGGGTGGGCACTAGCACTATTATAGTAATACTGCCCCCTACAGATAATAATCCCCCCGGCACACACTTACACAGGTAATATTAGCTGTGGGTGGGCACAGGCACTATTATAGTAATACTGCCCCCTACAGATAATAATCCCCCCCGGCACACACTTACACAGGTAATATTAGCTGTGGGTGGGCACAGGCACTATTATAGTAATACTGCCCCCTACAGATAATAATCCCCCCGGCACACACTTACACAGGTAATATTAGCTGTGGGTGGGCACTAGCACTATTATAGTAATACTGCCCCCTACAGATAATAATCCCCCCGGCACACACTTACACAGGTAATATTAGCTGTGGGTGGGCACAGGCACTATTATAGTAATACTGCCCCCTACAGATAATAATCCCCCCCGGCACACACTTACACAGGTAATATTAGCTGTGGGTGGGCACAGGCACTATTATAGTAATACTGCCCCCTACAGATAATAATCCCCCCGGCACACACTTACACAGGTAATATTAGCTGTGGGTGGGCACAGGCACTATTATAGTAATACTGCCCCCTACAGATAATAATCCCCCCGGCACACACTTACACAGGTAATATTAGCTGTGGGTGGGCACTAGCACTATTATAGTAATACTGCCCCCCGCAGATAATAATCCCCCCGGCACACACTTACACAGGTAATATTAGCTGTGGGTGGGCACTAGCACTATTATAGTAATACTGCCCCCTACAGATAATAATCCCCCCGGCACACACTTACACAGGTAATATTAGCTGTGGGTGGGCACAGGCACTATTATAGTAATACTGCCCCCTACAGATAATAATCCCCCCGGCACACACTTACACAGGTAATATTAGCTGTGGGTGGGCACAGGCACTATTATAGTAATACTGCCCCCTACAGATAATAATCCCCCCCGGCACACACTTACACAGGTAATATTAGCTGTGGGTGGGCACAGGCACTATTACAGTAATACTGCCCCCTACAGATAATAATCCCCCCCCGGCACACACTTACACAGGTAATATTAGCTGTGGGTGGGCACAGGCACTATTATAGTAATACTGCCCCCTACAGATAATAATCCCCCCGGCACACACTTACACAGGTAATATTAGCTGTGGGTGGGCACAGGCACTATTATAGTAATACTGCCCCCTACAGATAATAATCCCCCCCGGCACACACTTACACAGGTAATATTAGCTGTGGGTGGGCACTAGCACTATTATAGTAATACTGCCCCCTACAGATAATAATCCCCCCGGCACACACTTACACAGGTAATATTAGCTGTGGGTGGGCACAGGCACTATTATAGTAATACTGCCCCCTACAGATAATAATCCCCCCGGCACACACTTACACAGGTAATATTAGCTGTGGGTGGGCACTAGCACTATTACAGTAATACTGCCCCCTACAGATAATAATCCCCCCGGCACACACTTACACAGGTAATATTAGCTGTGGGTGGGCACAGGCACTATTATAGTAATACTGCCCCCCACAGATAATAATCCCCCCCGGGCACACACTTACACAGGTAATATTAGCTGTGGGTGGGCACAGGCACTATTACAGTAATACTGCCCCCTACAGATAATAATCCCCCCGGCACACACTTACACAGGTAATATTAGCTGTGGGTGGGCACAGGCACTATTATAGTAATACTGCCCCCTACAGATAATAATCCCCCCGGCACACACTTACACAGGTAATATTAGCTGTGGGTGGGCACTAGCACTATTATAGTAATACTGCCCCCTACAGATAATAATCCCCCCGGCACACACTTACACAGGTAATATTAGCTGTGGGTGGGCACAGGCACTATTATAGTAATACTGCCCCCTACAGATAATAATCCCCCCGGCACACACTTACACAGGTAATATTAGCTGTGGGTGGGCACTAGCACTATTATAGTAATACTGCCCCCTACAGATAATAATCCCCCCCCCGGCACACACTTACACAGGTAATATTAGCTGTGGGTGGGCACAGGCACTATTATAGTAATACTGCCCCCTACAGATAATAATCCCCCCGCCGACCACACACTTACACAGGTAATATTAGCTGTGGGTGGGCACTAGCACTATTATAGTAATACTGCCCCCTACAGATAATAATCCCCCCCCGGCACACACTTACACAGGTAATATTAGCTGTGGGTGGGCACAGGCACTATTATAGTAATACTGCCCCCCACAGATAATAATCCCCCCGGCACACCCTTACACAGGTAATATTAGCTGTGGGTGGGCACAGGCACTATTATAGTAATACTGCCCCCTACAGATAATAATCCCCCCGGCACACACTTACACAGGTAATATTAGCTGTGGGTGGGCACTAGGCACTATTATAGTAATACTGCCCCCTACAAGATCCCCCCTGCACACACCCGGTAATATTAGCTGTGGGTGGGCCCAACACTATTACCAGTAATACTCCCCCCTACAGATAATAATCCCCCCGGCACACACTTACACAGGTAATATTAGCTGTGGGTGGGCACAGGCACTATTATAGTAATACTGCCCCCTACAGATAATAATCCCCCCGGCACACACTTACACAGGTAATATTAGCTGTGGGTGGGCACAGGCACTATTATAGTAATACTGCCCCCTACAGATAATAATCCCCCCGGCACACACTTACACAGGTAATATTAGCTGTGGGTGGGCACAGGCACTATTATAGTAATACTGCCCCCCACAGATAATAATCCCCCGGCACACACTTACACAGGTAATATTAGCTGTGGGTGGGCACAGGCACTATTATAGTAATACTGCCCCCTACAGATAATAATCCCCCCGGCACACACTTACACAGGTAATATTAGCTGTGGGTGGGCACTAGCACTATTATAGTAATACTGCCCCCCACAGATAATAATCCCCCCCGGCACACACACTTACACAGGTAATATTAGCTGTGGGTGGGCACTAGCACTATTATAGTAATACTGCCCCCTACAGATAATAATCCCCCCGGCACACACTTACACAGGTAATATTAGCTGTGGGTGGGCACAGGCACTATTACAGTAATACTGCCCCCCACAGATAATAATCCCCCCCGCCACACACTTACACAGGTAATATTAGCTGTGGGTGGGCACAGGCACTATTATAGTAATACTGCCCCCTACAGATAATAATCCCCCCGGCACACACTTACACAGGTAATATTAGCTGTGGGTGGGCACTAGCACTATTACAGTAATACTGCCCCCCACAGATAATAATCCCCCCGGCACACACTTACACAGGTAATATTAGCTGTGGGTGGGCACAGGCACTATTATAGTAATACTGCCCCCCGCAGATAATAATCCCCCCGGCACACACTTACACAGGTAATATTAGCTGTGGGTGGGCACAGGCACTATTATAGTAATACTGCCCCCTACAGATAATAATCCCCCCGGCACACACTTACACAGGTAATATTAGCTGTGGGTGGGCACAGGCACTATTATAGTAATACTGCCCCCTACAGATAATAATCCCCCCGGCACACACTTACACAGGTAATATTAGCTGTGGGTGGGCACAGGCACTATTATAGTAATACTGCCCCCTACAGATAATAATCCCCCCCGGCACACACTTACACAGGTAATATTAGCTGTGGGTGGGCACAGGCACTATTATAGTAATACTGCCCCCTACAGATAATAATCCCCCCCGGCACACACTTACACAGGTAATATTAGCTGTGGGTGGGCACAGGCACTATTATAGTAATACTGCCCCCTACAGATAATAATCCCCCCCGGCACACACTTACACAGGTAATATTAGCTGTGGGTGGGCACAGGCACTATTATAGTAATACTGCCCCCTACAGATAATAATCCCCCCCGGCACACACTTACACAGGTAATATTAGCTGTGGGTGGGCACAGGCACTATTATAGTAATACTGCCCCCTACAGATAATAATCCCCCCGGCACACACTTACACAGGTAATATTAGCTGTGGGTGGGCACTAGCACTATTATAGTAATACTGCCCCCTACAGATAATAATCCCCCCGGCACACACTTACACAGGTAATATTAGCTGTGGGTGGGCACAGGCACTATTATAGTAATACTGCCCCCTACAGATAATAATCCCCCCGGCACACACTTACACAGGTAATATTAGCTGTGGGTGGGCACTAGCACTATTATAGTAATACTGCCCCCCACAGATAATAATCCCCCCGGCACACACTTACACAGGTAATATTAGCTGTGGGTGGGCACTAGCACTATTACAGTAATACTGCCCCCTACAGATAATAATCCCCCCGGCACACACTTACACAGGTAATATTAGCTGTGGGTGGGCACAGGCACTATTATAGTAATACTGCCCCCTACAGATAATAATCCCCCCGGCACACACTTACACAGGTAATATTAGCTGTGGGTGGGCACTAGCACTATTATAGTAATACTGCCCCCCGCAGATAATAATCCCCCCCGGCACACACTTACACAGGTAATATTAGCTGTGGGTGGGCACTAGCACTATTATAGTAATACTGCCCCCCACAGATAATAATCCCCCCCGGCACACACTTACACAGGTAATATTAGCTGTGGGTGGGCACAGGCACTATTATAGTAATACTGCCCCCTACAGATAATAATCCCCCCGGCACACACTTACACAGGTAATATTAGCTGTGGGTGGGCACTAGCACTATTATAGTAATACTGCCCCCTACAGATAATAATCCCCCCGGCACACACTTACACAGGTAATATTAGCTGTGGGTGGGCACAGGCACTATTATAGTAATACTGCCCCCTACAGATAATAATCCCCCCCGGCACACACTTACACAGGTAATATTAGCTGTGGGTGGGCACAAGCACTATTATAGTAATACTGCCCCCCACAGATAATAATCCCCCCCGGCACACACTTACACAGGTAATATTAGCTGTGGGTGGGCACAAGCACTATTATAGTAATACTGCCCCCTACAGATAATAATCCCCCCCGGCACACACTTACACAGGTAATATTAGCTGTGGGTGGGCACAGGCACTATTATAGTAATACTGCCCCCTACAGATAATAATCCCCCCGGCACACACTTACACAGGTAATATTAGCTGTGGGTGGGCACAGGCACTATTATAGTAATACTGCCCCCTACAGATAATAATCCCCCCGGCACACACTTACACAGGTAATATTAGCTGTGGGTGGGCACAGGCACTATTATAGTAATACTGCCCCCTACAGATAATAATCCCCCCCGGCACACACTTACACAGGTAATATTAGCTGTGGGTGGGCACTAGCACTATTATAGTAATACTGCCCCCTACAGATAATAATCCCCCCGGCACACACTTACACAGGTAATATTAGCTGTGGGTGGGCACAGGCACTATTATAGTAATACTGCCCCCTAAGATAATAATCCCCCCGGCACACACTTACACAGGTAATATTAGCTGTGGTGGGCACAGGCACTATTATAGTAATACTGCCCCCTACAGATAATAATCCCCCCGGCACACACTTACACAGGTAATATTAGCTGTGGGTGGGCACTAGCACTATTATAGTAATACTGCCCCCTACAGATAATAATCCCCCCGGCACACACTTACACAGGTAATATTAGCTGTGGGTGGGCACTAGCACTATTATAGTAATACTGCCCCCCGCAGATAATAATCCCCCCGGCACACACTTACACAGGTAATATTAGCTGTGGGTGGGCACTGGCACTATTATAGTAATACTGCCCCCTACAGATAATAATCCCCCCGGCACACACTTACACAGGTAATATTAGCTGTAGGTGGGCACAGGCACTATTACAGTAATACTGCCCCCCGCAGATAATAATCCCCCCGGCACACACTTACACAGGTAATATTAGCTGTGGGTGGGCACAGGCACTATTATAGTAATACTGCCCCCTACAGATAATAATCCCCTTTGCACACACTTACACAGGTAATATTAGCTGTGGGTGGGCACTAGCACTATTACAGTAATACTGCCCCCTACAGATAATAATCCCCCCGGCACACACTTACACAGGTAATATTAGCTGTGGGTGGGCACAGGCACTATTATAGTAATACTGCCCCCTACAGATAATAATCCCCCGGCCGGCACACACTTCGGTTTTGCTTTGGGCCTTATAGTAATACTGCGTTCCCCCCGGCACACACTTACACAGGTAATATTAGCTGTGGGTGGGCACAGGCACTATTATAGTAATACTGCCCCCGACAGATAATAATCCCCCCGGCACACACTTACACAGGTAATATTAGCTGTGGGTGGGCACTAGCACTATTACAGTAATACTGCCCCCTACAGATAATAATCCCCCCGGCACACACTTACACAGGTAATATTAGCTGTGGGTGAGCACTAGCACTATTACAGTAATACTGCCCCCGACAGATAATAATCCCCCCCGGCACACACTTACACAGGTAATATTAGCTGTGGGTGGGCACAGGCACTATTACAGTAATACTGCCCCCTATAGATAATAATCCCCCGGCACACACTTACACAGGTAATATTAGCTGTGGGTGGGCACAGGCACTATTACAGTAATACTGCCCCCTACAGATAATAATCCCCCCGGCACACACTTACACAGGTAATATTAGCTGTGGGTGGGCACAGGCACTATTACAGTAATACTGCCCCCCACAGATAATAATCCCCCCGGCACACACTTACACAGGTAATATTAGCTGTGGGTGGGCACAGGCACTATTATAGTAATACTGCCCCCTACAGATAATAATCCCCCCGGCACACACTTACACAGGTAATATTAGCTGTGGGTGGGCACTAGCACTATTATAGTAATACTGCCCCCCACAGATAATAATCCCCCCGGCACACACTTACACAGGTAATATTAGCTGTGGGTGGGCACTAGCACTATTATAGTAATACTGCCCCCTACAGATAATAATCCCCCCGGCACACACTTACACAGGTAATATTAGCTGTGGGTGGGCACAGGCACTATTATAGTAATACTGCCCCCTACAGATAATAATCCCCCCGGCACACACTTACACAGGTAATATTAGCTGTGGGTGGGCACTGGCACTATTATAGTAATACTGCCCCCTACAGATAATAATCCCCCCGGCACACACTTACACAGGTAATATTAGCTGTGGGTGGGCACAGGCACTATTATAGTAATACTGCCCCCTACAGATAATAATCCCCCCGGCACACACTTACACAGGTAATATTAGCTGTGGGTGGCACAGGCACTAATATAGTAATACTGCCCCCTACAGATAATAATCCCCCCGGCACACACTTACACAGGTAATATTAGCTGTGGGTGGGCACTAGCACTATTATAGTAATACTGCCCCCTACAGATAATAATCCCCCCGGCACACACTTACACAGGTAATATTAGCTGTGGGTGGGCACAGGCACTATTATAGTAATACTGCCCCCACAGATAATAATCCCCCCGGCACACACTTACACAGGTAATATTAGCTGTGGGTGGGCACAGGCACTATTATAGTAATACTGCCCCCTACAGATAATAATCCCCCCCCGGCACACACTTACACAGGTAATATTAGCTGTGGGTGGGCACAGGCACTATTATAGTAATACTGCCCCCTACAGATAATAATCCCCCCGGCACACACTTACACAGGTAATATTAGCTGTGGGTGGGCACAGGCACTATTATAGTAATACTGCCCCCTACAGATAATAATCCCTCCCGGCACACACTTACACAGGTAATATTAGCTGTGGGTGGGCACAGGCACTATTATAGTAATACTGCCCCCGCCAGATAATAATCCCCCCCGGCACACACTTACACAGGTAATATTAGCTGTGGGTGGGCACAGGCACTATTACAATAATACTACCCCCTACAGATATTAATCCCCCCGGCACACACTTACACAGGTAATATTAGCTGTGGGTGGGCACAAGCACTATTATAGTAATACTGCCCCCTACAGATAATAATCCCCCCCGGCACACACTTACACAGGTAATATTAGCTGTGGGTGGGCACAGGCACTATTATAGTAATACTGCCCCCTATAGATAATATTCCCCCCGGCACACACTTACACAGGTAATATTAGCTGTGGGTGGGCACTAACACTATTACACTAATATTGCCTCCGCAGATAATAATTCCCCCGGCTTACACTTACACAGGTAATATTAGCAATGGGTGGGCACTAGCACTATTACAGTAATACTGCCCCCTACAGATAATAATCCCCCCGGCACACACTTACACAGGTAATATTAGCTGTGGTGGAAACAAAGGCACTATTACAGCAATACTGCCCCTTACAGATATTAATCCCCCGGCCCACACGCACACAGAGTAATATTAACAGTGGGTGGGACTTACTAGCACTATTATAGTAATACTGCCCCCCGCAGATAATAATCTACCGGACACACACTTACACAGGTATTAATATTAGCTGTGGGTAGACAGGCACTAACTATTATTAATACTGCCCCCTACAGATAATAATCCCCCCCCGGCTCACACTTACACAGGTAATAGCTGTGGGTGGGCACAGGCACTATTACAGTAATACTTCCCCCTACAGAAAATAATCCCCCCGGCACACACTTTACATATCATGGTCACCTATCCCTGGCAGGTGAATAGTTAATATTGCGTTCCATGTAAGTAACCTGTTCTGCTGACTACAACGTGAGGGGCGTCCATGCTGAAACAAATCACTTATGTCATGGCAGCCGGTGCCGGAGAGAAGTGCAATTGTATGACATGGCCACTGCACACATCTACTTATGTCAGCACTCTTAAAGGCAGCCGCAAAGGCAGATAGTACAGGTGTTGTGTTCTTGCCTGCCAGTGAGCGGCGCTGTCACCTGCCATGTGAGCCCGGCTAACGCCAACCAGAATGATGGTAACTGGTTGTTGGAACCATATTGTTACAGGAAGGAAAGAGCAGATTATATAGAGACGGCTCAGGTATATCTATAGAGACAGCAGAGTATAGCGAGACAGCTCATATTTATTCTTGGGAATCCTGTGACATGGGGCAGTCTCTTTCTTTTGGCCTTGTGCTCAGATTAGATGGCTGCCATTGACTTGTATGGGACACAGGTTGGCTGTGTGATGAGTCCTGCCCCCTGCCTGTGAGTTGTGGTGTAACCTTGGCCCTGTATGGAGTTGGGGGGTTCTGAGAACCAGTTTTAGCATTTGTCTGTGAGCGGTCTCTTGCTCATTATTCGCGGCAGCCGCTCTATTTCTGTCTATTTATTTTCTTTCTTGTGCTGGACGCAGTTCAAGGTTATTTCTGTTTCCAGTGTGAACTGGCCATTACCTCCTCCCATGGTCTGTGCCCCAGATATATCCTGCAAACATGTCCTCCAGCGTCTTGTAGGAGGTCACAGACTGAGAATTACGTAGTGCGAGGAGCACAGAGTATTTCAGGAGAGGAGTGTGCGGGACAGGAGTACGCAGATCTTGTGAAGTCGGGGCGGTCTCACCTATTGTAGGAGTAGTAAGTGGTTCATGGAGTACACAGCGCAAGTATTGGGGCATTTACTCTGATATTTACGGTATTTGCTTTTCTCCGTCTGTATTATACATTAGAAGCCGATGTCTGACGGATCAGCCGCCACCACTTATCACATGCTGAGTGCCAGACAGATATGAGGCTCCGCCGCAGACTAAATGGGAAAAGAAGGTGTCACTATACATCTGATCACAATCTTATAGTTCTTGCAGTTTCCGCCCCTCCACCTGGGGGGCGCTAAGGAGCTGCACTATAATCACGTGTGATAGATCAGAGAATGGGGAGAAGAGAACCCAGAGGAGAAATATGGAAGAGTTGTGATGGGGGAAAAGACAGGGAGTAAGGGAAGGAGAGAGGGGAGGAAGAGAGAAAAGGAAGAAGGAGAGAAAGGAAGAGAGAAAAGGAGGAAGGAGAGAAAGGGAGAGAGAAAAGATAGAGAGGAAGGAGAGAAAAGACAAGGAGGAAGGAGAGAGAGAAGGAAGAGAGACAAGGAGGAAGGAGAGAAAGGAAGAGAGAAAAGATAGAGAGGAAGGAGAGAAAAGACAAGGAGGAAGGAGAGAGAGAAGGAAGAAGGAAAAGGAGGAAGGAGAGAAAGGAAGAGAGAAAAGATAGAGAGGAAGGAGAGAAAAGACAAGGAGGAAGGAGAGAGAAGGAAGAGGGAAAAGGAGGCTGGGTGGAGAGATAAAAGACAAGGAGAAAGAGAGAGAGAGAAGGAAGGAAGAGGGGAAAGGAGGCAGGATGGAGAGAGAAGGAAGAAGTAAAAGATAGAGAGGAAGGAGAGAAAGAGATGGACAAATAGAGACTGGTAAGGAAAAGTAGAGAGACATGGAGGAAGAGGGAAGAAGGGAGAGAGGTAAGGAGGAAGGAGAGAGGATGAGAAACGGAGAAAGGAAGAGAGAAAAATGGAGGAAGGGAGAAAGAGAGAGAAAAGGAGTAGCGGATAAAAATAAGTGAGACAAGGAGGAAGGAGTGAGAGAGAAGAAATGGGTGAAAAAGAGAATAGGAGAGAGAGATAGGGAAGGAGAAAGTAGAAGGAGGCGAGACAGGGAGGACAGAGAAAGGAAGAGAGATGGAGGAAGGAGAGAAAGAGATAAAATGCAGGGAGGGAGAGAAAGAAAGAGAGACAAGAAAGGAGAGTAAGGACGAGAGAGAGTGTGGGGAAGGGAAGGAGATAGAAAGTAAAGAGAGAAAGAAATGGAGGAAAGGAGAAAGATGAGGTAAAGGGAAGGATGGAGAGAAAAGGAGGAGAAGAGAGAGGAAGAGAAGGAAGTGATAGTGAGAAACCGAGAGAGAATGAGACAGAGGGAAAAAAAAGATAAGATGTAGCACAGAAGAGGGAAAGGTGAGAAAAAAAGGAAAAGAGAGGAAGGAGGATGAGAAACAGAATGGGAGAAAAAGTTGTGGAATAAGTAAGATATGGATGAATGGAAATTGAAATAAAAAAAAGGTGGAGGAAGAAAGAAAGGTAAAAGGGTTAGGACAGAATGAACACGGAGGAAAGGAGAGAGGGAAAGTGAAAAAGGAAGAGGGATGATGGTATCGGCAGAAAGTAGAAAGAAAGAGAGGGAGAAAAGAGAATATTGAGAGACGGGGAAGAAAGAAGGAAAGAGGAGAAATAGTGATGAGTGAAGGAGAGGAGAAAGGACGAAGAGGAAAGGAGTAGGATGTGGAGATGAAGAGATAGTGAAGGAGGAGAGAGACATAGAGATGGACGAAGATGTAGATAGCGGGAGAGAAGAATGGAAAATGTAGGAGGAAGGGATGAAGAAGTAGGCAGAGATGAAAACAGAAATGGAGGGAGAAGGATTGAGATGTAGTGGAGAGGGAGGTAGAGATGAAGAAACTGGAAGGGGGAAATAACTTGAGAAAGAATGAAGAGATGGAGAGGAGAAGGGAAGAGAAAAAGAATGAGGGAATGTGAAAGGGGAGGAAGAGAGAGACGGGGGATGTAGACAGTGGTGGAGAGGGAGGGGGTGGTGGAGAGATGGATGGAGAGAGGCTGCACAGCGAGGCGCGGGGAAATACTGACATTATTAAGCTATAAGGGAGCCCTGGGGATACAGTCAGAAGGTCAGAGGGGGGGATACAGTAATTATGAGAGATTTCCAGGCTGAAGTGCGGAGGGCTCTGTGTGTTCCCAGCCTCATGATGTGCTCTGACTACAGACCCTCTCACCGGGGAGAATAATGCAGGATTAATAGCAGATCCTTCCCGCTTCCTCATACTAAGCGCTATTCCCACAGCTACATGGCTGTCATCGTCTGAGAGAACAGCTCAAAATCTGGGTTTCCCTGCGCCTCATTATCCAGAGACGGAAGATTCCACCATGTGACCCCGTAACACTGGAGAGGGAGAGGGGGGCGATCTATCTATAGACTCAGAGCATGAAGCTGGACATAATGTGCATTGTGGTCGCCATGGCGGTGGCCCTCGGGGGGTCTGACTCCATGAAGATGTCCCACTGATCTACATGACTATTCGTCTGCATTAGTTTTAAGCCATGACTCCCCATATATCATCGCCCAATTACAATCCAATCTGGCGAGGATCGATAAACTTTCCTAGGGCCAAGTACTCAGCGCCGCGCCGCAGCAGCTATTTCATTTGCTTTGCCATGTGATGTCTCCTTCTGATATTTTCCTGTTTTAATGACCGTGGAGCAGCTTATTGCTGGGTGTAAATAATGGCAGATCCCCCGGGACCGCGCTCAATCACTCTGCACAGGGGTCTGCTCCTCTCATTGCCCCCATCCCCATGGACATGACCTATGGAGACGGTTTAATAATGGCTTATGTCGTGCTGTAGAAATGATTGCTTATTGATCTGCCCTACGCAGTCTGTCCAGGAGTATGTTACACTGTGACCGAAATATCAGAGCTGATCCTAGGACCTGGAGGAAGCTGAACATCTCTCAGAGGCCTTAGGGGTGTGCGACGTGCCCATGGCGGTTCTCTACTCTATTTTGGGACCTGCTCTGTTATTGACTGAGGATATGAGGGGTGAACTCCACCTGGTACCGAGAGGGCGCTATATCACCTACATGACTTTTAACTAACAATATTGGCCAAGGGTGGTCAATGACCTTTCTGGTCCCGCTATGGGCTCGTCTTAACCCCTTTAAATTGTATTGTGGTTATACAATATTTCATTCACTCCTTGTCCCTTCTATATAATCTACCTGATTCAGGTTCTGTTTAGACTTGTAGTTCTTTTCTGCCTCTTGCCTATAACATCTCCTCAGGGGCTTTATCCCCCCTATGTAATAACTCAAGAGGTATTTGAAAGGTATGATCATGGCTGTAGTGCTTAGATAGGGACAGATCCGGCTTGGTGGACTTTTAGGAGGATGGACATCTAGGTAGAAATCTGGATCAGTGGGTTTGTAGAAATATGGAAGAGTAGTGAAGTAGAGAGAAGGAAGAGAGACAAGACAGAGAGGAAGGAGAGAAAGGAAGAGAGAAAAGACAAGGAGGAAGGAGAGAGAGAAGGAGGAAATTGACAGAGGAAGAGAAAGGAAGGGAGAGAAACAAGGAGGGAGGGAGAGAAAGGAAGAGAGACAGGGAGGAAGGAGAGAAAGGAAGAGTGAAAAGACAAGGAGAAAGGAAAGAGAAGGAAGAACAGAAATGGAGGAAAGGAGAAAAAGAAGGATGAGGAAAGGAAGGCAGGGATGGAGAGAAAAAGGAAGAGAAAAGATAAAGAGGAAGAAAAGAGAGAAGGAGGAAAGGAGAAAGAAAGACAGCAAAGAAGGGAGAGAGACAAGACAGAGAGGAAGGAGAAAAAGGAAGAGAGAAGGAAGAAAAGAAATGGAGGAAAGGAGAAAAAAAGGATAAGGCAGAGATAAAGAGAAAGGAAGAGAGAAAAGACAAGGAGGAAGGAGAGAGAGAAGGAGGAAAGAGACAGAGAGGAAGGGCAAAGAAGGGAGAGGAACAAGGAGGAAGGAGAGAAAGGAAGAGAGACAGGGAGGAAGGAGAGAAAGGAAGAGAGAAAGACAGGGAGAAAATGACAGAGAAAGGGAGAACAAAAATGAATGGGGAAAAGGAGGAACCGAGAGAGAAGGAAGAGAGACAGGGAGGAAGGAGAGAAAGGAAGAGACAGGGAGAAAAAGACAGAGAAAGGGAGAACAAAAAGGAACGAGGAAAAGGAGAGACAGGGAGGAAGGAAGAGAGACAGGGAGGGAGGAGAGAGGAAGAGAGACAGGGAGGGAGGAAGAGAAAAAGATAGACAGGGAGAAAAAGAGAGCGAAAGGGAGAACAAGGAGGAACAGATGGAGAGAAAGAGAAGAAAGAGACAATGAGGAAGGAGAGAGTAGAGACAGATAACAAAAGAGAATAGAAAAGAGACAGGGAAGGAGAGAGAAGAAAGAGAGACAGGAAGGACAGAGAGAAAGGAAGACAGACTGGGAGGAAGAAAAGAAAGAGGAGAGAGACAGATAAAAGAGAGAGAGGCAAGGGAGACAGGGAGGAAAGGAAGGAGACAGAAGAAGAAAGAGAGACAGGGAAGAAGGAGAGAGAGAAGTCCAGGCCCAGGATTCTGGGAGGCTAGCTATAGATCTGGCATAGTGGTGGGCTTCTAGAGAAATCGGGGAAGAGGTGGATGGGAACCATCTTCTTGTGCACCCCCAGTTCTTCAGACAATACTGACTATATTGCATCTTTCTTGGCAGGGTATTAAGTTGGAATCTGACAACCTTGTTCCCATCATTGAGAATGAGAGGGCATCACAGAAGGCTCCACCTAAAACTGAATTCTGACTCCTCGTGTGGAGTTCTCCTTTAATACAGAGTCTTCCATTGCACCCATAATATATATATACATATAAGATTAATTGGCAGCTCGGAGCCAAGGCCGAGAAGAGGGGGGAGGGGGCGGAGGTTATTTTTGTTCCCTGAGGACCCCATAGCGGAGATTACCGCTGCGGGACTCAAGGTCTCCGTTCTGAACCAATATGGCATCAACGCTTTTATTGTTACCGCAGCAACCGGTGTTTCTACGGAAACCGCAGGAGGACAAGAGAAACCGTTAATGAGAGGAGATCAGGGATCAGAGTGACGATATTATATATAGATATTGAGCTCATGGTAAGATATATTGCACCGGTTCCTTGATTATAGATCGGGGGCGCAGCTTCCTTTTTTGGACGCTGTCATTCACACTGTTAATGATCACGTTTCCGCCTCGTGTCGTTTCTCCCGTCTGTAATTAGCGTAGGATTAATTGCCGTGTAGTGGCACCTTGTGTCTTTCCTCTGGCACAGTATCACGTTGTGCTGCGCATCGACTCGGAGTAAAATAAGTCAGTAGGTGGCGGTGTGTTTAATACGACAGCCGCCCCCGACCTAGCCAGCGCATGATCGTGTCCCGATAATCAAAAACTGCAAGGAGAGATTAATTCCAGGACCCCCACAGATGACGATGTCCAGGACCCCCACAGATGATGTCCAGGACCCCCACAGATGACGATGTCCAGGACCCCCACAGATGATGTCCAGGACCCCCACAGATGATGTCCAGGACCCCCACAGATGACGATGTCCAGGACCCCCACAGATGATGTCCAGGACCCCCACAGATGATGTCCAGGACCCCCACAGATGACGATGTCCAGGACCCCCACAGATGATGATGTCCAGGACCCCCACAGATGATGTCCAGGACCCCCACAGATGATGTCCAGGACCCCCACAGATGACGATGTCCAGGACCCCCACAGATGATGATGTCCAGGACCCCCACAGATGATGATGTCCAGGACCCCCACAGAAGACGATGTCCAGGACCCCGCACAGATGACGATGTCCAGGACCCCGCACAGATGATGATGATGTCCAGGACCCCCCACAGATGATGATGATGTCCAGGACCCCCCCACAGATGATGATGTCCAGGACCCCCCACAGATGATGATGATGATGTCCAGGACCCCCCCACAGATGATGTCCAGGACCCCCACAGATGATGATGTCCAGGACCCCCACAGATGATGTCCAGGACCCCCACAGATGATGATGTCCAGGACCCCCACAGATGATGTCCAGGACCCCCACAGATGATGTCCAGGACCCCCCACAGATGATGATGATGATGTCCAGGACCCCCACAGATGATGATGATGTGTAGGACCCCCACAGATGACGATGTCCAGGACCCCCCCACAGATGATGATGATGATGATGTCCAGGACCCCCCACAGATGATGATGATGATGTCCAGGACCCCCACAGATGACGATGTCCAGGACCCCCCCACAGATCATGATGTCCAGGACCCCCACAGATGATGATGATGTCCAGGACCCCCACAGATGATGATGATGTCCAGGACCCCCACAGATGATGATGATGTCCAGGACCCCCACAGATGATGATGATGTCCAGGACCCCCATAAATGACAACGTCCAGGACCCCCCACCAATGATGATGATGTCCAGGACCCCCCCACAGATGATGATGTCCAGACCCCCCCACCAATGATGATGATGTCCAGGACCCCACCACAGATGATGACGATGTCCTGGACCCCCCACAAATGACAATGTCCAGGACCCCCCACAAATGATCTCCATGACCCACCCCATAGATAATGATGACCATGACCCCTAACAGATGATGTCCATGGCCCCCACACATATAATGATGTCCAGGACCCTGCCATGGATGAAGATATTTAGGATCCCTCACAGATGATTGTTATGACCCCCCACAAATGACGATGTCCAGGACCCCCCACAAATGATAACATCTTCACTATTTTATGTATTCTTCCACCAATGTGGGTGAGAATTACAGTGCCATTCATCCAGAGCATTCTGACTCATGAATAGAATACTAGAACTACAGTGTATACTGACTCCATCAGGATGAAATTGTAGCCATGTATCCCGTTTATATGACATTCAGTATTTGCGGGAATGAGTGAAATGACTACGGTTTATGGGAAAGATGAATAGATACTAGAATTTGTAGTTTTAGGGGTTATATCCCTTGAATCATTCATGCAGCTTGGTGACTGTCAGTACAATGGCACCAAAAAGCAGCATCTGTAGTAAAACTGTCCATTATGTGCAACATATGAGTCCGCAGGGGCGCCCGTACATGCTCGGCCGCGTCTGCCCCAATGATACGAGGACGATTAATACCAAGTAATGAGATGTGATAATGGTTAGAGGCCGGGAGACGCGGACTGTACCATCATGAATCACCCCCTCGGGCTACCCAGCCAAGAACACACAGGGCGCTGCTAAATTATTCACCAGGCAGTGTCCTATCTCATTAACAGTCCATTAACCAGCGGATGGGAACTCGCTTACTGGAACGCTCTACGTACCCCTCTCACTGGACTGGAAATGGCGGAAAGTTCTAGCGCTTGCGGAGTGTAAGTGTCTGGATCTGATGGTTAATGGCTCCGGCGAGCGAGAGATCCACCGCTTGTAGTCAGCTTCTGCCGTGTCACCTGCAAATCTTACTTATATAGGAGGGAAACTTATCTCTAGTCACCCTGAGCATCTTCCATAAATGAATACAATGCAAGTACTGCAGTGCAGACTGACACGTCAGCTCATCCCATGCAGGCTGACATTGTTACATACCCAACTTTCCCATTCAGATGAAACCTGTGACCAGAAAGTAAACCTTTTAAGAACATGAGAAGACTCAAGGAGATTGGAGGATTCATGTTTTCGGGGATTGGTCCATAGAACGGAGAAATACCCAGTATAAAGCAGAGCCATAGAGTGAGCATGTACAGCTACAGATATGGATGGAAAATATCAGGACTGGGAGCCATGTATTCCCAGTGTTATTATTAGTCTTACCGCCGTGGGGTAACCAGGATATTTTTGTAGCCCTCGCTGGACAGAGGAAGAAAACAAGAGCTGGAAGGTGAAGAGTCTCATGAGGTGGATCTGAGCGTCAGCACCAGGGAGAGCGGCTGCACACCCTGCATGGTGGAGGTGACAACATCTACAGAGCTGCTTCAAGGGCAACTCCATCCAGAATCCAGAAGGCTACTACTACCTAGACACCTGGGGGGCATTATACATTGTGATCAGACATGAGATCCGCACACCTTATACTACAGTACAGCTATTCATCTATTACTACTGACAACCTGCTGTATATATCATGTCTGAGAGGTTGTCACAGCCCCGCCCCCTGTTACTGACATCACTGATATAATATAATGACATGTGATCAGACATGAGATCCGCACACCTTATACTACAGTACAGCTATTCATCTATTACTACTGACAACCAGCTGTATATATCATGTCTGAGAGGTTGTCACAGCCCCGCCCCCTGTTACTGACATCACTGATATAATGACATGTGATCAGACATGAGATCCGCACACCTTATACTACAGTACAGCTATTCATCTATTACTACTGACAACCAGCCTGTATATATCATGTCTGAGAGGTTGTCACAGCCCCGCCCCCTGTTACTGACATCACTGATATAATATAATGACATGTGATCAGACATGAGATCCGCACACCTTATACTACAGTACAGCTATTCATCTATTACTACTGACAACCAGCTGTATATATCATGTCTTAGAGGTTGTCACAGCCCCGCCCCCTGTTACTGACATCACTGATATAATATAATGACATGTGATCAGACATGAGATCCGCACACCTTATACTACAGTACAGCTATTCATCTATTACTACTGACAACCAGCTGTATATATCATGTCTGAGAGGTTGTCACAGCCCCGCCCCCTGTTACTGACATCACTGATATAATATAATGACATGTGATCAGACATGAGATCCGCACACCTTATACTACAGTACAGCTATTCATCTATTACTACTGACAACCACCTGTATATATCATGTCTGAGAGGTTGTCACAGCCCCGCCCCCTGTTACTGACATCACTGATATAATGACATGTGATCAGACATGAGATCCGCACACCTTATACTACAGTACAGCTATTCATCTATTACTACTGACAACCAGCTGTATATATCATGTCTGAGAGGTTGTCACAGCCCCGCCCCCTGTTACTGACATCACTATATATAGATATAGCACATTACAACGTCTCCTCTTCTATATGCGGTATACATCTATGTGATCAGACGGTATTACACAATTCGCTCCTCTCTACGCCTCGCGCCTCCTTCACCCTCCCTCTCACAAGGTCAGCGGCTGATGCTGATTTACTGCAATTGAGTTTTGAGATGTAAAATTAATTAGACTGTGGGAATCGTCACCGGGTAAATAGGTCATTAAGCCACGGAGAGGTGCACGACCATACGGATTAATAACACCGCACAAATGGCATCTATGTGCGGTAACCCATAACAACCGCCATGTGGTGAGATGATTGCAGTTAATATCGGCTCGCTGTAGGCTCCGAGTCCAATGACATTGCATAAACCTCTTGTTAATGATATGAGAGGCGCAAGGTACAGCGAAGCATTATACGTCGGTCACCCAGCTTTCCCAGAAATAGATACCAAAATAGTTGCCACATATTGTTCAGGAAATGATCCCTTTATAGCTTCAATAAAGTGTGCCGCCAAACAGTGCAGTGATTTATGATCCATGTGATCTGGCGGGACTCCCTCACTGAGCTGCTTATTGCCTGCGAGTAACATTGTACATCTGGTGAGGAGAGGCGAGAGACGAAATGTTGGTCCTCAGTGCGGGCACCGAGGCGAAAACAGCACACGTAGGCTCGTAAGATAATTACACTGTGTATGTAAAAGCTGAGCGGGTGGCACCGAGCGACAGCTGCTCCACATGGCAAGGAAATGACAGCCGGAGAGGAAGAGGAATGTACAGTATACACGGGTGTAAGGTGCAGACGAGAGGGCGCCATCATCAGCCTGTTATTACCGCAGCACATCACCCCCAGATTATCCACAGGAGGTCACCAAAGACTCATCTAGAGAAATAAACCCAGAAGTCACCACCGTGCTGAGATATAGCCCAGTATTATAGTAGTTATATTCTTATACATAGGGAGCAGTATTATAGTAGTTATATTCTTGTACATAGGAGTAGTATTATAGTAGTTATATTCTTGTACATAGGAGCAGTATTATAGTAGTTATATTCTTGTACATAGGAGCAGTATTATAGTAGTTATATTCTTGTACATAGGAGCAGTATTATAGTAGTTATATTCTTATACATAGGGAGCAGTATTATAGTAGTTATATTCTTGTACATAGGAGTAGTATTATAGTAGTTATATTCTTGTACATAGGGAGCAGTATTATAGTAGTTATATTCTTGTACATAGGAGCAGTATTATAGTAGTTATATTCTTGTACATAGTAGTAGTATTATAGTAGTTATATTCTTGTACATAGGGGGCAGTATTATAGTAGTTATATTCTTGTACATAGGGGGCAGTATTATAGTAGTTATATTCTTGTACATAGGAGTAGTATTATAGTAGTTATATTCTTGTACATAGGAGCAGTATTATAGTAGTTATATTCTTGTACATAGGAGCAGTATTATAGTAGTTATATTCTTGTACATAGGAGTAGTATTATAGTAGTTATATTCTTGTACATAGGAGCAGTGTTATAGTAGTTATATTCTTGTACATAGGAGCAGTATTATAGTAGTTATATTCTTGTACATAGGAGCAGTATTATAGTAGTTATATTCTTGTACATAGGAGGTAGTATTATAGTAGTTATATTCTTGTACATAGGAGGTAGTATTATAGTAGTTATATTCTTGTACATAGGGGGCAGTATTATAGTAGTTATATTCTTGTACATAGGAGCAGTATTATAGTAGTTATATTCTTGTACATAGGAGGTAGTATTATAGTAGTTATATTCTTGTACATAGGAGTAGTATTACAGTAGTTATATTCTTGTACATAGGAGCAGTATTATAGTAGTTATATTCTTGTACATCGGAGTAGTATTATAGTAGTTATATTCTTGTACATAGGAGGTAGTATTATAGTAGTTATATTCTTGTACATAGGAGGTAGTATTATAGTAGTTATATTCTTGTACATAGGAGCAGTATTATAGTAGTTATATTCTTGTACATAGGGAGCAGTATTATAGTAGTTATATTCTTGTACATAGGAGCAGTATTATAGTAGTTATATTCTTGTACATAGGAGTAGTATTATAGTAGTTATATTCTTGTACATAGGGTCAGTATTATAGTAGTTATATTCTTGTACATAGGAGCAGTATTATAGTAGTTATATTCTTGTACATAGGAGCAGTATTATAGTAGTAATATTCTTATACATAGGGAGCAGTATTATAGTAGTTATATTCTTGTACATAGGAGCAGTATTATAGTAGTCATATTCTTGTACATAGGAGTAGTATTATAGTAGTTATATTCTTGTACATAGGAGGCAGTATTATAGTAGTTATATTCTTGTACATAGGAGCAGTATTATAGTAGTTATATTCTTATACATAGGGAGCAGTATTATAGTAGTTATATTCTTGTACATAGGAGTAGTATTATAGTAGTTATATTCTTGTACATAGGAGCAGTATTATAGTAGTTATATTCTTATACATAGGGAGCAGTATTATAGTAGTTATATTCTTGTACATAGGAGCAGTATTATAGTAGTTATATTCTTGTACATAGGAGTAGTATTATAGTAATTATATTCTTCTTCATAGGAGTAGTATTATAGTAGTTATATTCTTGTACATAGTAGCAGTATTATAGTAGTTATATTCTTATACATAGGGAGCAGTATTATAGTAGTTATATTCTTGTACATATGAGGTAGTATTATAGTAGTTATATTCTTGTACATAGGAGCAGTATTATAGTAGTTATATTCTTGTACATAGGAGGTAGTATTATAGTAGTTATATTCTTGTACATAGGAGCAGTATTATAGTAGTTATATTCTTGTACATAGGAGGTAGTATTATAGTAGTTATATTCTTATACATAGGGGCAGTATTATAGTAGTTATATTCTTGTACATAGGAGCAGTATTATAGTAGTTATATTCTTATACATAGGGCCATATTATAGTAGTTATATTCTTGTACATAGGAGCAGTATTATGGTAGTTATATTCTTGTACATAGGGGCAGTATTATAGTAGTTATATTCTTGTACATAGGAGGTAGTATTATAGTAGTTATATTCTTGTACATAGGAGTAGTATTATAGTAGTTATATTCTTGTACATAGGAGTAGTATTATAGTAGTTATATTCTTGTACATAGGAGTAGTATTATAGTAGTTATATTCTTGTACATAGTAGCAGTATTATAGTAGTTATATTCTTGTACATAGGAGGTAGTATTATAGTAGTTATATTCTTATACATAGGGGCAGTATTATAGTAGTTATATTCTTGTACATAGGAGTAGTATTATAGTAGTTATATTCTTGTACATAGTAGCAGTATTATAGTAGTTATATTCTTGTACATAGGAGGTAGTATTATAGTAGTTATATTCTTGTACATAGGAGCAGTATTATAGTAGTTATATTCTTGTACATAGGGGCAGTATTATAGTAGTTATATTCTTGTACATATGAGCAGTATTATAGTAGTTATATTCTTATACATAGGGCCATATTATAGTAGTTATATTCTTGTACATAGGAGCAGTATTATGGTAGTTATATTCTTGTACATAGGAGTAGTATTATAGTAGTTATATTCTTGTACATAGGAGCAGTATTATAGTAGTTATATTCTTGTACATAGGAGCAGTATTATAGTAGTTATATTCTTATACATAGGGAGCAGTATTATAGTAGTTATATTCTTGTACATAGGAGTAGTATTATAGTAGTTATATTCTTGTACATAGGGAGCAGTATTATAGTAGTTATATTCTTGTACATAGGAGCAGTATTATAGTAGTTATATTCTTGTACATAGTAGTAGTATTATAGTAGTTATATTCTTGAACATAGGGGGCAGTATTATAGTAGTTATATTCTTGTACATAGGGGGCAGTATTATAGTAGTTATATTCTTGTACATGGGAGCAGTATTATAGTAGTTATATTCTTGTACATAGGAGCAGTATTATAGTAGTTATATTCTTGTACATAGGAGTAGTATTATAGTAGTTATATTCTTGTACATAGGAGCAGTGTTATAGTAGTTATATTCTTGTACATAGGAGCAGTATTATAGTAGTTATATTCTTGTACATCGGAGTAGTATTATAGTAGTTATATTCTTGTACATAGGAGTAGTATTATAGTAGTTATATTCTTGTACATAGGAGCAGTGTTATAGTAGTTATATTCTTGTACATAGGAGCAGTATTATAGTAGTTATATTCTTGTACATCGGAGTAGTATTATAGTAGTTATATTCTTGTACATAGGAGGTAGTATTATAGTAGTTATATTCTTGTACATAGGAGGTAGTATTATAGTAGTTATATTCTTGTACATAGGAGCAGTATTATAGTAGTTATATTCTTGTACATAGGGAGCAGTATTATAGTAGTTATATTCTTGTACATAGGAGCAGTATTATAGTAGTTATATTCTTGTACATAGGAGTAGTATTATAGTAGTTATATTCTTGTACATAGGAGCAGTATTATAGTAGTTATATTCTTGTACATAGGAGCAGTATTATAGTAGTTATATTCTTATACATAGGGAGCAGTATTATAGTAGTTATATTCTTGTACATAGGAGCAGTATTATAGTAGTTATATTCTTGTACATAGGAGTAGTATTATAGTAGTTATATTCTTGTACATAGGAGCAGTATTATAGTAGTTATATTCTTGTACATAGGAGCAGTATTATAGTAGTTATATTCTTATACATAGGGAGCAGTATTATAGTAGTTATATTCTTGTACATAGGAGTAGTATTATAGTAGTTATATTCTTGTACATAGGAGCAGTATTATAGTAGTTATATTCTTATACATAGGGAGCAGTATTATAGTAGTTATATTCTTGTACATAGGAGCAGTATTATAGTAGTTATATTCTTGTACATAGGAGTAGTATTATAGTAGTTATATTCTTGTACATAGGAGTAGTATTATAGTAGTTATATTCTTGTACATAGTAGCAGTATTATAGTAGTTATATTCTTATACATAGGGAGCAGTATTATAGTAGTTATATTCTTGTACATATGAGGTAGTATTATAGTAGTTATATTCTTGTACATAGGAGCAGTATTATAGTAGTTATATTCTTGTACATAGGAGGTAGTATTATAGTAGTTATATTCTTGTACATAGGAGCAGTATTATAGTAGTTATATTCTTGTACATAGGAGGTAGTATTATAGTAGTTATATTCTTATACATAGGGGCAGTATTATAGTAGTTATATTCTTGTACATAGGAGCAGTATTATAGTAGTTATATTCTTATACATAGGGCCATATTATAGTAGTTATATTCTTGTACATAGGAGCAGTATTATGGTAGTTATATTCTTGTACATAGGGGCAGTATTATAGTAGTTATATTCTTGTACATAGGAGGTAGTATTATAGTAGTTATATTCTTGTACATAGGAGTAGTATTATAGTAGTTATATTCTTATACATAGGGAGCAGTATTATAGTAGTTATATTCTTGTACATAGGAGTAGTATTATAGTAGTTATATTCTTGTACATAGGGAGCAGTATTATAGTAGTTATATTCTTGTACATAGGAGCAGTATTATAGTAGTTATATTCTTGTACATAGTAGTAGTATTATAGTAGTTATATTCTTGTACATAGGGGGCAGTATTATAGTAGTTATATTCTTGTACATAGGGGGCAGTATTACAGTAGTTATATTCTTGTACATGGGAGCAGTATTATAGTAGTTATATTCTTGTACATAGGAGCAGTATTATAGTAGTTATATTCTTGTACATAGGAGTAGTATTATAGTAGTTATATTCTTGTACATAGGAGCAGTGTTATAGTAGTTATATTCTTGTACATAGGAGCAGTATTATAGTAGTTATATTCTTGTACATCGGAGTAGTATTATAGTAGTTATATTCTTGTACATAGGAGGTAGTATTATAGTAGTTATATTCTTGTACATAGGAGGTAGTATTATAGTAGTTATATTCTTGTACATAGGAGCAGTATTATAGTAGTTATATTCTTGTACATAGGGAGCAGTATTATAGTAGTTATATTCTTGTACATAGGAGCAGTATTATAGTAGTTATATTCTTGTACATAGGAGTAGTATTATAGTAGTTATATTCTTGTACATAGGAGCAGTATTATAGTAGTTATATTCTTGTACATAGGAGCAGTATTATAGTAGTTATATTCTTATACATAGGGAGCAGTATTATAGTAGTTATATTCTTGTACATAGGAGCAGTATTATAGTAGTTATATTCTTGTACATAGGAGTAGTATTATAGTAGTTATATTCTTGTACATAGGAGGCAGTATTATAGTAGTTATATTCTTGTACATAGGAGCAGTATTATAGTAGTTATATTCTTATACATAGGGAGCAGTATTATAGTAGTTATATTCTTGTACATAGGAGTAGTATTATAGTAGTTATATTCTTGTACATAGGAGCAGTATTATAGTAGTTATATTCTTATACATAGGGAGCAGTATTATAGTAGTTATATTCTTGTACATAGGAGCAGTATTATAGTAGTTATATTCTTGTACATAGGAGTAGTATTATAGTAGTTATATTCTTGTACATAGGAGTAGTATTATAGTAGTTATATTCTTGTACATAGTAGCAGTATTATAGTAGTTATATTCTTATACATAGGGAGCAGTATTATAGTAGTTATATTCTTGTACATATGAGGTAGTATTATAGTAGTTATATTCTTGTACATAGGAGCAGTATTATAGTAGTTATATTCTTGTACATAGGAGGTAGTATTATAGTAGTTATATTCTTGTACATAGGAGCAGTATTATAGTAGTTATATTCTTGTACATAGGAGGTAGTATTATAGTAGTTATATTCTTATACATAGGGGCAGTATTATAGTAGTTATATTCTTGTACATAGGAGCAGTATTATAGTAGTTATATTCTTATACATAGGGCCATATTATAGTAGTTATATTCTTGTACATAGGAGCAGTATTATGGTAGTTATATTCTTGTACATAGGGGCAGTATTATAGTAGTTATATTCTTGTACATAGGAGGTAGTATTATAGTAGTTATATTCTTGTACATAGGAGTAGTATTATAGTAGTTATATTCTTGTACATAGGAGTAGTATTATAGTAGTTATATTCTTGTACATAGGAGTAGTATTATAGTAGTTATATTCTTGTACATAGTAGCAGTATTATAGTAGTTATATTCTTGTACATAGGAGGTAGTATTATAGTAGTTATATTCTTATACATAGGGGCAGTATTATAGTAGTTATATTCTTGTACATAGGAGTAGTATTATAGTAGTTATATTCTTGTACATAGTAGCAGTATTATAGTAGTTATATTCTTGTACATAGGAGGTAGTATTATAGTAGTTATATTCTTGTACATAGGAGCAGTATTATAGTAGTTATATTCTTGTACATAGGGGCAGTATTATAGTAGTTATATTCTTGTACATAGGAGCAGTATTATAGTAGTTATATTCTTATACATAGGGCCATATTATAGTAGTTATATTCTTGTACATAGGAGCAGTATTATGGTAGTTATATTCTTGTACATAGGAGTAGTATTATAGTAGTTATATTCTTGTACATAGGAGGTAGTATTATAGTAGTTATATTCTTATACATAGGGGCAGTATTATAGTAGTTATATTCTTGTACATAGGAGTAGTATTATAGTAGTTATATTCTTATACATAGGGGCAGTATTATAGTAGTTATATTCTTATACATAGGGGCAGTATTATAGTAGTTATATTCTTGTACATAGGAGTAGTATTATAGTAGTTATATTCTTGTACATAGGAGTAGTATTATAGTAGTTATATTCTTATACATAGGGGCAGTATTATAGTAGTTATATTCTTGTACATAGGAGCAGTATTATAGTAGTTATATTCTTATACATAGGGCCATATTATAGTAGTTATATTCTTGTACATAGGAGCAGTATTATGGTAGTTATATTCTTGTACATAGGAGCAGTATTATAGTAGTTATATTCTTGTACATAGGAGCAGTATTATAGTAGTTATATTCTTGTACATGGGGGCAATAATATAGTAGTTATATTCTTGTACATAGGAGCAGTATTATAGTAGTTATATTCTTGTACACAGGAGTAGTATTATAGTAGTTATATTCTTGTACATAGGAGGTAGTATTATAGTAGTTATATTCTTATACATAGGGGCAGTATTATAGTAGTTATATTCTTGTACATAGGAGTAGTATTATAGTAGTTATATTCTTGTACATAGTAGCAGTATTATAGTAGTTATATTCTTGTACATAGGAGCAGAATTATAGTAGTTATATTCTTGTACATAGGGGCAGTATTATAGTAGTTATATTCTTATACATAGGGCCATATTATAGTAGTTATATTCTTGTACATAGGAGCAGTATTATGGTAGTTATATTCTTGTACATAGGAGTAGTATTATAGTAGTTATATTCTTATACATAGGGGCAGTATTATAGTAGTTATATTGTTATACATAGGGGCAGTATTATAGTAGTTATATTCTTGTACATAGGAGCAGTATTATAGTAGTTATATTCTTATACATAGGGGCAGTATTATAGTAGTTATATTCTTGTACATAGGAGCAGAATTATAGTAGTTATATTCTTGTACATAGCAGCAGTATTATAGTAGTTATATTCTTGTACATTGGAGTAGTATTATAGTAGTTATATTCTTGTACATAGGGGGCAGTATTATAGTAGTTATATTCTTGTACATAGGAGCAGTATTATAGTAGTTATATTCTTGTATATAGGAGGTAATATTATAGTAGTTATATTCTTGTACATAGCAGCAGTATTATAGTAGTTATATTCTTGTACATAGGGGGCAGTATTATAGTAGTTATATTCTTGTACATAGGAGTAGTATTATAGTAGTTATATTCTTGTACATAGGAGCAGTATTATAGTAGTTATATTCTTGTACATAGGAGTAGTATTATAGTAGTTATATTCTTGTACATAGGAGGTAGTATTATAGTAGTTATATTCTTGTACATAGGAGCAGTATTATAATAGTTATATTCTTGTACATAGGAGGTAGTATTATAGTAGTTATATTCTTGTACATAGGAGCAGTATTATAGTATTTATATTCTTGTACATAGGGGCAGTATTATAGTAGTTATATTCTTATACATAGGGGGCAGTATTATAGTAGTTATATTCTTGTACATAGGAGCTGTATTATAGTAGTTATATTCTTGTACATAGGAGGCAGTATTATAGTAGTTATATTCTTGTATATACGAGAAGTATTATAGTAGTTATATTCTTGTACATAGGGGGCAGTATTATAGTAGTTATATTCTTGTACATAGCAGCAGTATTATAGTAGTTATATTCTTGTACATAGGAGGTAGTGTTATAGTAGTTATATTCTTGTACATAGGAGCAGTATTATAGTAGTTATATTCTTGTACATAGGGGGCAGTATTATAGTAGTTATATTCTTGTACATAGGAGTAGTATTATAGTAGTTATATTCTTGTACATAGGAGCAGTATTATAGTATTTATATTTTTGTACATAGGAGCAGTATTATAGTAGTTATATTCTTGTACATAGGAGCAGTATTATAGTAGTTCTATTCTTGTACATAGGAGCAGTATTATAGTAGTTATATTCTTGTACATAGGAGGTAGTATTATAGTAGTTATATTCTTGTACATAGGAGTAGTATTATAGTAGTTATATTCTTGTACATAGGGGGTAGTATTATAGTAGTTATATACTTGTACATAGGGTCAGTATTATAGTAGTTATATTCTTGTACATAGGGGGCAGTATTATAGTAGTTATATTCTTGTACATAGGGGCAGTATTATAGTAGTTATATTCTTGTACATAGGAGTAGTATTATAGTAGTTATATTCTTGTACATAGCAGTAGTATTATAGTAGTTATATTCTTCTACATAGGGGGCAGTATTATAGTAGTTATATTCTTGTACATAGGAGTAGTATTATAGTAGTTATATTCTTGTACATAGGGCAGTATTATAGTAGTTATATTCTTGTACATAGGAGCAGTGTTATAGTAGTTATATTCTTGTACATAGGGGGCAGTATAATAGTAGTTATATTCTTCTACATAGGGGGCAGTATTATAGTAGTTATATTTTTGTACATATTGGTAGTATTATAGTAGTTATATTCTTGTACATAGGAGCAGTGTTATAGAAGTTATATTATTATACACGGGGACAGTATTATATTAGTTATATTATACATGGAGCAGTATTATAGTAGTTTTATTATTATACACGGGGCAGTATTATAGTAGTTATATTATTATACACGGGGCAGTTTTATAATAGTTATATTATTATACACGGGGCAGTATTATAGTTTTATTATTATACACGGGGCAGTATTATAGTAGTTATATTATTATACACGGGGCAGTATTATAGTAGTTATATTATTATACATAGGGGCAGTATTATAGTAGTTATATTATTGTACACAAGGGATAGTATTATAGTATTATTATCTTACATGGGAGCAGTACTATAGTAGTTATATTATTATACACGGGGCGGTATTATAGTTGTATTTTTATACACGGGGTGGTATTATAGTAGTTATATTATTATACACGGGGCAGTATTATAGTAGTTATATTATTATACACAAGGGGTAGTATTATAGTATTATTATCTTACATGGGAGCAGTACTATAGTAGTTATATTATTATACACGGGGCGGTATTGTAGTTGTATTATTATACACGGGGTGGTATTATAGTAGTTATATTATTATACACGGGGCGGTATTATAGTATATCTGGGAGTATTCCTGCCCTCGTTCTGGGTATATATCACTGGTGAGTTACTCTTATTCTTGTATCACCGGTTGTCGGTATTTTAGGAGTTGTATTTCTGTTGTCATAGGAGGCATTCTGGTAGTTATGTTCTTTGTATCACTCGGATCAGTATTCTCCTAGTTATATTCTTGTACAACCATCCAGTATTACGAGTAGTTATATTCGTGGAGCGATCGGGGGCAGTAAAACGTTATTGTAGTTATATTTTGTCGGTGCTGTATGTAGTTGTGGCGGCTCTGCTGCTCCATCACTTATATGCTTGTACATAGGGGTAGTATTATAGTAGTTATATTCTTGTACATAGGAGGTAGTATTATAGTAGTTATATTCTTGTACATGAGAGTATTATGTGGTTATATTCTTGTACATAGGAGTAGTATTATAGTAGTTATATTCTTGTACATAGGAGCAGTATTATAGTAGTTATATTCTTGTACATAGGAGGAGTATTATAGTAGTTATATTCTTGTACATAGGAGCAGTATTATAGTAGTTATATTCTTGTACATAGGGGCAGGTATTATAGTAGTTATATTCTTGTACATAGGAGAGTATTATAGTAGTTATATTCTTGTACATAGGAGCAGTATTATAGTAGTTATATTCTTGTACATAGGAGCAGTATTATAGTAGTTTATTCTTGCATAGGGAGTATTATAGTAGTTATATTCTTGTACATAGGGAGCAGTATTATAGTAGTTATATTCTTGTACATAGGAGCAGTATTATAGTAGTTATATTCTTGTACATAGGAGCAGTATTATAGTAGTTATATTCTTGTACATAGGAGCAGGTATTATAGTAGTTATATTCTTGTACATAGGAGCAGTATTATAGTAGTTATATTCTTGTACATAGGAGAGCAGTATTATAGTAGTTATATTCTTGTACATAGGGGTGACAACCAAAGTACCCACCATAGCGGCAAAGGACAGTCACCCAGCTTTCTGAAAAGTAGATTTGTAGCATACTGAACCTATAGGGGGGTCACATTCTTTTATTAAAGTAGCAGAGCTGTAGATAAGCATGTTATGATCTTGTCTTAAAGGTAAACTTCACCACCTGCAGCACCTCCACATCTTTGCACCCTTCAATAGATGCCGTTCCACTAGATCCGACGCAGTTAGAATTTTTCTCTACCTCCACCATTCCTGAGCAATCAGTGTTGCTAGTTAGCACTCCATATAGTAATGTGGATTCTTGTCTGGCAGGTGTCTAGAGTACCTACACCAGCCTAGGACCAGCCCACCTGACACTAGTTAGGTGCTTGTATTTAGCAGCACTGATTGTTCAGGTATAGTCTGTCTAGGGGCAGTATTACAGTAGTTATATTCCAATGTGTCAGAGGGAGCAGTATTTAAAGGGGTTCTCATTTGGTGTCCATTTAGGCATTACAAACCAATTTAAGATCAATTGGCCAAATTTTCATAGATTGTTGTGACCTCGAGCCAATCTCTGGTATGAAGGAGTTTAGCACCTGAGTCAGCGGCACTTGTCTTGATCAGAAGCCTTAAAGGTGGAGTCCGCCCTTAGAGTGCTCCTCATTTACGAAAGCCAACCTGTGATGTGCCTAGAACTGCGATGTAGCATCTCGGTTGCACGGCCCCAATGGCACATGACAGGTTAATGCTCGCTGTAGATAATGTGCAATATATTGGCAGCGCTTACACTGACAAGACGTATGCGGCTATTATAGTAGTTAGGTATTCATGTACATAGGGCCACGTATAGCGCGGATGGGTCAGCAAGACTAAGACTAAGCATATATATCCTGCAAATATTGGTGACTACTACCATATATATCCTGCAAATATTTATCTGCTGGTGACTACTCTGGGAGGAGAGGAAGAAATATACAAGAACTACAGAGGTTATCCTCATATACAGTATAATAGATAGTATAGTCATCATCCACAGGTTATCCTCATAGATAGTATAGTCATCATCCATAGGTTACCCACACATACAGCATAGACATCATCCATAGGTTATCCTCATACACAGCATTCATGTATAGCTATTCCCCACACTCAGTGATTCCTCTGTATTTGGGCCCCGGCCCCTAACATACAGAATATTATTGCAGGGACATACTGTATATGCCGGGCCTGTCCTAGATAAGTGACATGTTTCGTGTCTGCACCAGGGACCCTGAGCCAAAACATTTGTTCCCGTAAACTGGCACAGCCCGGCAGGAGACATGTTCTGAAGAAATGTCACTGTCTCTTCACGTCCCTGAGGAACAAACCCATCGGGCCCCCCTGGGGCCCCGGCTCTGCAGACTCATTCTGTATCAGCCCTTGTCATCTGCGATGCTAATTGTAGAATTATATAGAAACATCTGTCACATCACTGCCTCCTCGCTGTCACTATATGTGTGCGGGACAAAATGGAGTCCGATCCAGAAGCTGCAGCCAACATCCATATATAACAGGACACCAAACACATGAGAGAGCTGCATCGTACCAGATGGGAGTGGAAGACATCTTATATGTGTCCCCCTGCATGACCCCTACCCTAATCTTTATGTATAGAGGAGGGTGTATTATTATAGGTTATTTACAGGCTCAGTCTATAATATAAACCTTATATAATCTCTTCTATAGCTACGAGCCAACAGTGAACTGCCATCTGCAAACCAGGCCAACCTGAGCGAGGAGAAGGGTGAGTGATGTCTACTGTATACTACACAGACTGTATACATATATCCTTGTACATAGGAGGTAGTATTATAGTACTTATATTCTTGTACATAGGAGGCAGTATTATAGTAGTATTATAGTAGTTATATTCTTGTACATAGGAGCAGTATTATAGTAGTAATATTCTTGTACATAGGAGCAGTATTATAGTAGTTATATTCTTGTACATAGGAGCAGTATTATAGTAGTAATATTCTTGTACATAGGAGGTAGTATTATAGTAGTTATATTCTTGTACATAGGAGCAGTATTATAGTAGTTATATTCTTGTACATAGGAGCAGTATTATAGTAGTTATATTCTTGTACATAGGAGCAGTATTATAGTACTTATATTCTTGTACATAGGAGGCAGTATTATAGTAGTATTATAGTAGTTATATTCTTGTACATAGGAGCAGTATTATAGTAGTTATATTCTTGTGCATAGCAGTATTATAGTAGTTATATTCTTGTACATAGGGGCAGTATTATAGTAGTTATATTCTTGTACATAGGAGTAGTATTATAGTAGTTATATTCTTGTACATAGGAGCAGTATTATAGTAGTCATATTCTTGTACATAGGAGTAGTATTATAGCAGTTATATTCTTGTACATAGGGGGCAGTATTATAGTAGTTATATTCTTGTACATAGGAGCAGTATTATAGTAGTTATATTCTTGTACATAGGAGTAGTATTATAGTAGTTATATTCTTGTACATAGGGGGCAGTATTATAGTGGTTATATTCTTGTACATAGGAGCAGTATTATAGTAGTTATATTCTTGTACATAGGAGCAGTATTATAGTAGTTATATTCTTGTACATAGGAGCAGTATTATAGTAGTTATATTCTTGTACATAGGGGCAGTATTATAGTAGTTATATTCTTGTACATAGGAGGTAGTATTATAGTAGTTATATTCTTGTACATAGGAGCAGTATTATAGTAGTTATATTCTTGTACATAGGAGCAGTATTATAGTAGTTATATTCTTGTATATAGGAGGTAGTATTATAGTAGTTATATTCTTGTACATAGGAGCAGTATTATAGTAGTTATATTCTTGTACATAGGGGCAGTATTATAGTAGTTATATTCTTGTACAGAGGAGCAGTATTATAGTAGTTATATTCTTGTACATAGGGGCAGTATTATAGTAGTTATATTCTTGTACAGAGGAGCAGTATAGTAGTTATATTCTTGTACATAGGAGGCAGTATTATAGTAGTTATATTCTTGTACAGAGGAGCAGTATTATAGTAGTTATATTCTTGTACATAGGAGGCAGTATTATAGTAGTTATATTCTTGTACAGAGGAGCAGTATTATAGTAGTTATATTCTTGTACATAGGGGGCAGTATTATAGTAGTTATATTCTTGTACATAGGGGGCAGTATTATAGTAGTTATATTCTTGTACATAGGAGCAGTATTATAGTAGTTATATTCTTGTACATAGGAGCAGTATTATAGTAGTTATATTCTTGTACATAGGAGCAGTATTACAGTAGTTATATTCTTGTACATAGGAGCAGTATTATAGTAGTTATATTCTTGTACATAGGAGGTAGTATTATAGCAGTTATAGTCTTGTACATAGGAGTAGTATTATAGTAGTTATATTCTTGTGCATAGGAGCAGTATTATAGTAGTTATATTCTTGTACATAGGAGGTAGTATTATAGTAGTTATATTCTTGTACATAGGAGCAGTATTATAGTAGTTATATTCTTGTACATAGGAGCAGTATTATAGTAGTTATCTTCTTGTATATAGGAGGTAGTATTATAGTAGTTATATTCTTGTACATAGGAGCAGTATTATAGTAGTTATATTCTTGTACATAGGGGCAGTATTATAGTAGTTATATTCTTGTACAGAGGAGCAGTATTATAGTAGTTATATTCTTGTACATAGGAGCAGTATTATAGTAGTTATATTCTTGTACAGAGGAGTAGTATTATAGTAGTTATATTCTTGTACATAGGAGCAGTATTATAGTAGTTATATTCTTGTACATAGGGGGCAGTATTATAGTAGTTATATTCTTGTACATAGGAGTAGTATTATAGTAGTTATATTCTTGTACATAGGTAGTATTATAGTAGTTATATTCTTGTACATAGGAGTAGTATTATAGTAATTATAGTCTTGTACATAGGGGTAGTATTATAGTAGTTATATTCTTGTACATAGGAGCAGTATTATAGTAGTTATATTCTTGTACATAGGAGGTAGTATTATAGTAGTTATATTCTTGTACATAGAGGGCAGTATTATAGTAGTTATATTCTTGTACTTGTAAATAGGAGGTAGTATTATAGTAGTTATATTCTTGTACATAGGAGTAGTATTATAGTAGTTATATTCTTGTACATAGGAGGTAGTATTATAGTAGTTATATTCTTGTACATAGGGGGCAGTATTATAGTAGTTATATTCTTGTACATAGGGGGCAGTATTATAGTAGTTATATTCTTGTACATAGGAGCAGTATTATAGTAGTTATATTCTTGTACATAGCAGCAGTATTATAGTAGTTATATTCTTGTACATAGGAGCAGTATTATAGTAGTTATATTCTTGTACATAGGAGGCAGTATTATAGTAGTTATATTTTTGTACATAGGAGCAGTATTATAGTAGTTATATTCTTGTACATAGGAGCAGTATTATAGTAGTTATATTCTTGTACATAGGTGGCAGTATTATAGTAGATATATTCTTGTACATAGGAGTAGTATTATAGTAGTTATATTCTTGTACATAGGAGGCAGTATTACAGTAGTTATATTCTTGTACATAGGAGGTAGTATTATAGTAGTTATATTCTTGTACATAGGGAGCAGTATTATAGTAGTTATATTCTTGTACATAGGAGCAGTATTATAGTAGTTATATTCTTGTACATAGGAGCAGTATTATAGTAGTTATATTCTTGTACATAGGAGCAGTATTATACTAGTTATATTCTTGTACATAGGAGCAGTATTATAGTAGTTATATTCTTGTACATAGGGGGCAGTATTATAGTAGTTATATTCTTGTACATAGGGGGCAGTATTATAGTAGTTATATTCTTGTACATAGGAGCAGTATTATAGTAGTTATATTCTTGTACATAGGAGCAGTATTATAGTAGTTATGTTCTTGTACATAGGAGCAGTATTATAGTAGTTATATTCTTGTACATAGGAGCAGTATTATAGTAGCTATATTCTTGTACATAGGAGCAGTATTATAGTAGTTATATTCTTGTACATAGAAGCCGTATTATAGTAGTTATATTCTTGTACATAGGGGCAGTATTATAGTAGTTATATTCTTGTACATAGGGGGCAGTATTATTATAATGATTGTCTTATCTGACTTCTTGGTAGACAAAGCCGGGAACTCAGAGAAGGTGGAGGAGGAAATTGACATTGACCTGAATGCTCCAGAGACTGAGAAGGCGGCCTTGGCCATTCAGAATAAGTTTCGCCGGTTTCAGAAGCGGAAGCAAGACCCCAGCCCATGATAACGTCACCTCCGACCTCTTCTGCTGATTCTGCACTTCCTTCTCTATAAGGGACGAGCCGGATAGAAAATGGGGCGTTATATCTACAGTCCCCTAAACACTTCCCACCCCTCCCCTCCCCTTAATTTATAATGAATGCTCATGTTAGTGGCCGGTGCCCCCCGCTGGCCATTTTGTACATACTCTCCTTGGTATAGTTAATCTGATTGATGAGAGACTTTTGTACAATACAATATGAAGGTGACTTTATGGCAGCGCTGTAATGGCGGCTGCGGTCTTGTCTTCAGGCATGTGTAGACGGGTTTGGGATCCTCTCCTTATAGCAAGGCATGCTCCCTGTATCTTATACTGCACTCGTCATCTTCAATCACCATCGCCAATAATCTGATAAGCCATCCAGACATGCAGGATATATATCCATGTAGGTGCACGGAGTCTGCTATAGTGTCATGGGGGTTGCCCCTCAGCTATGGCGGGTTGCCCTCTGTATTGCCCACTGATCTCAGCCCCATCCTGATTCGGACAGTCCTGAATCTGAACCTCTGTTCACAATGTTATAGGTATAGTACTCTGCTGCCATCTTGTGGTTGTTATTGCACCTACAGAATATTCCCAGAGTTCTCAGCCCTTATACAATCCCATGTATAATAAATGAATGATACCAGTTATCTGCAGCCTGTGCGCTCCAGCTGCTGTCAGACTACAAGTCTCAGCAGTTCTCTGCAGCCTGTCACAGATTGCAGACCACTGTATTATGATGCCGGCCCCATTTTTGACAACATTGACCAAGGGGCAACCCAACGTTTAATAATCTCATCCATGTCCACACCTCACATCTTCAGACCCTACTGTGGGCTCTCAGAGGATAGCCACAATTTTTGGAATATTTTAGCATGTTTAACTAATAAAATGATGTAAAAAGCGGAAGAAAAATGTGTCGATCCTGAAAAGTGTAATGTTCTGCAGATCTGTAGAGAGGTCAGTGGTGTAATACTCTGCAGGATAGATCACTATGTATCAGGAGGTAGAGAGGACAGAGCGATGTTCTGCAGATCTGTAGAGGGGTCAGTGGTGTAATACTCTGCAGGATAGATCACTATGTATCAGGAGGTAGAGAGGACAGAGCGATGTTCTGCAGATCTGTAGAGAGGTCAGTGGTGTAATACTCTGCAGGATAGATCACTATGTATCAGGAGGTAGAGAGGACAGAGCGATGTTCTGCAGATCTGTAGAGAGGTCAGTGGTGTAATACTCTGCAGGATAGATCACTATGTATCAGGAGGTAGAGAGGACAGAGCGATGTTCTGCAGATCTGTAGTGAGGTCAGTGGTGTAATACTCTGCAGGATAGATCACTATGTATCAGGAGGTAGAGAGGACAGAGCGATGTTCTGCAGATCTGTAGAGGGGTCAGTGGTGTAATACTCTGCAGGATAGATCACTATGTATCAGGAGGTAGAGAGGACAGAGCGATGTTCTGCAGATGTGTAGAGAGGTCAGTGGTGTAATACTCTGCAGGATATATCACTATGTATCAGGAGGTAGAGAGGACAGAGCGATGTTCTGCAGGTCTCAGTGGTGTAATACTCTGCAGGATAGATCAGTATGTATCAGGAGGTAGAGAGGACAGAGCGATGTTCTGCAGATCTGTAGAGAGGTCAGTGGTGTAATACTCTGCAGGATAGATCACTATGTATCAGGAGGTAGAGAGGACAGAGCGATGTTCTGCAGATGTGTAGAGAGGTCAGTGGTGTAATACTCTGCAGGATAGATCACTATGTATCAGGAGGTAGAGAGGACAGAGCGATGTTCTGCAGATCTGTAGAGAGGTCAGTGGTGTAATACTCTGCAGGATAGATCACTATGTATCAGGAGGTAGAGAGGACAGAGCGATGTTCTGCAGATGTGTAGAGGGGTCAGTGGTGTAATACTCTGCAGGATAGATCACTATGTATCAGGAGGTAGAGAGGACAGAGCGATGTTCTGCAGATCTGTAGAGAGGTCAGTGGTGTAATAGTCTGCAGGATAGATCACTATGTATCAGGAGGTAGAGAGGACAGAGCGATGTTCTGCAGATCTGTAGAGAGGTCAGTGGTGTAATACTCTGCAGGATAGATCACTATGTATCAGGAGGTAGAGAGGACAGAGCGATGTTCTGCAGATGTGTAGAGGGGTCAGTGGTGTAATACTCTGCAGGATAGATCACTATGTATCAGGAGGTAGAGAGGACAGCGCGATGTTCTGCAGATCTGTAGAGGGGTCAGTGGTGTAATACTCTGCAGGATAGATCACTATGTATCAGGAAGTAGAGAGGACAGAGCGATGTTCTGCAGATGTGTAGAGAGGTCAGTGGTGTAATACTCTGCAGGATAGATTACTATGTATCAGGAGGTAGAGAGGACAGAGCGATGTTCTGCAGGTCTGTAGAGGGGTCAGTGGTGTAATACTCTGCAGGATAGATCACTATGTATCAGGAGGTAGAGAGGACAGAGCGATGTTCTGCAGATCTGTAGAGAGGTCAGTGGTGTAATACTCTGCAGGATAGGTCACTATGTATCAGGAGGTAGAGAGGACAGAGCGATGTTCTGCAGGTCTGTAGAGAGGTCAGTGGTGTAATACTCTGCAGGATAGATCACTATGTACCAGGAGGTAGAGAGGACAGAGCGATGTTCTGCAGATCTGTAGATGTCAGTGGTGTAATACTCTGCAGGATAGATCACGATGTATCAGGAGGTAGAGAGGACAGAGCGATGTTCTGCAGATCTGTAGAGGTCAGTGGTTTAATACTCTGCAGGATAGATCACTATGTATCAGGAGGTAGAGAGGACAGAGCGATGTTCTGCAGGTCTGTACAGAGGTCAGGGGTGTAATACTCTGCAGAATAGATCACTATGTATCAGGGGGTAGAGAGGACAGAGCGATGTTCTGCAGATCTGTAGAGAGGTCAGTGGTGTAATACTCTGCAGGATAGATCACTATGTATCAGGAGGTAGAGAGGACAGAGCGATGTTCTGCAGGTCTGTAGAGAGGTCAGTGGTGTAATACTCTGCAGGATAGATCACTATGTATCAGGGAGAGGACAGAGCGATGTTCTGCAGGTCTGTAGAGAGGTCAGTGGTGTAATACTCTGCAGGATAGATCACTATGTATCAGAGAGGACAGAGCGATGTTCTGCAGATCTGTAGAGAGGTCAGTGGTGTAATACTCTGCAGGATAGATCACTATGTATCAGGAGGTAGAGAGGACAGAGCGATGTTCTGCAGATCTGTAGAGAGGTCAGTGGTGTAATACTCTGCAGGATAGATCACTATGTATCAGGAGGTAGAGAGGACAGAGCGATGTTCTGCAGATGTGTAGAGAGGTCAGTGGTGTAATACTCTGCAGGATAGATCACTATGTATCAGGAGGTAGAGAGGACAGCGCGATGTTCTGCAGATCTGTAGAGAGGTCAGTGGTGTAATACTCTGCAGGATAGATCACTATGTATCAGGAGGTAGAGAGGACAGAGCGATGTTCTGCAGGTCTGTAGAGGGGTCAGTGCAGTATATATGTGTGTGTGTGAGGAGGCTGCGATGCTCTGCAGCCCTCTAGGTGGCGGTATAATGATGGAGGAGACAGGTGGAGATTTCCAATGTCAGTTTTATTAATGGTCCTGATGTCTTTGGGTTTGTACAGGGGGTCACATATTTACATACATTATACACACATATATGAGGGGTTGTCGTGGCCGTCGCCGGTTCAGATTGGGGGGTCTTGTGGATGACCGGCTGCACTTGGCCATATTGGATGTCCCAGGATGCTTTGCTGCCCCCGGCGACCTCCCTGATAGTCAAGTCTGGTCTGTACGGTGTGAATAGGCTTCTATCACTACACATCACTACAATGCAGAAAAGTATCCAAAAATAATAAAAAAAATCTCTGTAAATGTGGTTAATTCCTAAGGACACAGGGCCAGGAGACAGAAGAGGAGACGATTCACCGTCCTCACAGAATACAACAGGAAACGTCATCTTGTATCAGTTTCCCGCCACACAAATGGCGAATGATGCAGCACCATGAAGGATGAAGGACGCAACGAGAGGACCAAGAGATCCCGACACTGCGCTCACCGGAGACCTGCAGAGAACTCAAGAAGGCCGGAGGAATCAGGAGAGAACTATCACACCCTGGGGAGGGGCAATGGACAATTCTGGGCTTATAGTCTGATACCTACGGTAACCGGTATTAGACTGGAGTGTAAAGAGCTCTGCTGGCCCTATATACTCAAATGTACAGTACCTTATATTAGACTGAAGTGCAATCAAACATGCTGGTCCTGTAGTGTGATATTTACGGTAACAGGTATCACACTGTCAGTTGCACTGAAGCGTGGTAAACTTTGCTGGCCCTATATTATAATATTTACGGTAACAGGTATCTCGTTAGGTGCCTTGCACAATGCTGACCCTATATTCTGATATTTATGGTAACAGGTATCACATTCTTAGGTGCTCTGAAGGGCAATGAGCTACTCTGAGCTTATAGTCTGATATTTATGGTAACGGGTATGACACTGTCACATTCCCTGGAGTATAATGAACCACTCTGGCCCTATAGTCTAATATTTATGGTAAAAGGTATACTTTCAGTTGCAATGGCAAGTAGTGTACTATCCTGACCCTATAGTCTAACATTTATGGTAATAGTCGCATAGGTGATGGTGACCATGCTGACCCTATAGTCTAGCACTTATGGTATGAGGTTTTCGTGATATTTTAGCACCAAATCGGAGTCTCTGAGAAGATGATGAGTGCTGCTGGATTTATATTCTGTCATTTACGGTATTAGGGTACAATCAAGTATTGATCGGGAGTTGATAAACTGTGTTGGTCTTATATTTAGGGATTTATGGTATCATGCTTGGTATAGAATCTAGTACTTATGGTAAAGCTAATGCTGGCTGTATAATCTAGTACTTACGGTAAAACCAGTACTGGGTATATAGTCTAGTACTTACGGTAAGACTAGGGCTAGGTATACAATTTGGTACTTACAGTAAGACCAGTGTTGGGTATATAATCTAGTACTTACGGTAAATCCAATGCTGGGCATATAATCTAGTATTTATGGTGTTATCACCCTATCAGATGCCCCTGGGGGTCATTAAACACATCGGAGCCTCTAGTCTGGGATTTACGGTACCGATTGCTAATGACTTCTTTTGAGCCCCAATGAACGCTGCGTTTGGCCAGTGCAGCAGCTTTGGGGTTAACAGAAGCGATTAACGCTTTAACGACCCTTCCCACCTTGGTTGGCAGTGAAGAGGTTAAAGCTGTAGAAATATCGCCCTGGAGAGAGGCAGAAAGGGCGATACTTGTACACAGGCCTTAAAGGCGCAGGAGGCGGGCAGAAATCAGTCAGATCAGATATTTTATAGAAGATTTGATGACATCATTATAAAACCTCATCTGATTGGCTGAGCTCCTAGACCCCGCCCATGAGGAGCCGACAATCCCAGATATGGGTGAGAACCGGTATGACTACTGTTGGCCCACCCCCATCTCCTATCAATAACCAGAAGGGGCTCTGGTTGGGTAGAGATTGCATTGCATTGCATTGCAGCCACCCCTAGGGTGATAAGACGGCGCCCCCGGTGTCCTGGAGGAGTCCTACTTTACTTCTTGGTTTCTCAGAAAGTTCTTGCTAGTTTCCCGCAGGGAAAGGTACGATACATGATGGTTTACACATAGAGGTTATTATAAGGCTGTAGCCGCAGTGCGAGGCCAGTGGGGCCCCTGATGCATATGTATTGACACCCGGGGCCCCACTGCCCTGGCGCAGATTAAGGGTGTTTCTCTGAGTCACTTCTGATTAAGTTCTTTAAGGCGTTTTTGAGGCTGTTCTTGCTGGGAGACTTTACAGCGGCTCGGCGGGGCTGATCCCCGTCCTGGTCCCCCCGCAGTTCCATCTCGATGGTATAGACCACCTTGGAGCTGCGGGGGGACTCCGACTCTGCCTTATGTGTACCTTCCCTGCCTGCTAATTGCTATTTCCTGTCTTTGCGGGAGTCTCCCATCCCTTTAGGTTTCTTCTCGCTGGATTTGAAGCTTCTGCTTTGGTCTAACATGGAGAGAAGCGGCGCCTGAAAAAGAGAGCGTACAGAGAAGGGTTAACCATACTCCAGTCACATCCAGAGCTGCATACAAAAATCTGCTAGGATCCTGTTAGCTCTCAGACTGGAGGAATTTTTATGCCTGTACTGCCACCTGCTGGTTCACTGCCTGTTCAGATATAAATGTAGCTCTGAATGTTACTGGAGTATAAAATATAATGTAGCTCTGGATATAACTAGAGTATAATACATAATGCAGCTTTGGCTGTGACTGGAGTATAATATACATTCTAGCTCTAGATGTGACTACAGTATAATACATAACGCAGCTTTGGCTGTGACTGGAATATAATATACATTCTAGCTCTAGATGTGACTACAGTATAATACATGATGTAGCTTTGGCTGTGACTGGAGTATAATATACATTCTAGCTCTAGATGTGACTACAGTATAATACATAACGCAGCTTTGGCTGTGACTGGAGTATAAGATATAATGCAGCTTTGGCTGTGACTGGAGTGTAATATACATTCTAGCTCTAGATGTGACTACAGTATAATACATAATGTAGCTTTGGCTGTGACTGGAGTATAATATACATTCTAGCTCTAGATTTGACTACAGTATAATACATAACGCAGCTTTGGTTGTGACTGGAGTATAAGATATAATGCAGCTTTGGCTGTGACTGGAGTATAATATACATTCTAGCTCTAGATGTGACTACAGTATAATACATAACACAGCTTTGGCTCTGACTGGAGTATAATATACATTCTAGCTCTAGATGTGACTACAGTATAATACATGATGTAGCTTTGGCTGTGACTGCAGTATAATATACATTCTAGCTCTAGATGTGACAACAGTATAATACATAACGCAGCTTTGGCTGTGACTGGAGTATAAGATATAATGCAGCTTTGGCTGTGACTGGAGTGTAATATACATTCTAGCTCTAGATGTGACTACAGTATAATACATAATGTAGCTTTGGCTGTGACTGGAGTATAATATACATTCTAGCTCTAGATTTGACTACAGTATAATACATAACGCAGCTTTGGTTGTGACTGGAGTATAAGATATAATGCAGCTTTGGCTGTGACTGGAGTATAATATACATTCTAGCTCTAGATGTGACTACAGTATAATACATAACACAGCTTTGGCTCTGACTGGAGTATAATATACATTCTAGCTCTAGCTGTGACTACAGTATAATACATAATGTAGCTTTGGCTGTGACTGGAGTATAATATACATTCTAGCTCTAGATGTGACTACAGTATAATACATAACGCAGCTTTGGCTGTGACTGGAGTATAAGATATAATGCAGCTTTGGCTGTGACTGGAGTGTAATATACATTCTAGCTCTAGATGTGACTACAGTATAATACATAATGTAGCTTTGGCTGTGACTGGAGTATAATATACATTCTAGCTCTAGATGTGACTACAGTATAATACATAACGCAGCTTTGGCTGTGACTGGAGTATAATATACATTCTAGCTCTAGATGTGACTACAGTATAATACATATCGCAGCTTTGGCTGTGACTGGAGTATCAGCTCTGCCATTACAGGCCATGTTCAGGACACAGTTCACACCTAACTCACCTGTCGGCCACTTTTTAAGCTTTTGGATAATTTGTGCAGTTTTCCTCTCTCCAGGGCGCTGCAAAGAGAAGATGGCGGTGAGTGTAAGAGAAGAGGCACAGTGACAGCGCCCCCTGTGCCCGGGGTACCCCATGCACCTACCTGAGCTCCCTCTGTACCCGGATCTGTCTCCTCAGCCAGCAGTAACGTATGAGGTATGCCAGGATGGCCACAATGATCACCAGCCCAAGGGCAGCGCCAATGATGATGCCAAGGACCATGCCAGCGCGGACCGGGCCTGTGGGGGAGGAGCTTAACATTAATGCCAGGCGTATTTACCTGAGGACATCTTCTACACCGGGCAGTCATGGATCCTCACCTTTGTCATAGACCAGCAGGTGCACGTACGATGACTTCCCGACCACGTCCGGTGGGTTCTTGACGTCGCAGGTGAAGGTGCCATTGTCGCTATAGTCTAGGTTGTGGATGACGATGGAGCCGTCCTTGCTGCGGGGGTAGCCCACCCACTCAATACGCTCCTTAAATATCCCTGTGTCGTCTATGTGGGCCTGTCCCTTAGTGTAGTGAAAGATCTGCCATACACAAGGAAGAATCATCAGACCGCCATGTTGGATTTAAAGGGACACTACACTCACAGTCTATCTGTTCTCTATATGCTATACAAGTAATTACAGTCTATTGTTCCCTGTTATCAGCCACGGAAGGCTAGGGAAAGGATGACTACAGTGTAGTATTGTGTATACTGGCCCTTTAAGAGAAGCTCTTACCGAGTACGTGTCTCTGCTGTTGTCAGGCTGGTAATGCCAGGTCACCGAGATGTCGTCTGAGATCCATTCACTAGACCAGAATGTGCAGGACAGGTGGACCTTTGACCCGACGGTGCCGTGTACCTCTCGGTCAGTGTAAACTTCAATTGCCAGGGTCGGGGAGAAGGCTGTGGAGGAAAAAACATGGCAAAAACTTACACATAGCGGAAAACTGACCACAAAAATACGTGAGGAAAGCCTAAAAGTAACACAAAATACATGATAAAGAGCTAAAAGTAACATAAAATACATGATAAAGAGCTAAAAGTAACATAAAATACATGATAAAGAGCGACAAATAACACAAAATACACGATAAAGAGCTAAAAGTAACATAAAATACATGATAAAGAGCTAAAAGTAACATAAAATACATGATAAAGAGCTAAAAGTAACATAAAATACATGATAAAGAGCTAAAAGTAACATAAAATACATGATAAAGAGCGACAAATAACACAAAATACACGATAAAGAGCTAAAAGTAACATAAAATACATGATAAAGAGCTAAAAATAACATAAAATACATGATAAAGAGCTAAAAGTAACATAAAATATAACATAAAATACACGATAAAAACCTAAAAATAACACAAAATAGAACACAAAATGTATAAAGCCCTAAAAATAACAAAATAAAGTAAAAAAAAATACATAATAAAAACCTAAAAATTTCATAAAATATAACACAAAATACAGGACAAAAACTTAAAAAATAACTTAAAACATAAAAATAGAATAAAAATGTAAAAACACAAAATACAGGACAAAAAGCTAAAAATAACGTAAAACATATATATGATAAAAACCTAAAAATAACAAAATAAATACAGGCTAAAAATAAAAATACATGATGCAAGGTAAAAAAAATAACGTAAAACACAAAAATAAATAAAAACTTAAAAATGAAACAAAAAAATAAACAATATAAAATTTGGCAAAAAAAAAAAAATACTAAAAATAACAAAACGACATGATAAAAATGTAAAATATAAGAAAAATATATCATAAAAACCTAAAAAATAAGATAACACACAAACAGCAGATTCCCAGCGCAGCGCGCAGGTGGAGCAGACTTTATTGCCAGGCACAAAGGCAAAGAATATTTTCCAAATTGCACAGATGCAGCACATGAGGTGCCGGCTGTTTATTTTCTCTTTTTTTTTTACTACAAATTTGACTTTTTTTTTTCTAAACAATAAATCATAAAAAACAGGAAATTATTTGTGAAATTCAGTGTAAATCCGCAAGTCTGAAATCAACACAGTTTGTTGTCCACATAGGGATTACTGAACAAAAGTGGCATGGAAACCATCAGCAAGTAGGCTGACTTCTGTCATTCTTACTTTGAATACATAAAGGGTGCTTCAACACGTAGCTCATAAAACCACATCAAAACTGCATCGGGGAAAAAGTCATGCTTTTTTTGTTGTGGTTTTCTACAGGCTTGTAATGTTAACAAGTTGGAACAAAATCTACATGGAAACCATCAGTAAGTAGGCTGATTCTCTCATTGTTATTATGAGTATATATAGCAGTGACCGAGGTTTGGTAAAAAGAAATGCATGCTCTTTTGCTGCAGTTTTCCATATGGCTGCAATTTCTATAGGTGGAGAAAACTCTACATGGATGCCATCAGCATGCAGGCTGATCCTATCATTCTTATTATGGGAATTTGACACATATTGAGAAAAAAAATACAGGCTTTTTTATTGCTGCAGTTTTCTACTTGCTTGCAGTTTTTACAGGTGCAATGAAATCTATATGGAAACCATCAGCAAGTAGGCTGACTTCTGTTGCTCTTACAATGAGTATAGAAGGGTGCTTCAACACTGAGGTTTGGTTAAAACCACATTGGAAGAAAGATGCATGTTTTTTTTTGTATGTAACAGCTATTTCTACAGGTGGAGTAAAATCTACATAGAATCCACCAGCAAGTAGGCTGATTCTATCATTCTTATTAGGAGTATAGAAGGATGCTTTGATGCGTAGCAGATGAGATTCTGTTAAAACTGCGTAGAGAAATAAAGTGCCTGCTTTTTTGTTGTGGTTTTCTACGTGTTTGCAATTTCTACAGGTGTAATGAAATCTACACGGATGCCATCAGCAAGTAGGCTGATCTCTATCACTCTTATTCTCAGCATATAAAGGAGCTTCAACGCAAAGTGGCCGAGGTTCTGTTATAACCACATTTAGGAAGGCATGCTTTATAGTTGCGGTTTTCTACTTGCTTGCTGTTTTTCCAGGTGGAATGAAAACCACATGGAAACCATCAGTAAGTAGACCAACATCTATCACTCTTACTTTACGCAGTGTCTCAGGGTTGGTTAGAACCACAGTGGAAATGAAAAGCATGCTGATATTTTGTTGTGGTTTTCTATATAATTGCAGTTTCTATAGGTGGAACAAAATCTGCATGGAAACCATCAGCAAGTAGGCTGAATCTATCATTATTGTGCGTCTCTGTTTCATACACGTAACCGTTGAAGTGCAACAGTATTGGAAAAAGTGAAAACCACAGCATGCAATTTTTGCAATGTTTGATGCAGTTTTCAATGGACCTCAACTGCTAGGTGTGAATAGAGCCTAACCGTGTCCTGCTGTCGGCGGTCAGGTTGGCTCTTAAAGTGGTATTGCCATCTTCTATGACTAGGACATGTCTTCACTTTATATCGGTGGGGGTCTGAGAATGAAGGGGCTGCAGTGCTAATGCAGCAGTTTACCTCCAGAGCGGCGCTCCCAGACACTCGGGAACTGCAGCTGATGAATACCCCAGTGTGTAGATATGACATGTGTGGGGTGACATGGCGACATAAGATCACGCTACAACATCATGACTTAGGTTGTGCAAGGTGCTGCGACCAGGACCCGACCCAACCTGCTGACGTCTCCACCACCACATTCACTATTGGCGATCCTGATGTCAGGCAGCCACAAGACGCCGTAAAGCCCATGTCTAAGTCAGACAGGTGTGAATACTTACATAACCATTACATATAGCCACCTACTGACAACAGCTCGCCTGCTTACTGATGGTTTCCCCACAACTCTAGCTTTGTCTATACCGCACAGAACAAATACAGTAATAATCAGGGCTGGCGATATGTTATGTCATTGGGCGGCGCGCCCCACATCTGACCAGTGAGCGGCCCGCTCCCACAACCTCCCTCCAGAAATACAGATGTTCTCGATTACAGCTCTGCAGGTGATCAACATGGCCGCCACTTAGGATAACAGACACCTATAGGGAGGGTCAGCGGATACCGCCATGTATAGGGAAACCTTTAGGTCATGTAAGTTATAAGACAGGACAGACTTACTCAGAGCGGAGAGCACTACAAGGCCCAGCAGACAGCATGGTGTCCGGGAGGAGGTCAGCGATTCCATTGGCCGTCTAGTAGTGGGTGAGTCATAGGAGAACCCCAGAAACCCTGTGAGCCCGCTGCTGTGGAGTCAGGGAGGAGAGCAGGAGCCTGCCTTAAAAACCCCAAAGGGGGGGACGGAGAATGTAGTGCCCAGCAGCCGGCCAATCACAGGAGAGTGGGGGAGAGGGGGGCCCACGGCTGCTGACCAGTGATACAATAAAGGGGGGGGGGGGCTGATGTCAGTGTAGGAGGGGGACAAGGGGAGAGTGTATCTGAGCCTGCTGTGTGATACTGACTGATCAGACCCTGTATCCGAGCCTGCTGTGTGATACTGACTGATCAGACCCTGTATCCAAGCCTGCTGTGTGTGATACTGACTGATCAGACCCTGTATCCAATCCTGCTGTGTGATACTGACTAATCAGACCCTGTATCCAATCCTGCCGTGTGATACTGACTGATCAGACCCTGTATCCGAGCCTGCTGTGTGTGATACTGACTGATCAGACCCTGTATCCGAGCCTGCTGTGTGTGATACTGACTGATCAGACCCTGTATCCGAGCCTGCTGTGTGTGATACTGACTGATCAGACCCTGTATCTGAGCCTGCTGTGTGTGATACTGACTGATCAGACCCTGTATCCGAGCCTGCTGTGTGATACTGACTGATGAGACCCTGTATCCAAGCCTGCTGTGTGTGATACTGACTGATCAGACCCTGTATCCAATCCTGCCGTGTGATACTGACTGATCAGACCCTGTATCCGAGCCTGCTGTGTGTGATACTGACTGATCAGACCCTGTATCCGAGCCTGCTGTGTGTGATACTGACTGATCAGACCCTGTATCCAAGCCTGCTGTGTGTGATACTGACTGATCAGACCCTGTATCCAATCCTGCTGTGTGATACTGACTGATCAGACCCTGTATCCAATCCTGCCGTGTGATACTGACTGATCAGACCCTGTATCCGAGCCTGCTGTGTGTGATACTGACTGATCAGACCCTGTATCCGAGCCTGCTGTGTGTGATACTGACTGATCAGACCCTGTATCCGAGCCTGCTGTGTGTGATACTGACTGATCAGACCCTGTATCTGAGCCTGCTGTGTGTGATACTGACTGATCAGACCCTGTATCTGAGCCTGCTGTGTGTGATACTGACTGATCAGACCCTGTATCCGAGCCTGCTGTGTGTGATACTGACTGATCAGACCCTGTATCCGAGCCTGCTGTGTGTGATACTGACTGATCAGACCCTGTATCCGAGCCTGCTGTGTGATACTGACTGATGAGACCCTGTATCCAAGCCTGCTGTGTGTGATACTGACTGATCAGACCCTGTATCCGAGCCTGCTGTGTGATACTGACTGATGAGACCCTGTATCCAAGCCTGCTGTGTGTGATACTGACTGATCAGACCCTGTATCCAATCCTGCCGTGTGATACTGACTGATCAGACCCTGTATCCGAGCCTGCTGTGTGTGATACTGACTGATCAGACCCTGTATCCGAGCCTGCTGTGTGTGATACTGACTGATCAGACCCTGTATCCAAGCCTGCTGTGTGTGATACTGACTGATCAGACCCTGTATGCGGGCCTGCTGTGTGATACTGACTGATGAGACCCTGTATCCAAGCCTGCTGTGTGTGATACTGACTGATCAGACCCTGTATCCGAGCCTGCTGTGTGTGATACTGACTGATCAGACCCTGTATCCGAGCCTGCTGTGTGTGATACTGACTGATCAGACCCTGTATCCGAGCCTGCTGTGTGTGATACTGACTGATCAGACCCTGTATCCGAGCCTGCTGTGTGTGATACTGACTGATCAGACCCTGTATCCGAGCCTGCTGTGTGATACTGACTGATGAGACCCTGTATCTGAGCCTGCTGTGTGTGATACTGACTGATCAGACCCTGTATCTGAGCCTGCTGTGTGTGATACTGACTGATCAGACCCTGTATCCGAGCCTGCTGTGTGATACTGACTGATCAGACCCTGTATCCAAGCCTGCTGTGTGTGATACTGACTGATCAGACCCTGTATCTGAGCCGGCTGTGTGATACTGACTGATCAGACCCTGTATCCGAGCCTGGTGTGTGCGATACTGACTGATCAAATCCTGTATCCAAGCCTGCTGTGTGTGATACTGCCTGATCAGACCCTGTATCCAAGCCTGCTGTGTGTGATACTGCCTGATCAGACCCTGTATCCAAGCCTGCCGTGTGATACTGACTGATCAAACCCTGTATCTAAGACAGGCATGTGTGATACTAAAATATCAAAAACAATGTAGCCATTAGGAATGTACAGAGAATCTTAATCATTTTTAGTTCTAAATATTTGGATGTTTGCAACAGCCATTTCAATTTGATATATCTAATAACTGATGGACACAGTAATATTTCAGGATTGAAATGAGGTTTATTGTACTAACAGAAAATGTGCAATATGCATTAAACCAAAATTTGACCGGTGCAAAAGTATGGGCACCTCAACAGAAAAGTGACATTAATATTTAGTAGATCCTCCTTTTGCAAAAATAACAGCCTCAAGTCGCTTCCTGTAGCTTTTAATCAGTTCCTGGATCCTGGATGAAGGTATTTTTGACCATTCCTCTTTACAAAACAATTCCAGTTCAGTTAAGTTTGATGGTCGCCGAGCATGGACAGCCCGCTTCAAATTATCCCACAGATGTTCAATGATATTCAGGTCTGGGGACTGGGATGGCCATTCCAGAACATTGTAATTGTTCCTCTGCATGAATGCCTGAGTAGATTTGGATCATTGTCTTGCTGAAATATCCATTCCCGGCGTAACTTCAAATTCGTCACTGATTCTTGTACATTATTCTCAAGAATCTGCTGATACTGAGTTGAATCCATGCGACCCTCAACTTTAACAAGATTCCCGGTGCCGGCATTGGCCACACAGCCCCAAAGCATGATGGAACCTCCACCAAATTTTACAGTGGGTAGCAAGTGTTTTTCTTGGAATGCTGTGTTTTTTGGACGCCATGCATAACGCCTTTTTGTATGACCAAACAACTCAATCTTTGTTTCATCAGTCCACAGGACCTTCTTCCAAAATGAAGCTGGCTTGTCCAAATGTGCTTTTGCATACCTCAGGCGACTCTGTTTGTGGCGTGCTTTCAGAAACGGCTTCTTTCGCATCACTCTCCCATACAGCTTCTCCTTGTGCAAAGTGTGCTGTATTGTTGACCGATGCACAGTGACACCATCTGCAGCAAGATGATGCTGCAGCTCTTTGGAGGTGGTCTTTGGATTGTCCTTGACTGTTCTCACCATTCTTCTTCTCTGCCTTTCTGATATTTTTCTTGGCCTGCCACTTCTGGGCTTAACAAGAACTGTCCCTGTGGTCTTCCATTTCCTTACTATGTTCCTCACAGATATATCATAGATATATCAAATTGAAATGGCTGTTGCAAACACCCAAATATTTAGAACTAAAAATGATTAAGATTAATAGGGGTGCCCAAACTTTTTCATATGACTGTATATCACATAATCGTATTCTCAAATACACAGAATATAATAAGACAATTATTATATAGAGAAAACCTGACAGGCCAAGATGGAGTCATCACCGGGGTCACTGAACACCCCCAGGGACTGTGTTATATCAGCCCTCTATTACATGTTATACATGATAGAGATAGCGTCACGTGTAATATACATGATAGAGATAGCGTCACGTGTAATATACATGATAGAGATGGCGTCACGTGTAATATACATGATAGAGATAGCGTCACGTGTAATATACATGATAGAGATGGCGTCACGTGTAATATACATGATAGAGATAGCGTCACGTGTAATATACATGATAGAGATAGCGTCACGTGTAATATACATGATAGAGATAGCGTCACGTGTAATATACATGATAGAGATAGCGTCACGTGTAATATACATGATAGAGATAGCGTCACGTGTAATATACATGATAGTGATAGCATCACGTGTAATATACATGATAGAGATAGCGTCACGTGTAATATACATGATAGAGATAGCGTCACATGTAATATACACGATAGAGATAGCATCACGTGTAATATACACGATAGATATAGGGTCACGTGTAATATACATGATAGAGATAGCGTCACGTGTAATATACATGATAGAGATAGCGTCACGTGTAATATACATGATAGAGATAGCGTCACATGTAATATACATGCTAGAGATAGCGTCACATGTAATATACATGATAGAGATAGCGTCACGTGTAATATACATGATAGAGATAGCGTCACGTGTAATATACATGATAGAGATAGCGTCACGTGTAATATACATGATAGAGATAGCGTCACGTGTAATATACATGATAGAGATAGCGTCACGTGTAATATACATGATAGAGATGGCGTCACGTGTAATATACATGATAGAGATAGCGTCACGTGTAATATACATGATAGAGATAGCGTCACGTGTAATATACATGATAGAGATAGCGTCACGTGTAATATACATGATAGAGATAGCGTCACGTGTAATATACATGATAGAGATAGCGTCACGTGTAATATACATGATAGAGATGGCGTCACGTGTAATATACATGATAGAGATGGCGTCACGTGTAATATACATGATAGAGATGGCGTCACGTGTAATATACATGATAGAGATAGCGTCACGTGTAATATACATGATAGAGATAGCGTCACGTGTAATATACATGATAGAGATAACGTCACGTGTAATATACATGATAGAGATAGCGTCACGTGTAATATACATGATAGAGATGGCGTCACGTGTAATATACATGATAGAGATAGCGTCACGTGTAATATACATGATAGAGATGGCGTCACGTGTAATATACATAATAGAGATGGCGTCACGTGTAATATACATGATAGAGATGGCGTCACGTGTAATATACATGATAGAGATAGCGTCACGTGTAATATACACGATAGAGATAGCGTCACGTGTAATATACATGATATAGCGTCACGTGTAATATACATGATAGAGATAGCGTCACGTGTAATATACATGATAGAGATAGCGTCACATGTAATATACATGCTAGAGATAGCGTCATGTGTAATATACATGATAGAGATGGCGTCACGTGTAATATACATGATAGAGATAGCGTCACGTGTAATATACATGATAGAGATGGCGTCACGTGTAATATAAATGATAGAGATAGCATCACGTGTAATATACATGATAGAGATAGCGTCACGTGTAATATACATGATAGAGATAGCGTCACGTGTAATATACATGATAGAGATGGCGTCACGTGTAATATACATGATAGAGATGGCGTCACGTGTAATATACATGATAGAGATGGCATCACGTGTAATATACATGATAGAGATAGCATCACGTGTAATATACATGATAGAGATAGCGTCACGTGTAATATACATGATAGAGATAGCGTCACGTGTAATATACATGATAGAGATAGCGTCACATGTAATATACATGCTAGAGATAGCGTCACATGTAATATACATGATAGAGATAGCGTCACGTGTAATATACATGATAGAGATAGCGTCACATGTAATATACATGATAGAGATAGCGTCACGTGTAATATACATGATAGAGATGGCGTCACGTGTAATATACATGATAGAGATAGCGTCACGTGTAATATACATGATAGAGATAGCGTCACGTGTAATATACATGATAGAGATAGCGTCACGTGTAATATACATGATAGAGATAGCGTCACGTGTAATATACATGATAGAGATAGCGTTACGTGTAATATACATGATAGAGATAGCATCACGTGTAATATACATGATAGAGATAGCGTCACGTGTAATATACATGATAGAGATGGCGTCACGTGTAATATACATGATAGAAATAGCGTCACGTGTAATATACATGATAGAGATGGCGTCACGTGTAATATACATGATAGAGATAGCGTCACGTGTAATATACATGATAGAGATAGCGTCACGTGTAATATACATGATAGAGATAGCGTCACGTGTAATATACATGATAGAGATAGCGTCACGTGTAATATACATGATAGAGATAGCGTCACCTGTAATATACATGATAGAGATAGCGTCACGTGTAATATACATGATAGAGATGGCGTCACGTGTAATATACATGATAGAGATGGCGTCACGTGTAATATACATGATAGAGATAGCGTCACGTGTAATATACATGATAGAGATAGCGTCACCTGTAATATACATGATAGAGATAGCGTCACGTGTAATATACATGATAGAGATAGCGTCACGTGTAATATACATGATAGAGATAGCGTCACCTGTAATATACATGATAGAGATAGCGTCACGTGTAATATACATGATAGAGATAGCGTCACGTGTAATATACATGATAGAGATAGCATCACGTGTAATATACATGATAGAGATAGCGTCACGTGTAATATACATGATAGAGATGGCGTCACGTGTAATATACATGATAGAGATGGCGTCACGTGTAATATACATGATAGAGATAGCGTCACGTGTAATATACATGATAGAGATAGCGTCACCTGTAATATACATGATAGAGATAGCGTCACGTGTAATATACATGATAGAGATAGCGTCACCTGTAATATACATGATAGAGATAGCGTCACGTGTAATATACATGATAGAGATGGCGTCACGTGTAATATACATGATAGAGATAGCGTCACGTGTAATATACATGATAGAGATGTCGTCACGTGTAATATACATGATAGAGATGGCGTCACGTGTAATATACATGATAGAGATAGCGTCACGTGTAATATACATGATAGAGATAGCGTCACGTGTAATATACATGATAGAGATAGCGTCACGTGTAATATACATGATAGAGATAGCGTCACGTGTAATATACATGATAGAGATAGCGTCACCTGTAATATACATGATAGAGATAGCGTCACGTGTAATATACATGATAGAGATAGCGTCACCTGTAATATACATGATAGAGATAGCGTCACGTGTAATATACATGATAGAGATAGCGTCACGTGTAATATACATGATAGAGATAGCGTCACGTGTAATATACATGATAGAGATAGCGTCACCTGTAATATACATGATAGAGATAGCGTCACGTGTAATATACATGATAGAGATGGCGTCACGTGTAATATACATGATAGAGATAGCGTCACGTGTAATATACATGATAGAGATGGCGTCACGTGTAATATACATGATAGAGATGGCGTCACGTGTAATATACATGATAGAGATAGCGTCACGTGTAATATACATGATAGAGATAGCGTCACCTGTAATATACATGATAGAGATAGCGTCACGTGTAATATACATGATAGAGATAGCGTCACCTGTAATATACATGATAGAGATAGCGTCACGTGTAATATACATGATAGAGATGGCGTCACGTGTAATATACATGATAGAGATAGCGTCACGTGTAATATACATGATAGAGATGTCGTCACGTGTAATATACATGATAGAGATGGCGTCACGTGTAATATACATGATAGAGATAGCGTCACGTGTAATATACATGATAGAGATAGCGTCACGTGTAATATACATGATAGAGATAGCGTCACGTGTAATATACATGATAGAGATAGCGTCACGTGTAATATACATGATAGAGATAGCGTCACCTGTAATATACATGATAGAGATAGCGTCACGTGTAATATACATGATAGAGATAGCGTCACGTGTAATATACATGATAGAGATAGCGTCACGTGTAATATACATGATAGAGATAGCGTCACATGTTATGAGTGGACATATTTTACTTATGTTAGACATGTTCATAGTAGTAGAAGTATACAAAAGACTGTACAAGATAGTATCCATGTGATACTGTCTCTATCATGTATATTACATGTGATCAAACCCTGTATCTAATCCTATGCTGTGTGATACAGTTTGCTGAGATGTGTATCTAATCCCATCCTGTATGATATCATGAGTTTACCTGGATGTGATGGGCTGGGGTGTGGCACGTACTTAGATACAGGATGTAGATAACATTCTTAGTCACTGACTGCAGATGCGATATCGCACACATATACAATAACAGGACATATAATACAGTGATGACACGGTTGTCATGGTTACACACTTCCCGCTGCGCTCTGTACGGTCACAAGACTCACGTGTCAGGCAGACACGCCCTCTTCTCAGTAACCACGCCTCCTTCGGAATACGGCCAATCAGAGCGCGGGAGGCGCGGTTAATTTGCCGTGCGGCGTGTCATGGGTTCGTGACGTCACTGACAGTGAGTGCAAGATGGCGGCTCTGTTATTGAGGTGACTTTTATGGGGCTGCTGGAGTTGTGCTCGGGGGCGCTGAGTCGTCGGTGTGCGCTGGGGTCGTAGTTATGGGGTCCGGTCAGTGCTCGGCGGTCACGTGATAGTTGTGGCGAGCAGGGAAGGAGACTGTGGCGACCAATGTGTCACCTGTGAGGTACTGGAGGAGGGGCAGGGGTAAAGGTCATGTCATAAGTGCCACATAGTGTGTGGAGGGGTCACTGTTATATTCTGTATGGGAGTGTCTGACCCCTGGGATATAGGGAGGGGGGTATAAGTCACTTAAAGGGGTGCTCCATCATGAAGGACCGCGCTCTGTTTATACATACGGATGTCAGTAATGGGGTCTGGACAGTGTTCTGGTGACTTTGTGGGTGGAGGCAGGTGATAGTGGAGATGCCCTCTAAGCCGCTGCGCTTCAGCCTTGTCTATGTATCCTCCTGACTCTTCTTATTCTCTTCCTCAGACACACGGCGGCGCGGCAATGCCTCTACTCCCAGCTCCGGCCGGCCTTCTGCCTCAGAAAGTAAGTGCCCCCCCCCCCCCCCGACTGAGAACATTGTATAGTGACCACCATGTATAGTAGCATGGAGAATCAGAGCGTGTGCAGGATTTAAAGGGGCGCTCCGCTCCTGTCACTGATCTCTATCGCCACTAACGTCTTGTCTGCCCTTGTCAGCGCTGTACCTATGGGGACGACGGCCAAGCAGGAGATGGACCGCTTCTGGGAGAAGAACACCCGCCTGAACCGCCCGCTCTCGCCCCATATCACTATCTATGGGTAAGTTACACATCCAATATGGCTGCCCGGGGGTTGTCACCCAGCTTTCCCATATGTAACTGCTTAGAGGTGGTGTATAGATATGTATGCACATGTGTGAACACCGCTCTAATCATGGGGGGGGGCTGTCACTGTTTGGGGTCACCCAGCAGGTGGAGTGTCTGATTCTGCACATGTAGGGTTAATCCCCCCCTTATTTGGGGTCACCCAGCAGGTGGAGTGTCTGATCCTGCACATGTAGGGTTAATCCCCCCCTATTTGGGGTCAGTCAGCAGGTGGAGTGTCTGATTCTGCACATGTAGGGTTAATCCCCCCCCTTATTTGGGGTCACCCAGCAGGTGGAGTGTCTGATTCTGCACATGTAGGGTTAATCCCCCCCCCATTTGGGGTCAGTCAGCAGGTGGAGTGTCTGATCCTGCACATGTAGGGTTAATCCCCCCCCATTTGGGGTCAGTCAGCAGGTGGAGTGTCTGATCCTGCACATGTAGGGTTAATCCCCCCCTATTTGGGGTCAGTCAGCAGGTGGAGTGTCTGATTCTGCACATGTAGGGTTAATCCCCCCCTATTTGGGGTCAGTCAGCAGGTGGAGTGTCTGATTCTGCGCATGTAGGGTTAATCCCCCCCCATTTGGGGTCAGTCAGCAGGTGGAGTGTCTGATTCTGCGCATGTAGGGTTAATCCCCCCCCCATTTGGGGTCAGTCAGCAGGTGGAGTGTCTGATTCTGCACATGTAGGGTTAATCCCCCCCTTATTTGGGGTCACCCAGCAGGTGGAGTGTCTGATCCTGCACATGTAGGGTTAATCCCCCCCTATTTGGGGTCAGTCAGCAGGTGGAGTGTCTGATTCTGCACATGTAGGGTTAATCCCCCCCCTTATTTGGGGTCACCCAGCAGGTGGAGTGTCTGATTCTGCACATGTAGGGTTAATCCCCCCCCATTTGGGGTCAGTCAGCAGGTGGTGTGTCTGATTCTGCACATGTAGGGTTAATCCCCCCCCCCTATTTGGGGTCAGTCAGCAGGTGGAGTGTCTGATTCTGCGCATGTAGGGTTAATCCCCCCCCCCCATTTGGGGTCAGTCAGCAGGTGGAGTGTCTGATCCTGCACATGTAGGGTTAATCCCCCCTATTTGGGGTCAGTCAGCAGGTGGAGTGTCTGATCCTGCACATGTAGGGTTAATCCCCCCTATTTGGGGTCAGTCAGCAGGTGGAGTGTCTGATCCTGCACATGTAGGGTTAATCCCCCCTATTTGGGGTCAGTCAGCAGGTAGGGGAGTTGATATTGCTCCCGCAGTGGGTCCCCCAGCAGACAAGGGGTCGGATCCCTTCCTTAGAGGACATTCTTGGGCGGGCGCTGTGGGCATCTCGGCGCCCTGTGCCAGGACATAGTTGTCTCTTCAGCAAGTGCTGGGCCGGCAGCCGCATTGTTCCTCCACCCGCTCACATACCACAGCCCGCGGCCCCATGAATGCCCCTGCTATCTGGAGCCCCTCGCTGCATTCCCAGAATGTGCTAGCGCTGCCCCCGCAGGCTGTACCGGCTAAATGTGGCTCCAGATATGGGATCTAATCACACCCAAATCTGCCCCGCTCTGTGTGTCCCCCACTAGTCTAGTGCCCATGACGTATCGCACCGCTGGAGATGTAGTGAGGCTCAGCGTATAGACTGATGTATGTGAGAAGAGAGCCGATTACCTGACTGCAGCTCTGGATGTGACCTGTGTAAGCACTACATCTCCCAGCCAACACTGTGCTCAGTATAGGCCAAGGAGCAGCACTGACCGATGGACAGAAGACTTGTCAGTGCAGCTCTGGATGTGACTAGTGTAGCATGGAAGCCAACTCTGTACAGACACTGAACCAGCAGTAAGATGTGCGGCCCTAAAGCCTGAGCACTAAAGTAGTAAATGCAGCTCTAGATGTGACTGGTGCAAGCACTAAAAGTCCCAGCCAACACCAAGCTCTGTGCAGACACCGAACCAGCAGGGGGGCAACAGTACGATTACTGAAAAATTAGCTAAATTGAGGGAGATTTAGTGTTTACACTAGTCACATCCAGAGCTGCATTTACAGTCTTCCAGCCATCACTATGATTTCGAGACGTGAGAATCGGGAGTGCAGCTCTGGAAGTGACTGGAGTATAGGATTGTGGTTGATCTTCATGTGCTGATATGTTGTTAATGTGACCTCCTTACTGTTCCCTTTGGTGTCTGGGGGCACATTGTGTAATTCCTCCTGTCACCCTCGGGGGGTGTCTGGGGGCACATTGTGTAATTCCTCCTGTCACCCTCGGGGGGTGTCTGGGGGCACATTGTGTAATTCCTCCTGTCACCCTCGGGGGGTGTCTGGGGGCACACTGTGTAATTCCTCCTGTCACCCTCGGGGTGTCTGGGGGCACATTGTGTAATTCCTCCTGTCACCCTCGGGGTGTCTGGGGGCACATTGTGTAATTCCTCCTGTCACCCTCGGGGTGTCTGGGGGCACATTGTGTAATTCCTCCTGTCACCCTCGGGGTGTCTGGGGGCACATTGTGTAATTCCTCCTGTCACTCTTGGGGTGTCTGGGGGCACATTGTGTAATTCCTCCTGTCACCCTCGGGCTGTCTGGGGGCACATTGTGTAATTCCTCCTGTCACCCTCGGGCTGTCTGGGGGCACATTGTGTAATTCCTCCTGTCACCCTCGGGGGGGGGTCTGGGGGCACATTGTGTAATTCCTCCTGTCACCCTCGGGGTGTCTGGGGACACATTGTGTAATTCCTCCTGTCACCCTCGGGGGGGTCTGGGGGCACATTGTGTAATTCCTCCTGTCACCCTCGGGGGGGGTCTGGGGGCACATTGTGTAATTCCTCCTGTCACCCTCGGGGGGGTCTGGGGACACATTGTGTAATTCCTCTTGTCACCCTCGGGGTGTCTGGGGACACATTGTGTAATTCCTCCTGTCACCCTCGGGGGGGTGTCTGGGGGCACATTGTGTAATTCCTCCTGTCACCCTCGGGGTGTCTGGGGGCACATTGTGTAATTCCTCCTGTCACCCTCGGGTTGTCTGGGGGCACACTGTGTAATTCCTCCTGTCACCCTCGGGGGGGTCTGGGGGGCACATTGTGCAATTCCTCCTGTCACCCTCGGGGTGTCTGGGGGCACATTGTGTAATTCCTCCTGTCACCCTCGGGGGGGGGGGTCTGGGGGCACATTGTGTAATTCCTCCTGTCACCCTCGGGGTGTCTGGGGGCACATTGTGTAATTCCTCCTGTCACCCTCGGGGGGGGTCTGGGGGCACATTGTGTAATTCCTCCTGTCACCCTCGGGGTGTCTGGGGACACATTGTGTAATTCCTCCTGTCACCCTCGGGGGGGGGTCTGGGGGCACATTGTGTAATTCCTCCTGTCACCCTCGGGGGGGGTCTGGGGGCACATTGTGTAATTCCTCCTGTCACCCTCGGGGGGGGTCTGGGGACACATTGTGTAATTCCTCTTGTCACCCTCGGGGTGTCTGGGGACACATTGTGTAATTCCTCCTGTCACCCTCGGGGGGGGGTCTGGGGACACATTGTGTAATTCCTCCTGTCACCCTCGGGGGGGGGGGGTCTGGGGACACATTGTGTAATTCCTCCTGTCACCCTCGGGGGGGGGGGTCTGGGGGCACATTGTGTAATTCCTCCTGTCACCCTCGGGGTGTCTGGGGGCACATTGTGTAATTCCTCCTGTCACCCTCGGGGGGGGTCTGGGGGCACATTGTGCAATTCCTCCTGTCACCCTCGCGTTGTCTGGGGACACATTGTGTAATTCCTCCTGTCACCCTCGCGTTGTCTGGGGACACATTGTGTAATTCCTCCTGTCACCCTCGCGTTGTCTGGGGACACATTGTGTAATTCCTCCTGTCACCCTCGCGTTGTCTGGGGACACATTGTGTAATTCCTCCTGTCACCCTCGGGGGGGGTCTGGGGGCACATTGTGTAATTCCTCCTGTCACCCTCGGGGGGGGTCTGGGGGCACACTGTGTAGTTCCTCCTGTCACACCACATTTGTGGGCACCCTGTGTGGTCTGACGGGCTCCCCGGGGTGGGTGTTGCGATGCCGTTGCCGGGGCTGACCGCCCGCTTTCTCTTTCTTCTCACAGATGGTCTTTGCCCATGGCGATGTCCATCACACATCGAGGGACCGGCGTCGCCCCTGAGTGCTGGTGAGTGCACTACCTGTTCCTTCCTCTGGGGGCGGCCATGTTCTGTATGACCTTTGCTCTGTCCTCCTCAGGGGTGTCGTTATTCGGCCTGTCCGCCCTGGTTCTCCCCGGTGACTTCGCCTCGTACCTGGAGCTCATCAAGTCCCTCAGCCTGGGCCCGGCGCTCATCTACTCCGCCAAGTTCGCCATCGCGTTCCCGTTCATGTACCACACGTGGAACGGCATCCGGCACCTGGTGAGTGTGTACTCGTCATGTCTTCTAGTCTGTTCAGGGTGCAGCTCTGGCTGTGATTGGAGAAACAGGGAGATGTGAAGCAAGTGAGTGAGTAGATCTGATGATGCAGCTCTGGATGTGACTAGAGTATAAGGAGTAATCTGGGTCTTGTCTGTTTCACAGGCCTGGGACCTTGGAAAAGGATTTAAGAATACAGAAGTGTACCAGACGGGCTTCATCGTGCTGGGCCTCACCCTGCTGTCAGCGGCAGGCATCGCTGCCCTGTGACCCCGCACCGCCACCCGACTGACCACATGTAATCCTGTCACCTCACACCAAAAACAGTGACCATAGCCGCCCCCCTCCCCTCGCCACGCCAAAGATCTCTCCTTGCCAATGCCCACAGGGCCCTCAGGTGCCCGGGGTATCTCCCCCCCCCCCCCCCCATATTAAAGGGAACTGTCACTGACCGTGACCTCCTCTCGTCTCGCCCTGGCGGGCACCCCTGCTATGGAAGCGACCGCTGCCAGTCCCCCCGGACACATAATGGGCCCCATTGTCCCCGCTTATTGTGGGAAGGGAATTAAAATTCCACAATTCGTGTGGGAAATATAGAAAGGGCAAAAGTAACAGAGCGGAGAGACGGAGGGGCAGAGCTCTACAGCGTGGCCCCTCCCACCAACATGGTAAAAGGCAGACTATCCCCTCTCCCGGGGTCCGCCCGGACTCTCTATGTGGGTCGGGGGGGGGGTCAGACGGGCACCTGCCACTTTACCTTCCGCTTCTCAGGTGGAAGCAGCCAGAATACAACATCCCCTTTAAGGCCCTGATCCCTGTGTAGGTCAGTCCCTGCTCATCCTCATACACGCCGTCCTCACCACCCGTCTCTAGGGGGGCGCCATATCACCCGCCATGTCTTACTGCAGGAATATCCAAAGGGCGAGATAATGTTGATTTTTCTCTTTATTTTATGTCTCATGTGAACAGTCACATATTGTACCGAGGAGTCAATAAACCAGATTGTGTAAAGTAAGTGCCCCCCTCCTCTTCCTCCTCCCCCATGTCGTATTTCTGGCCAGGGTCGGACACTTGGGCCATTGTCCTGAGGAATGATCCTATCCTGGAGGAATGTGGCGGGCGCGGGCCGGCTCCCATGCTGCTGGCCGCAGAGCCGCTGACCGGTGTTATCCTAGGGCTGCTGTGCCGTCTCCTGGCAGCGACCACTGGAGGGCAGCGCTGTAACAAAGCAGCGCCCTCTGGTGTCACAACCAGGAGAAGCAGTGACCTGCCACAAGTCTCAAGCTGCAGCAAACACTCCAGACTGCAGTTACCTCTATGTGTGTGTCATACTATGAAGCTGAGGTGTGGGGTGCTGTTATTTGAGGTTCTCAGGCTATGTAGCTATCTAACATGGAGGGGGCACTCCGTAATGTATAAAATGTGATGGTTTCCTCCACGTCACTGTGAGGTACAGTTAGAACAGTGGCTGCTGTGTGGGCTCCACCATACAGCTCCCTATATCTCAGCTTCTTAGACCCCCCTGTGACTATTGAAGTTGAGCATAGCTGTGTTTCCAAGTTCTAGGTTGTTACATGTGCCAGGATGGACATTTTACAGGTTTAATGTGTACAGCTGAGATATGAGGTGCTGTTTGTTGGGGTTTTCACGTTGTTGTTTAACATGGAGGTCACCTTCATGTACTGTCAGCCCTGGCCACTGTGAGGACCACCATAGAGCTCCCTATATCTCAGCTTCCTAGACCTCTGTGTGCCACATACAGGTAGTCATAGCTGAGTTTCCAGGATCTGGGCTGTTTCTTATGATTTATAAGAAGTGATAGGACATTTCTCAGGTTAATGTGTGAGGCTGAGACATGGGGTGCTGTTTGTTGGGGTTCTCTCGCTATACATTTGTTTAACCACAGAGGGAGCTCAGGGGTCATCGCTAGAACAGCAGCCACTGTGAGCACCCCGACAAACAGCTCCCTATAGCATAGCTTCCTGGCTCCCTTGAGGGTGGTCACAGCAGACTTTTCAGGTTGTTGCAGGTGAATTATAAGAAGTGACAGGAAGAACAAGTCTCAGTTTTAATTACAGATCTGTCAGCGCTGCCCCCTGGTGGTCACATGGCTGTCACTTGCTGTTCTTGGTGAGCAGTTCGCCCAGTGCCTGCTTCGTGCTGCTCCCTCTGACAGGCAGATCTCTGGGGGCTGCGGGGAGCCCGCTCGCTCTTCTGACTGGGGCCCCGGCTCCGCTGGGGGGGGTCCTCAGCTCCATTCTTAAAGGAGACCTGAAATGAAAATCCCTATATGAGTGATCATAGTGCTGGTGTGAAACTACATGTCCCAGCATGCCCCTCAGCATCCACTACACACCTGCCCGGTGACATCCGGTCGCAGTCCGTTACAGGCACTCACTAGGGGCCCGGACCTCCTGATCCAGTCGGTGAGGCGTCTGGAGGCGTCCGCAGAGCGGGAGGTGAGGGTGACTTTAGCCGGGGGAATCTTACAGGGCATATCCCAGGTGCCCAAAAATGTGCCCCACGGACTGGTCTGGAACAGGAAAGATGAGGGTGAAGAAGGTTCTCAGCAGGGGGCGACAGTGAGTACCAGGAAAAGATTCTCACATACAGGGCTGGTGTCATGGGGGCGGAGCATGAGATGGAGTCAAAGAACCCCTCAGGCCCTGCACCAGGCATAACGCAGAAGGTAAGCCTTACCTAGAGAGTATATAGTGCTAGAAGGTGGGGTAACAGGGGTTAATGAACTAACCTTTGACCTCGGGACCCCCGGCAGCAGGTGACCTCTGTCATCCGAAATGAACTGGGTGAAGCCGTCATGAGTGGACGGACTCTGAAATAGACAAGGAGGAGGAGATTACACAGGACAAGACTCAGACACAGACACATAAGTACGGCGCCCCCCGTCTCCTCAGACGTGACCCGATACATGAGTACGGCACTCCCTGTCTCCTCAGACGTGACCAGATATGAGTACGGCGCCCCCCGACTCCTCAGACGTCACCAGCTATGAGTAAGGCACCCCCCATCTCCTCAGACGTGACCCGATATGTGAGTACGGCGCCCCCCGTCTCCTCAGACGTGACCCGACACGTGAGTACGGCGCCCCCCGTCTCCTCAGACGTGACCCGATATGTGAGTACGGCGCCCCCCGTCTCCTCAGACGTGACCCGATACGTGAGTACGGCACTCCCTGTCTCCTCAGACGTGACCAGATATGTGAGTACGGCGCCCCCCGTCTCCTCAGACGTGACCCGATATGTGAGTACGGCGCCCCCCGTCTCCTCAGACGTGACCCGACACGTGAGTACGGCGCCCCCCCGTCTCCTCAGACGTGACCCGACACGTGAGTACGGCGCCCCCCGTCTCCTCAGACGTGACCCGACACGTGAGTACGGCGCCCCCCGTCTCCTCAGACGTGACCCGACACGTGAGTACGGCGCCCCCGTCTCCTCAGACGTGACCCGACACGTGAGTACGGCGCCCCCCGTCTCCTCAGACGTGACCCGATATGAGTACGGCGCCCCCCGTCTCCTCAGACGTGACCAGATATGAGTACGGCGCCCCCCGTCTCCTCAGACGTGACCCGATATGTGAGTACGGCGCCCCCCGTCTCCTCAGACGTGACCCGATATGTGAGTACGGCGCCCCCCGTCTCCTCAGACGTGACCAGCTATGAGTACGGCGCCCCCCGTCTCCTCAGACGTGACCCGATATGTGAGTACGGCACTCCCCGTCTCCTCAGACGTGACCAGCTATGAGTACGGCGCCCCCCGTCTCCTCAGACGTCACCAGCTATGAGTACGGCGCCCCCCGTCTCCTCAGACGTGACCAGATATGAGTACGGCGCCCCCCGTCTCCTCAGACGTGACCAGATATGAGTACGGCGCCCCCCGTCTCCTCAGACGTGACCCGACACGTGAGTACGGCGCCCCCCGTCTCCTCAGACGTGACCCGACACGTGAGTACGGCGCCCCCCGTCTCCTCAGACGTCACCAGCTATGAGTACGGTGCCCCCCGTCTCCTCAGACGTGACCAGATATGAGTACGGCGCCCCCCGTCTCCTCAGACGTGACCAGATATGAGTACGGCGCCCCCCGTCTCCTCAGACGTGACCAGATATGAGTACGGCGCCCCCCGTCTCCTCAGACGTGACCAGATATGAGTACGGCGCCCCCCGTCTCCTCAGACGTGACCAGATATGAGTACGGCGCCCCCCGTCTCCTCAGACGTGACCCGACACGTGAGTACGGCGCCCCCCGTCTCCTCAGACGTGACCCGACACGTGAGTACGGCGCCCCCCGTCTCCTCAGACGTCACCAGCTATGAGTACGGTGCCCCCCGTCTCCTCAGACGTGACCAGATATGAGTACGGCGCCCCCCGTCTCCTCAGACGTGACCAGATATGAGTACGGCGCCCCCCGTCTCCTCAGACGTGACCAGCTATGAGTACGGCGCCCCCCGTCTCCTCAGACGTGACCAGATATGAGTACGGCGCCCCCCGTCTCCTCAGACGTGACCCGATATGTGAGTACGGCGCCCCCCGTCTCCTCAGACGTGACCCGATATGTGAGTACGGCGCCCCCCGTCTCCTCAGACGTGACCCGATATGTGAGTACGGCGCCCCCCGTCTCCTCAGACGTGACCAGCTATGAGTACGGCGCCCCCCGTCTCCTCAGACGTGACCAGCTATGAGTACGGCGCCCCCCGTCTCCTCAGACGTGACCAGATATGAGTACGGCGCCCCCCGTCTCCTCAGACGTGACCCGATATGTGAGTACGGCGCCCCCCGTCTCCTCAGACGTGACCCGATATGTGAGTACGGCGCCCCCCGTCTCCTCAGACGTGACCCGATATGTGAGTACGGCGCTCCCCATCTCCTCAGACGTGACCAGATATGAGTACGGCGCCCCCCGTCTCCTCAGACGTGACCAGCTATGAGTACGGCGCCCCCCGTCTCCTCGGATATGACATGGCGCACACGTTACCTCCTTGTAGAGTTTGGGCACGGTCCAGTTCTGCAGTTTGGAGGCGCTGAAGGCCGAGTCATACTGTGAACCAGAGGAAAGAGACACCATAAGTGAGAGCGCCCCCATGTTTGTTGGGATCCTCACCCCATCTTGCTCTTCCTCCCAGTACCCCCACCATAGTGATACCCCCCAGCCTGTAGTACCTGGTCAGCACTGAAGTAGGCGGCCATACTGCTCCCTCTGTCCTGACTGTGTATACTGCTGTCACCTAGCAACGAGGGGCGGGGCGTGAGGGGCGGGGCGTGAGGCCCACCGCAACGTCATCCAGGCTATGCTAATTGGCTGCGGTCACGTTACCTGCAGCACGTGTCTGCGGCCCATACTGATACAATGTATGAGACCGCCAATCAGAGCGCGGCATGTTGATGTGCGCCTCGTCCAATCAGAGGCGGAGTTACTCGGTGGTGCCGCAGTCCCGCCCTCTCGTCGCTCTTTCCCCATTTGTAAGATGGCTGCTCCGGTAGTGTCTGTCGCGCCGGCGGCTCTGCACGGCCCGGTGGTCAGGGTTCACCCCGTGGTCCTGGCGTCCATCGTGGACAGCTACGAGCGGAGGAATGAGGGGGCCGGCCGGGTGATCGGGACTCTGCTGGGTGAGGAGTGCGGGCCGGGGCTGTGCCGCATGGGATCGAGGCTGGGTGGTTGCTGGGGCCCGGCTCACTGTATACATATCCCTCTATATACAGTACAGACCAAAAGTTTGGACACACCTTCTCATTCCAAGAGTTTTCTGTATTTTCATGACTATAAAAATTGTAGATTCTCACTGAAGGCATCAAAACTATGAATTACCACATGTGGAATTATATACTCAACAAAAAAGTGTGAAACAACTGAAAATATGTCTTATATTCTAGGTTCTTCAAAGTAGCCACCTTTTGCTTTGATTACTGCTTTGCACACTCTTGGCATTCTCTTGATGAGCTTCAAGAGGTAGTCACCTGAAATGGTTTTCACTTCACAGGTGTGCCCTGTCAGGTTTAATAAGTGGGATTTCTTGCCTTATAAATGGGGTTGGGACCATCAGTTGTGTTGTTCAGAAGTCAGGTGGATACACAGCTGATAGTCCTACTGAATGGAGTGTTAGAATTTGTATTATGGCAAGAAAAAAGCAGCTAAGTAAAGAAAAACGAGTGGCCATCATTACTTTAAGAAATGAAGGTCAGTCAGTCCGAAAAATTGGGAAAACTTTGAAAGTTTCCCCAAGTGCAGTGGCCAAAACCATCAAGCGCTACAAAGAAACTGGCTCACATGAGGACCGCCCCAGGAAAGGAAGACCAAGAGTCACCTCTGCTGCGGAGGATAAGTTCATCCAAGTCACCAGCCTCAGAAATAGCAGGTTAACAGCAGCTCAGATTAGAGACCAGGTCAATGCCACACAGAGTTCTAGCAGCAGACACATCTCTACAACAGCTGTTAAGAGGAGACTGTGTGCAGCAGGCCTTCATGGTAAAATAGCTGCTAGGAAACCACTGCTAAGGACAGGCAACAAGCAGAAGAGACTTGTTTGGGCTAAAGAACACAAGGAATGGACATTAGACCTGTGGAAATCTGTGCTTTGGTCTGATGAGTCCAAATTGGAGATCTTTGGTTCCAACCACCGTGTCTTTGTGCGACGCAGAAAAGGTGAACGAATGGACTCTACATGCCTGGTTCCCACCGTGAAGCATGGAGGAGGAGGTGTGATGGTGTGGGGGGGGCTTTGCTGGTGACACTGTTGGGGATTTATTCAAAATTGAAGGAATACTGAACCAGCATGGTTACCACAGCATCTTGCAGCGGCATGCTATTCCATCCGGTTTGCGTTTAGTTGGACCAACAGGACAATGACCCCAAACACACCTCCAGGGCTATCTGACCAAGAAGGAGAGTGATGGGGTGCTACGCCAGATGACCTGGCCTCCACAGTCACCAGACCTGAACCCAATCCAGATGGTTTGGGGTGAGCTGGACCGCAGAGTGAAGGCAAAAGGGCCAACAAGTGCTAAGCATCTCTGGGAACTCCTTCAAGACTGTTGGAGGACCATTTCAGGTGACTACCTCTTGAAGCTCATCAAGAGTGTGCAAAGCAGTAATCAAAGCAAAAGGTGGCTACTTTGAAGAACCTAGAAATAAGACATATTTTCAGTTGTTTCACACTTTTTTGTTAAGTCTATAATTCCACATGTGTTACTTCATAGTTTTGATGCCTTCAGTGTGAATCTACAATTGTTATAGTCATGAAAATACAGAAAACTCTTGGAATGAGAAGGTGTGTCCAAACTTTTGGTCTGTACTGTACATTGTATAGTCTAGTGGTATATAGGGGGGTGTATACACTGTATAGACTGGGGGGTGGTATATAGGGAGTGTATACATTGTATAGAATGGGGGTGGTATATAGGGAGTGTATATATTTAGTCAGCCCCCAATTGTGCAAGTTCTCCCACTTATAAAGATGAGGCCGGCCTGTAATTGTCATCATAGGTAGACCTCAACTATGAGAGACAAAATGAGAAAACTAATCCAGAAAATCACATTGTCTGATTTTTAAAGAATTTATTTGCAAATTATGGTGGAAAATAAGTATTTGGTCACCTGCAAACAAGCAAGATTTCTGTCTCACAGACCTGTAACTTCTCCTTTAAGAGGCTCCTCTGTCCTCCACTCATTACCTGTAGTAATGGCTCCTGTGTGACATTGTTATCAGTATAAAAGACTCCTGTCCACAACCTCAGTCACACTCCAAACTCCACTATGGTGAAGACCAAAGAGCTGTGGAAGGACCAGAAACAAAATGGTAGCCCTGCACCAGGCTGGGAAGACTGAATCTGCAATAGGCAAGCAGCTTGGTGTGAAGAAATCACCTGTGGGAGCAATAATTAGAAAATGGAAGACATACAAGACCACTGATAATCTCCCTCCATCAGGGGCTCCACGCAAGATCTCACCCCGTGGGGTCAAAATGATCACAAGAACGGTGAGCAAAAATCCCAGAACCACACGGGGGGACCTAGTGACTGATCTGCAGAAAGCTGGGACTAACGTAACAAAGGCTACCGTCAGTAACACACTACGCCACCAGGGACTCAGATCCTGCAGTGCCAGACGTGTCCCCCTGCTTAAGCCAGTACATATCCGGGCCCGTCTGAAGTTTGCTAGAGAGCATTTGGATGTTCCAGAAGAGTATTGGGAGAATGTCATATGGTCAGATGAAACCAAAGTAGAACTGTTTGGTAGAAACACAACTCGTGGTGTTTGGAGGAGAGTGAATGCTGAGTTGTATCCAAAGAACACCATACCTACTGTGAAGCATGGGGGGGCAACATCATGTATGGGGCTGTTTCTCTGCAAAGGGACCAGGACGACTGATCCGTGTACATGAAAGAATGAATGGGGTCATGTATGGTGAGATTCTGAGTACAAACCTCCTTCCATCAGCAAGGGCATTGAAGATGAAACGTGGCTGGGTCTTTCAGCATGACAGTGATCCCAAGCACACCGCCAGGGCAACGAAGGAGCGGCCTCGTAAGAAGCATTTCAAGGTCCTGGAGTGGCCTAGCCAGTCTCCAGATCTCAACCCCATAGAAAACCTTTGGAGGGAGTTGAAAGTCCATGTTACCGAGCGACAGCCCCAAAACATCCCTGCTCTAGAGGAGATCTGCATGGAGGAATGGGCCGACATACCAGCAACAGTGTGTGCCAACCTTGTGAAGACTTACAGGAAACGTTTCACCTCTGTCATTGCCAACAAAGGAGATAGAACAAAGTATTGAGATGAACTTTTTTTATTGACCAAATACTTATTTTCCGCCATAATTTGCAAATAAATTTTCTGGATTAGTTTTCTCATTTTGTCTCTCATAGTTGAGGTCTACCTATGATGACAATTACAGGCCGGCCTCATCTTTATAAGGGGGAGAACTTGCACAATTGGTCGCTGACTAAATACTTTTTCCCCCCACTGTGTGTGTATATATATATGTGACGTTTCCTCTCGGCAGGCTCGGTGGACAAGCACTGTGTAGAGGTCACCAACTGCTTCTCAGTTCCGCACAATGAGTCGGAGGACGAGGTACCCACTCTCCTGTATTGGGGGTATATTGGGGAGGTTCTTGCCCATCCCGGGCGCTGACGTCTGATCTTTTCCAGGTGGCGGTAGACATGGAATTTGCCAAGAACATGTATGAGCTTCACAAGAAGGTGTCCTCCACCGAGCAGATCCTGGGCTGGTGAGTATCCACCCCACCCCGGGGGCTAAAGGGGCAACTGCTGGGGGCAACATAGTGACCATGTAATATACTGCAGGTACGCCACAGGAAATGACATCACAGAACATTCCGTGCTGATCCATGAATACTACAGCCGCGAGGCCACCAACCCCATCCACATGACCGTGGACACCAGCCTGCAGGCTGGGCGCATGAACATCAAGGCCTACATCAGGTACCCACCCTCGAATGTACTGCAGAGCATCGCTACCTGCTGACTGATACATAGTGATCTATCCTGCAGAGTATTACACCACTGACCCCTCTACAGATCTGCAGAACATCGCTCTGTCCTCTCTACCTCCTGATACATAGTGATCTATCCTGCAGAGTATTACACCACTGACCTCTCTACTGCAGAACATCGCTCTGTCCTCTCGACCTCCTGATACATAGTGATCTATCCTGCAGAGTATTACACCACTGACCCCTCTACAGATCTGCAGAACATCGCTCTGTCCTCTCTACCTCCTGATACATAGTGATCTATCCTGCAGAGTATTACACCACTGACCCCTCTACAGATCTGCAGAACATCGCTCTGTCCTCTCTACCTCCTGATACATAGTGATCTATCCTGCAGAGTATTACACCACTGACCTCTCTACTGCAGAACATCGCTCTGTCCTCTCGACCTCCTGATACATAGTGATCTATCCTGCAGAGTATTACACCACTGACCCCTCTACAGATCTGCAGAACATCGCTCTGTCCTCTCTACCTCCTGATACATAGTGATCTATCCTGCAGAGTATTACACCACTGACCTCTCTACAGATCTGCAGAACATCACTCTGTCCTCTCTACCTCCTGATACATAGTGATCTATGCTGCAGAGTATTACACCACTGACCTCTCTACAGATCTGCAGAACATCGCTCTGTCCTCTCTACCTCCTGATACATAGTGATCTATCCTGCAGAGTATTACACCACTGACCTCTCTATACATCTGCAGAACATCGCTCTGTCCTCTCTACCTCCTGGTACATAGTGATCTATCCTGCAGAGTATTACACCACTGACCTCTCTACAGATCTGCAGAACATCGCTCTGTCCTCTCTACCTCCTGATACATAGTGATCTATCCTGCAGAGTATTACACCACTGACCTCTCTATACATCTGCAGAACATCGCTCTGTCCTCTCTACCTCCTGATACATAGTGCTCTATCCTGCAGAGTATTACACCACTGACCTCTCTACAGATCTGCAGAACATCGCTCCTCTACCTCCTGATACATCCTGCAGAGTATTACACCACTGACCTCTCTACTGCAGAACATCGCTCTGTCCTCTCTACCTCTTGATACATAGTGATCTATCCTGCAGAGTATTACACCACTGACCTCTACAGACCTGCAGAACATCGCTCTGTCCTCTCTACCTCCTGATACATAGTGATCTATCCTGCAGAGTATTACACCACTGACCTCTACAGACCTGCAGAACATCGCTCTGTCCTCGCTACCCCCTGATACATAGTGATCTATCCTGCAGAGTATTACACCACTGACCCCTCTACAGATCTGCAGAACATCGCTCTGTCCTCTCCCTGATACATAGTGATCTATCCTGCAGAGTATTACACCACTGACCTCTCTACACATCTGCAGAACATCGCTCTGTCCTCTCTACCTCCTGATACATAGTGATCAATCCTGCAGAGTATTACACCACTGACCTCTCTACACATCTGCAGAACATCACTCTGTCCTCTCGACCTTCTGATACATAGTGATCTATCCTGCAGACTATCGCCCCCTGATACAGATGTGTGCCCTTTCTCTTGCAGCACTCCTATGGGTGTCCCAGGTAAAACGATGGGGGTTATGTTCACGCCGCTGACGGTGCAGTTTGTATATTATGACACGGAGAGGATAGGAGGTAAGTGTCCTGCAGATGATGGGGGTGCTGCTCCTGTAGGCTCCATCATACTGTGCTGCGTATTCTAGTATCACAGCGCCATCTTGTGGCTGTTCTCTGGTACTACATTCAGTTCTGATTTCCGTTTCTTTTTCAGTCGACCTCATCACAAAAACCTGCTTCAACACCAACCGCTCCATCGGTCTGACCAGCGACCTGCAGCAGGTGGGCTCCGATGCCATTCGCCTGCAGGACTCCCTGAGCACTGTGCTGCAGTATGCGGAGGACGTGCTGGTGAGTCGCCCCCTGGTGGTGTATGACTCCTCCCATATTTTCAGTCTCTGCCTCCTCCCCATTGACTATATTCACTGTCTCTTTCAGTCGGGTAAAGTCTCCGCAGACAACAACGTGGGCCGCTTCCTGATGGATCTGGTGAACCAAGTACCGAAAATCACCCCCGAGGACTTTGAGGCCATGCTGAACAGTAACATCAATGTAAGTGCAGCGTCCGGCATCAGCCAATCAGATAGTAGGGTTAGGTGGGGGGAAGGTCCTACTTTATCTTGTCAGGGGGCGGGGCTAGGATGTGTTGTGGATGATGACATCACATGTTCTCTCCTCTCCAGGATCTGCTGATGGTCACGTACCTTGCTAACCTCACCCAGGCCCAGATCGCTCTCAATGAGAAGCTCTTGAACCTGTGAGACCCCTGCACTGCCCCCTATAGGCCGGACGTCGTCATCACCATGTGAGGATCTGGAATATTCCGGTTGTCTGGACTCTCTTGTCACTTTTGGTCCTTTTTGTGAAATAAATTGATTTCACGCTATGTTGTCTTGTCCTGCCACTCCAATCCATGGAGCCCACACCTCAGGACCCCCAGAGATTCACCCAGCTTTCCAAGCACGCTGATTGGCGTAGAAGTGGTGTTGAAGCACCTTAACCCCTTCGTTGCTTAGGTCGGTATATTATTGGGAGGATTTCTCCATATCTGCTTGCTGCTAAATCTTGTTTACACACAAGACTTCGCACAGCTGAGGGTTTGCTACAGAATATGCTGTCTAGACCATGCTGTGTGAGCTAGGACTGCACTGATGCACTGTAACAAACTACCAGCTCAGGAGAGATCTGTGCTGCTGATGTGAAAGTAATACCACCCTGCCACCAGAGGGTGCTCTTATTGGTTGTCTCCACTCTGTGACTCTCCTGTTTGGAAACTACAACTCTAAGCCTGTGGTTGTAAGGGCATGCTGGGGGTTGTAGTTTTACAATAGATGGAGAACCAGAGACTGGAGGCACCTTGTCCCAGATCAGGGGTCAGCAACCACTCCAGCTGTTGGGACACTACAACTCCCAGCATGTCAATTTGTGACAAGTGTGTGTATGCTGGGAGTTGTAGTTACCCATAGGCTGCTGATCCCTGTCTGTCCTGATAGACCGTCTTCTGGTATCACCGCCATGCCCAGGCTGCTGTTGGTGGTGACAGTCGGTGACCCCTCACCACTCCATGATGTAACGGGGTTAGGGGCTATAAGAACTTCACAGAAATCCTATATAGACCGGTTGTCACTATACGGTGCACAGATGGAGTATACAGTAGCTGAGCCTCGCTATTACAGCTCAGATCGCAGGCATTCCAATGGGAGCAGCCCTGCAGTAACGCCGTGCGGCCACTATATGGCGCATGGAGCCATCTGACTCTGTACACTGTATAGTATGGGGCCACTCGCTGTTAGCAGTGTGTAGGTGCAGATTTAGGCAGCTTGTACATCTGGTACCAGAATGCTTGTTTAGCTGAAAGCTATTCCTCCTACCCCTTTCCATACACATGCATACCCAACCAAGCATGGGGGTTAGGGTGTTCGGCTGCTGTCAGTCCCCTCTGCCCCTACAACAGCCCTTTGGCAGTAGGTTTGCTGTTGAAATTCAACATGTCTGATGCGTCTGTCCCCAAGATCTGCCTTTGTGAGAATCCGTGGGTCCTCGTGTATGTAAGGCTGTGTTCACATCTGCCCCGATGTCGGGGGAAAACATGAACAGATTAACCCCGATATAATCAGTGGATCCGGATCTGTCCTTGTCTGCCATTGGACAGTCTTTACTGTTTGATCTCTTGGCTGATCCTACGATAGAAAAGATCAAACTATGCAAGTGTGAACACGCCCTAAGAAAGTCGTTCAGTCCCACTGATGTGCGATGCTGCTGACTCCTGTATACTGGTTACAGGACCGTTGCTGCATGGCATGGTGGGAGATGTTGTGTGTACTATCGTCTATAAATACTCTTCTATGACGGGCGAGTTCCCTATAATGGCAGCTGCTCCTTGCCCACGCCCCGTCCCGCCACGTCTTATTATTTCTGTCTACACAGAATTCTGCAGAAGTGGTGCGTTGTCAGGAAGGAGAAGTCTGATATTACGTGTACGGGGAGCGTTCAGCCAATCAGCAGCCAGCTCTCATCTATGTAGTGTGCGCTAGATAACAAATGCAAGCAGCTGATTGGATGGCATGGCTTAAAGGGGGTTTCCATATTTTTCAGATGAGGGTGGATCTCTGCCGATTGTCAGAATAAGGGCCTGTTCACACGGTGGATTCCACTTCATGTTCTTCCATTTCCACCATGTGACCATACCCTAAAGGATCGCCCAGTGTTATGGACATCACATGTACCGAGGTTGTAGGGGCCCCTGGGGTCTACAGAAATGTCCCCCTACCCCCCATTGCTGCTATCTATATATAGATACCAGGACTGGAGGTTAGAGCTGGATCAGACAGCACTGTGTGTACAGGACACAAGGGTCTACCATGCTGGGGGCGGGGTTGTGACTACCTCTTATGTAAGGCAGGTGGTTGTCACCTTTGTCTAATGGCGGCTCTAAGGATATCTTCATATATGGCACATGCTCCAGAAACAGCCTCAGTTCTGCAACAAATCTGCCATGTGTGAACAATCCCCTATGAAGAATAAACTGTGAAACAATAGAAACCTGCAACTATCTCATCTACAATCAGTGGTCGCTGACTAAGAATATCTACATCCTGTATCTAAGTACGTGCCGCACCCCAGCCCATCACATCCAGGTAAACTCATATCACACAGGATGGGATTAGATACACAGCACAGGATTAGATACACAGCTCAGCGGACAGTATCACACATGATAGGATTAGATACACAGCTCAGCCGTCAGTATCACACATGATAGGATTAGATACACAGCTCAGCGGACAGTATCACACATGATAGGATTAGATACACAGCTCAGCCGTCAGTATCACACATGATAGGATTAGATACACAGCTCAGCAGTCAGTATCACACATGATAGGATTAGATACACAGCTCAGCCGTCAGTATCACACATGATAGGATTAGATACACAGCTCAGCAGTCAGTATGACACATGATAGGATTAGATACACAGCTCAGCGGACAGTATCACACATGATAGGATCAGATACACAGCTCAGCGGACAGTATCACATGATAGGATTAGATACACATCTCATTAGACAGTATCACACATGACAGGATTAGATACACAGCTCAGCGGACAGTATGACACATGATAGGATTAGATACACAGCTCAGCAGTCAGTATCACACATAGGATTAGATACACAGCTCAGCAGTCAGTATCACACATGATAGGCTTAGATACACAGCTCAGCAGTCACTATCACACATGATAGGCTTAGATACACAGCTCAGTAGACAGTATCACACATGATAGGCTTAGATACACAGCTCAGCAGTCAGTATCACACGTGCTAGGCTTAGATACACCAGCCCACATGAAGCACTGAGGAGTGGTCTTAGTTAGTCGCTTTATTGGCTGATCATGTGGTCTTGGCTATATGATACGTACACTGTATTACTGCATTAGTTATACTGACGTGTTCTCTCCACAGAGTTGTCCTTGGCTGGTCTGTCCATACACAGCGATGCTCTCATGATGGACTCATCTGCTGAGGACCTGGTCACTCAAAGTGGAAGTCACAACATTAAACCACCCCTTTAATTGTACCCCCCCTCCCCAATTCATTGTCCCCTGTCCGGCTCATATCTACATTCTGGTCACCAGAGAGCCGTGATATCTGTGGTGTCCACTCACTCGTAGACCGTCTGCGGGGAGCATTCGCTTGTTCTGCTGCTTAGGCTGGTCTGCCTGTACCTGGAGCCGCACATGATCCACTTCCCCAGCGCATGCGCCAGGTGTCTACGGAACTTGGTTCCCACAAATGTATAGAAGAACGGGTTGATGCAGCAGTGGAAGTAGGCAATGTTACGGCAAACAAAAAAAGCGTAGTCAATGGTGTCGTCACAGTCGTCTAAGGAATCTTTGAAGATCTGCTTGGCCTTGATGAAAATGATGATGTTATACGGGGTCCAGCAGAGGAAGAAGGCCAACACGATGAAGAAGATCAGCTTGATGGCCTTGTCCTTGTTGTGCATCTTGGCAAAGTACAGTTTGATGACGATCAGCGTGTAACAGTACAAGATGACGATAAGCGGCAGCACGAAGAACATGACCACCTGCTGATAGTAGCCCACCATCTTCCAGCTATTAATCTTATCCGCACCGAACCCCGTCTCTTCGCACAACGTACCCTGAAACGAGTCCCTTCTTGTCCCATACATGATGAATTTGGGGATGGTGGAGAATAAACTGATGGCCCAAACTGTGCCGCTGACCACGTAGACGTAGAGCAGCTTCCTGGTCCTGGCAGCATAGATGGCATGAACAACCGCCATGTACCGATCCACCGTCATCATGGTCAGGAACAAGATAGAGCTGTAGAACCCAATGTAGAACATGGAGGCCAACATTTTGCAAGACGTCTCCCCAAATACCCAGTGCTTGCTGTGGTAGTAACCCCAAAAGGGCAGGGGGAGTGTAAACAACAAGTCTGAGAGCACCAGGTTGAGGATGAAGAAGTTGGTCACCGTCTTAATGTTCTCAAACTTCAAGAGAAGGAATAAGATGAGGCCGTTGCCCAGAAGACTCAGCATGAAGACAAAGTAGAAGAAGAAGGGCACAGCCAATGCTCCAAAATTGTTGATGTTGGTTTTCATGCAAATGGTGACAAGTTCTTCCTCGTAGTTTGGGGTCATGTAGGTGGTTGACACCACAGAAGAATTGTCCATCTGCCCCTGGTCCGACATCGTAGCTGAGCTCAACCACCGAAGACACAACCAGTAACACAAGAAGATGTGGCCAAGACTCTCGGAGAAGAAGAAGAAAGCCTCTTCTCTTCTACACCGCACAGTCCAGGAAATACAGTCACCGAGTCTACCGCAGCAGCTGATGGTGGAGATGATGAGCAATGGGCATTTCGTAACGCTCTGTATAAGGTGATCGCTGATTCCTCTGGATCTGCAGGAAACACATTTAGAGACTGCAGTTTGTGCAACGTCCAAAAAGCCGCAGAAAAATCTCAAAAATAGCTCCTGATAAACAGAGATTTTGTAATCTTGACATAAATGCGATGAAACGTCTGAGATCAGTGGACAGCCTCGGCCGCAGATGGAGAAGCGTGTAGCATGGGGGAAGGAAAATGTAGGATCTGAGTGAAGGTTCAATTTAAGGGGGCTCTCCATACAAGACAACCCTGTCTGTATAATATAAAGGAGCTCCCTGTATTATAGCCAGTGGGTAGAGTACAGCTCTGGAGCACTTGGCACAACCATGGTGATGGTAGCCGATTGCCGGAGGTTCCAGTAGGGAAGATCCAGTTGGGGCTTCAGTTTTAGACATTCATGAGAAGGTGACATCCCAGCTCATGGACCCTTGGGATCTAAATGAAGAGGCCGGTGGTTTGTTGTATAAGAGCTTTATCATTTCTCAGATCTTCGTGATTTCCTTTTGGGACCCTTATGGGCTGAGACGGAGGCAAAGGGTAGGGATCAGCATAGACTAAGGCGAGCCATAGAATTAGGTTTCATCATGGGATTGATCATACAAACAATTCCACCATAACATTGATGAATAAACAGCCCCATTGGATCAGACACTGGTATTTTTGGCCGACAGCCGGCTAAAAATTTCCAGCATGGCCGATCTGTCTTTGGCAGACTAAAGAAAATACCGTATTTTTCGTCAGTCAGAAGTCGCTTCCTTACTGATCGGGAGAAGTGCTGATAAAGTGATTTCCCCAATCACAAAGAGAGCTGTGTGACTGTACAGAAATCTCCCTCCCTGTCCGATCAGGGTGCGGGAGAGCTGGTGGACCCCTCAGTCCTCTCATTCCCAGCCCCATTCTCGCTGTCCCTAAGCCTCGATACATTAGAAAAGCAGTGGCAGGGATCGGATACCAACATAAAGAACTTCTTCTCTCTGTATCAGGAGGACAATCCCTTGGCAGTCAACGCCCTGTCCATACCTTGGCTGACCTACATATTCCAACTTCCAAGAAACCAAAGGTATTGATGAAAATCAGACAGGATGGTAATTGCCATCATACTGTTATGGCCAAAGAGGTCATGGTTTTCCCAACTCATTCTGAGGAGTTGAGGGTGCTATTAGGGCCTTCCACCAGTACAGAACCTGACGTCTCAGGGCTCTCAGAGCTGAGGAGATTCAACTTGACCACCTTGAGGTTGACAGGCCCCTACTACAATCTGGAGGGCTCTCTGAGTCTATTAGGAGAAGTTAGGCAAGAATGAAGAGGCCTGGTGCGCTAGGAACAGGACTGACAGCTCTAACCCTTCTCTTAACTTCTGACAGTCTTCCGCCTTTGAAAAAAGACTCAACATCTCTACCCTAAGGGTCCAGACAGCAGCAATTTCTGCCTTTTTAGTTATACCAGGAGCCTCTGATCAAAAGATTCCTGAAGAGCGCTGCTAGACTTAGGCCTTGTCCACAATGGGACTTGTCTGTGGTCCTTAAAGGCTTATGTTCTTCTAGTGAACCGCTGGAGGAGGTCAACTCCAAATATCTAGCTATTAGCAGTTACTTCTGCCAAACAAAAAGGGGAACTCCAGGCCCTTTTCTGCTACAGAGCCTTATATTGTTTTCCTTCCTGGCAGAGTCCTGTTGAGGTTCCTTCTAGACTTTACTTGTGAAGTACCTCCTATTTCTAACATGAATCAGGCCATCTGAAGAAGAACACACGTTACATTCCCTTGACCTCTCCAGATGTCTAAAGTTTATCTCAGCAGGATATAGAATTTTAGGAGAGTCAAGAACCTCTAGATTCTGTTCTTGGGTAGAAACAAAAAGGTCTTAAAGGGTTTTTCCGGCCTGAAATAAAGTTTTCATACTGATGACCTATCCACCTTGACACTCGCACCCCGTACAGATCAACTATTGGGGCTCCTATTGAATAGGAGCAATGCTGCACATGCTTCCCGTCCACTAGCAGCTTCCAGTACCCAGAGGCTGCAGCAGCTGATCTGTGCGGGGTCCGGGTGTCAGACGTATCTTGTGCACAGGTCAGTATGAAAACTCGATTTGGGGTTATCCCGGGCACAACAGTTTTTGGAGCGTTCATCTCTGATACAAGCCGGGCACAACATATTACACACTGAAATGACGGATTCCTGGAAAAATTGTCATTTTCACCTTTCATCATCAGCTGCGTATTCATTTCTGGAAAATAAATTATAGCAACACTTTGGGGGTAAAAATGCTCACTGTACCCCTGGATAAATTCCTTCAGGGGTGTAGTTTCTAAAATGGGGTCACATGTCAGGAGATTCCACTTTACTGGCATTTCTGGCTCTGCAAAAGTGTCATGGCGTCCAAAAGCTAAACTGTCGAAGTCTGTGAGCCAAAAACCACATAGCGCTCCTTCCCTTCTGCGCCCAAACAGCAGTTTATACCACATATGACATTAAGTATGTTATGCCGGGTACACCAGTGTTGTACATGTGGGCATAAACTGCTGTTTGGGCGCAGAAGGGAAGGAGCGCTATGTGGCGTTTGGAGCGCAGATTTAGATGTTTGGTACCTGGACGCCATGTCATGTGTGCAGAGCCTCTAATATACCAGAAAAGTGGAATCCCCTAGGGCAGTGATGGCGAACCTTTAAGAGACCGAGTGCCAAAGTTGTAACCCAAAACCCACTAATTTATCGCAAAGTGCCAACACGGAAATTTAACCTTAATACTGTGCGGATCCACTCTAAGAGAGCTTTCAATTATACGAACAAATTTGTACTGAAAGTTTGCATTTGGTATACATTTGAATAATTAATGTTCACTATTTACATCGCACAGGATCTGTTTTATAGTGACCGTGCAATGTTATTACAGCCTCTAATAATATCACATGTCTGCTATAAAACAGATACTGTGTGATATAAATAGTGAAAGGCCACCAGACAGTATAACATGCTCCACAGTGGCCCCAACACAGTATAATATGCTCCACAGTGGCCCCAACACAGTATAATATGCTCCACAGTGGCCCCAACACAGTATTATATGTTCCACAGTGGCCCCAACACAGTGTAATATACTCCACAGTGGCCCACACATAGTATTATATGCTCCACAGTGGCCCCCACACAGTATTATATGCTCCACAGTGGCCCCAACACAGTGTAATATACTCCACAGTGGCCCACACACAGTATTATATGCTCCACAGTGGCCCCCACACAGTATTATATGCTCCACAGTGGCACCAACACAGTGTAATATGCTCCACAGTGGCCCCCACACAGTATAACATTCTCCTGTATTTACCTGCACTCCCACAAAGAGCAGCTGGGTGGCCTCCTGCCACCGCAAAGCAGGCGCTGATGAATGACATCATTGCATCTGCGTCGGGACAGAGGTTACAATCTCTTTTCAGTGTAAGCCGCAGACCCGTGGCCTATACTGACAGTTTTCAACGCCTGAAAGAAGTGCTCACTTGCTTGCTGGAGGATCTAGGACAGCTGTCCCAGATTCCCTGTTAGCAAGTGATCCAAGAGCTGCCCCTGTCTGGAGCGATGGCGTGTGTGCCTCCAGAGAGGGTTCTGAGTGCCCCCTCTGGCATGTGTGCCATAGGTTCACCACCACAGCCTTAGGGAGTGACCCCATTTTGAAAACTGCACCCTTTAAAGAATATATCAGGGGGTGTAATAAGCATTAGTATCCCAGACGTGACTGCACAGCAGATGGTGAAAAGTGAATATGTAAGCTGTGCGGAGTACATTGGGTACACTAAATTCCCTACTATTTCCCCAGTAGTTCCTATTATTGGGGAGGTCACTCTGGGGGGTCACTTCTGGTTTATTTTCCCTCGTAAGCTCTGAATCTGGTTTGTCCCCTGATATACGCTCGCACAGCTTATACATTCCCTTCCTGCCGCAGCCAGTTATGTTCTAATGATTTGGCGATTTCTGGGGTTTTTGTCTTCACATTGTACGAGCTATATTTTCTTTATTTTTCTGGTGATGTCGCCATATGAGGGCTTGTTGTTTGCGGGCTGAGATGTATTTTGTAATGACACCATTTTTGAGTGCCTATAAGTTATTGACTAAATTTTATTAACTTTCTTGGTGGATTAAAAAAACAAAACAAAAAAAAAACAAATTCTGGCATAGCTTTTTACTTTTTAATTTTTCACCACACAGTGTACAGCATAAGTAACGTTACCTTTATTCTGTGAGTCGGTACGATTATGGCAATACCTCATTTATACTGTTTTTTTTATTTGTTACGAATTTTGCAGAACAAAAACCCATTTAGGAAAAAAAAAATCTATTATTTTTGCATTGCCATCTTCTGAGATATGTAACAGTTTTATTTTTTGGCTGACAGAGATGATTGAGGGCTTATTTTTTGCGAGACAACTTGTGCTTTTTATTGGTACTGTTTTGGGGTACATATGACTTTTTGATCAGTTTTTATTCCTTTTTTGGTGAGATAAGATGGTAAAAAAATCATTACTACCATTTTTATTTGTGTCATTTTTGTAAGGAAATTTAGTTTGCGGGGTAGATAATATTTTAGTTTCATTGGACGGGTCGTACAGACGTGGTGATACCAAAAACATATTGTTGTTTTTTTTCATAAATAACTCATTTTTTCGGTGTTATTTATTCATTTTTTTGTTGTTGTTGTTGTCCCACTAGGGGACTTGAAGGATTTTCTGATACCCCTGTAGTGCAGGGTATACAGACTATCATCCTATGCAGAAGCAACAACAGAGATAAGAGGCAGGTCTGGGGTCTCTGATCAGAGCCGGGGCTTCTGTTATCACACAACCCCCAAACACAGTGCCGGGTGGGGGTGACCCAGGGGGTCATTACTATCCACAACCTCTTAGATGTCCATTTAAGGGGATAAAACCCACAAAATTGGAGCTCGGCTCGGACCGTGGCTGCTAGAGCGAGGTGTCGGCTCTATCAAACTCTGCGTGGTGCCCGCTCCGCTTCTGATACGACACAATGCTTGTGCCGTCATAGTATGGCGGAATGTGCTGGTTCCTCTGTACTATTATGGCACATGTTGGGTTAAACTTTCTAAAAGGAAGTCTTAGTTGCCCATAGTAGCCAATCACCGTGCAATGTAAATTTTTAAAAAACGGAGTGAAAGCTGCACCGCGATTGGTCGATGTTCACTATTGTATCTGGAGCTTCAGCTCCTCGTTGGGTATAGCGGGGGCCCCTGACAGATCTCCCAACTTTCAAAGGACAGAAAGAGGGGCACAAATTCATCTCCAGCCACTTCTACTTCCGCGCCTACGGGGGGCAGAGTGGCAAGGCAGGAGCGGTCTGCGGATCATTGTATTCAACTCATGACACAGGGACATCCGCCGATCGGGGCAGCGGGACTGGACCCGGAATCCAGGACAGTCCCGCTGAATCCGGGACGGTTGGGAGGTATGCCCTGAGGGTATCGCCGAGGCCATGGGTTATGTTCAGCAGCCATCTTGAGAGACCTCATTTAAAGAAGACCTTTCGCGTTCTCGGAGATGGGCGGTATTATATTCAGCGCCCCGTGCCGGAGATATCGGTGGCGTTAGTTTCAGCAGGGGCGGGGCTTACAAAAGTGGAATTCAGCGCCCTGTCAGCTTTCTCGCGGTATATAATACCGCCATCTCCGAGGACGTGAAAGCTCCTCCTTAACCCCTTAGATGCTGCAGTCACCCCTCTGTTTCTGAGGGGCACAGCTTTTTATAACTGACTTATGGGGGGGGTTTCTAATGTGTATATATATATATATGTAGCCCTATTTGGGGGGGGGGGGGTATGAGTATTATCCCTCCCGCAACAGACTCTGGCGCTGACCTGTGTGTATAATGGGACCTGAAGCCTTCGCTGAAGGGAAGAGTGGGAACATATATGAAATATATCAGTGCCTCCACCCAGGATAGAGCCTCTGTATTACAGGGAGGATCTCTTCCTGGGACTTACCCATGAAGTACAGTTAGTAGCCTTAACAAGGATCACTGTACTAATCTCACAGTCTGAAGAATACATACAGATACCACATAAGGTTATAACAGTAGCTTTATAAGAATCAACAGGGTAATAATACATACATACAATATACTCAGAACACAGCAATACTACAACAACCAGCAAGTCCTCAACCGTCTTAGGTTATATACCCGGGTATATATATAGATATATAGCAAGAGTCCAGTGCACAATACCTCCAGGCAACAGAAGAGATGCAGGGGCCCCTGTGGATCCTCGGATTCTTCCAGGAGATGACAGATAGCCGATCAGGAGATGATGATGATGGTGAGATTCTTCACAGGCAGCAAACAGGGCGACGGTGACGGCAGTAGATGCAGGCCTGACTACCCTAACACTGAGTCCTTAACCTGCCAGCTAAACTACTAGTGCCACCGGGCCTCTAACTAGCTAGTTGGCCTTCGGAAGCCTAACCTATCACTGCCCTGAACTATATATATATATATGGATCCCTAACTACGGTTACTAGCTAGGTCCTGTGAGTATATAGGGGGTAACACATACCTAACTATATACTGTGAAGTAAAGAGGAACAAGTGGCTCTTAGACTCCCCCAGACATAACATGTCTGTCTCAGCAGCTCTGCTCACATCTCTCCCCCCAGCAGCTCTGCCTCACATGTGTCTGACTCACTGTATTTACAAAACAAAACTTGCACTAAATGCCTGGGGTCTCTGAAGCCAAACTGCAGGGGCAAAGAAGCCAGATACATTATATACTAGTAGAAATGGCAGTTCCCTACACTCTCCCTCTGGTGAAATCTTTACGTCACGTCAAAGACATACAAAGTCATGGTATACAGTCAACATTACCAATGACAATATCAATATGGTTGCTTTTGCATTTACAGAGTCACAACAGGTTAATAGGTATACATGCCAGCAGGAGCGAAAATTGGTAACATATTGACCAAAGTGGACACTGCACCCACCCAAGCATGGTATAAATGAGGCTGAGTAGTAAATCTGGGGTCCCCCAAACTATCATATGTCAGCATAGGTGGAGGGTGTCTAATTCTCTCTCCTCTCCGTACCTCTCTCTGAGGTAAACTAGCATGTCCAGGCCCTAAACTAGGGTTGTCTGCCATGGGAGGGGATGGTGCTGGTGGCGTAGGAGAGCTAGATCCCTGCTCATCTGTAGACACAGATCTAGGTACGAATTCTGGAGTTTGAGGGTTCATAGGTCTCCCTGAAGGAGAAGATACTGGTGATCTAGGAACTTCAGGAGCCACAGTCCAATCACTCTCAGGAGTTTCAGGAAGGTCAGGTGGAATATCGGCTAAGGACTGTGGAGAATCGCAGGCCGAGCCATCATTGGAGATATCCATACCATCAATCTGAGGTACAGGCAACAAATGATTTCTATGCCAAGTCCTGATCCTCCCATCCCGTCCTTTTATCTTGTAGACTGGTATTCCAGGCAACCGATCTACCAATGTAAAGAGTTCACTCCGCCATCGATCAGCCAGCTTATGTTTTGCAGATGCTCCCAAATTCCGTAGCAGAACATGGTCCCCAGGGTTCAATTCTCGGTATCTTACTCGAAGATCAAATCTCCTTTTATTTCCTTCATTCACTTTGGCCGCATTTTCCTCAGCCAGCTGATAAGCACTCTTAAGCGTTTCTTTCAAACGTGCCACATATCGGTAATGATCTCGATGACTGATACCATCGGTAGAGACTCCCAACAAGATGTCAATAGGTAGCCTAGGCTCTCTTCCAAACATCAGAAAGTATGGTGAATATCCTGTGCTCTCGTGCCTTGTACTATTATAGGCATGCACCATAGCCTCCACTTTTCGACTCCAGGATCGCTTATCCTCAATTCGTAAGGTACCAAGCATATCAAGTAAAGTCCTGTTAAATCTTTCAGGAAGGGCATCTCCCTCTGGATGGTAAGGCGTCGTCCGACTTTTGCGGATGTTCAACAACTGAAGTAACTCTTTGATCAGGTTACTCTCAAAATCCCGGCCTTGATCAGAATGCAACCGGTGTGGTAAGCCATAATGGATAAAATACTTTTCCCAAAGCACTCTTGCAACAGTGACTGCTTTTTGATCCTTATTCGGAAAGGCTTGAGCATATCGTGTGAAGTGATCAGTCACCACCAATACATTTCCAAATCCTCTGGAGTCGTTGTCAATACAAAGGAAGTCTATGCAGACAAGATCCATGGGGCCTGAACTCTTCAAGTGTCCCATGAAGGCCGCTCGAACCGGGACAGTCTTCCTCTGCAAACATCTGCGACAGCACCTACACAGACGAGTCACGGTATCTCTCATTTTGGGCCAGTAGAATCGGTCTTGTATTAGGCCATAAGTCTTCTCAGGTCCCAAATGACCATGATAATCATGCAGACTTCGGAAAATCATCTTCTGAAAGCAGCTTGGAATAACTAGTTGGCGCCTTCCAGGGTGATCATGATAAAGCACCACACGATAAAGTAGGCCATTGTCTATTTCAAACTTCTCCCAATCTCGTAGAAGTTGACTGCATTCAGAGGGTAGGGATGTCTTTAACATTTCTCTGTCTTGAGAACTCACTGCTTGATAAAGAGGTCCAATTAAAGGATCAGTCTTTTGACTCCAGATCATTCGCTTTGAAGATATAGAACAACTCTCAAAGGATCCTAAAGCGGCAGGGTAGGCAAACATGTCTGGTACAGCTTCGGGACCTCCCCCAATAGAGTCAATAAGCCGAGTTTCAGAAAAGGCTACTCGGTCTTCAACTACAGCAGCCATGGCACACAAAGCTCCTACTCCAGGACTTGGCACTTCTTCCCATTCATCCACTACTTCCGGACTAGGTAATCCAGGCCGTCTTGATAGAGCATCTGCCCCAATGTTCTTAGGCCCCGATTTATACTTGAGTGTGAATTGGTAGTTGGATAAAGCTGCCAACCAGCGATGTCCTGTAGCATCGAGTTTAGCGGTTGACAAAACGTATGTCAGTGGATTGTTGTCTGTTCTTACTTCAAACGTGGCTCCGTATAAATAGTCATGTAATTTATCAACAATGGCCCACTTGAGCGCCAAAAACTCCAATTTATGTACTGGATAATTTTTCTCGCTGGGAGAAAGACTTCGACTTATGAAAGCTATGGGCCGTAACCCGGCCGGGTATTCTTGGTGCAGCACGCCACCTAATCCTTCAAAGCTGGCATCTACATGTAGCACATATGGCTTCTGTGCATCAGCATAAGCCAGAACGGGAGCTTCTGTCAATTTCTTCTTCAACAACTTAAATGCTTCTTCACAATCCGCAGTCCACCTATCGCCAAAAAGGCTTTTGGAAGACCCTTTCTTCTTTCCCGGATCTCCTGCATCACTCTTCAACAGGTCGAGGAGGGCTCGAGCAATTTTTGAATATCCTTCCACAAATCGTCGATAGAATCCACAAAACCCCAAGAAAGATTGCAACTCCGTAATATTTTGCGGTCGGGGCCAATTCACCACAGCTTCAATCTTACCAGGATCGGTAGCAACTCCTTCAGCATAAACAATATGACCTACATAAGTGACCGAAGATCTACAAAATTTGCATTTGTCAGCCGACAACTTCAACCCCTCTTCTTTTAAGCGATGGAGTACTCTCATGAGTCGTTCTTCATGTTCTTCCAGTGTCTTTCCAAACACAATAATGTCATCAAGATATACAAGGCATTCCCGGGGCACTAAATCACCTAACACTCTTTCCATCAACCTTTGGAACGTTGCTGGCGCACCTTTTGTACCTTGCGGCATACGAGTGAACTGAAAGAAACCCAAGGGGCATATGAAGGCTGTCTTTTCCTGATCCTCAGGTGCCATTGGGACTTGATAGTATCCCGATCTTAGGTCCAGCACTGTGAACCAACAGTTTCCATTCAGAGCTTCCAGAGCTTCTTCAATTCTCGGCAGTGTATACTGATCAGGTAAGGTTCTCCGGTTCAGAGTTCTGTAATCCACACATAGGCGAATTGCTCCAGATTTTTTTCTTACCACCACAATAGGTGAGGCATAGGGGCTCTTACTGTCCACAATGATCCCCTGACCTTTCATTTGCTGTAGAGTCTGTCTTAACTCATCAACATCCTTTGGAGCAACTCTCCGTGGTCGCTCCCGGAAGGGAGTAGAATCGGTCAATCGGAAAGTGTGTTGAGCACTTTTAGCACAACCTACATCCATATCATCCATGGAGAACACTTCCGATAATTCAGACAACTTCTGTGTCAGTCGCTGATTCCAGGCCTCTGGTAAATGTGGATCACTCAAGTCAAGATTGAGATTAGGGATTGCATCTCGGATTTGAATCCTGCACACTTCAGCGTATGGATTTACTCCAAGCACAGGGTAGCAGTGGGCCACATTCTGGTATGGTCCAATTACAATCGGATGCGGTGAACAGTTCCTCACTGTCACACAGGTAGATAACTCCACTTTATTTCTCCAGTCCTTTCTCTCTGGGATCACCATCCAGCCATTCTGGTTAATCATTTCTTCAGGGGTTTCCATAAGGACATAACTCCCCCCTTCAAGCAAATCGGGAGCAATGCTGGAGGCTACTCTCAGAACTCTCTCCCCGCCGGCAGGAACTTCCACGGTTCTCTCACCGATATGATATACCATTCCATGTCGATAGCCAGTAGACAGGGCATCACAGAGTTCTCTAAGATCAGAAGATATATTCACCGGCTGAGCTGCAGGGTTCCAATCTCTTCCAAGAAACTTCTGAAAAGCATAATGCACTGCGGGACAATTAGTGCCAAGTATCACAGGAGCTGCACAAGAATCCCCTGTATCAGGACAGACAAGAGCCGTAATCTTCATGGGAGCGACACTCTGATCTTCTAATTCAGGGACAGCTATAACTACTTGTAGGCTGCCATCTACAGGATATGATCCTGAATTAAGCCCCCACAATTTCATTTGTCCTGTAGACTGAAGAGGTATATCCCTCAGATACTTTTGTTAGAACGAGCGATAAATCAGGGTCACTTGAGATCCTGTATCAAACAGGGCAGGAGCGGCATGACCATTGACAGTGACTTTGACAACGGACCTGGAGCCCGCGATAGCGCCTCTGGTCTTTACTCGGCCCGCCTTCCTTTGGTGTCTTTGATTCTGAATAGAGAAGACAGCACTGTGTCCCAATCCCTCACTGTCCTCCGTACACTGTCTGGCAGTATGGCCCGTCTGACCACATTTATAACAGGTTCTAGCATCCTTCCTCCGTTGAGTGGCAGTGGGTGGAGTGGCGGACTGTCTAAGTTCTGACCGCTCCGCTGGTTTGTCCTTGTTTGAATTAGGAACAACATCTTCTTTAGAGATGCTTTTCGCTTTCTTAGGGGTACTAAAACTAATGTCAGCTTCTTGTTTCTTCACTAACTTCATTAAGTCAGGAAATGGAAGGACTCTATCAGATAGTAAGACCTTGAGTACTTGAGCAAGAGGATGATGAGGTTGTAACCCTCTCACCAACTGACTGGTTCTCATAGCGTCTACCTCTGAAGTAGATATAGCTGCGTGGTACACCAGACGTGAAAGAAGTAGCTGTAAACGGTTAATAAAAGTAGAGACATTTTCCCCTTCTTTTTGACGAACCATTCGGTAATCAGTAACCATCTGGGCAAGGTCATAGTATGGCTCAAAGTGATCAGACAGTACTTGTATATAGTCCAATGCACTCACTCCTTCATGAGAGTCTCTGTACAAGCGGATCAATTCTGCAGCAGGAGACCGCAAACTTTCACTGATACGCTGCCGCTTGCCTTCTTCAGAGCAAGACCATTCCTTCAGGCATTGGAGAGTATGTTCTTTCCATATCTCAAAGTTTTCCTCCCCTTGTGGTACTGGGACATTACCAGAGAATACTTTTAGTTTCTTGTAGTGAGTGGCCTGCAGGCCCTGAGCTAACATTTCAGTCAGCCTGGCTAAAGTGCTAATAGCACTGTCACTAGAGGAACTGCTAGCGACGGCCATACTGGGGGGGTAACTGGCTGAGCGGGGTTCTTCCTTTACCTGAACCAGGGGAGGAACAGGCGGTCGGTAATCCCATGTAGTAGCTAGTGGGAGGTTCCCCTCTGAGCTATATCGCTTCTCCATATCAATGACTATTCCCACTTCTAAATCTCAGCAGTGCCTCCAAATGTAGCCCTATTTGGGGGGGGGGGTATGAGTATTATCCCTCCCGCAACAGACTCTGGCGCTGACCTGTGTGTATAATGGGACCTGAAGCCTTCGCTGAAGGGAAGAGTGGGAACATATATGAAATATATCAGTGCCTCCACCCAGGATAGAGCCTCTGTATTACAGGGAGGATCTCTTCCTGGGACTTACCCATGAAGTACAGTTAGTAGCCTTAACAAGGATCACTGTACTAATCTCACAGTCTGAAGAATACATACAGATACCACATAAGGTTATAACAGTAGCTTTATAAGAATCAACAGGGTAATAATACATACATACAATATACTCAGAACACAGCAATACTACAACAACCAGCAAGTCCTCAACCGTCTTAGGTTATATACCCGGGTATATATATAGATATATAGCAAGAGTCCAGTGCACAATACCTCCAGGCAACAGAAGAGATGCAGGGGCCCCTGTGGATGACTGTGGATCCTCGGATTCTTCCAGGAGATGACAGACAGCCGATCAGGAGATGATGATGATGGTGAGATTCTTCACAGGCAGCAAACAGGGCGACGGTGACGGCAGTAGATGCAGGCCTGACTACCCTAACACTGAGTCCTTAACCTGCCAGCTAAACTACTAGTGCCACCGGGCCTCTAACTAGCTAGTTGGCCTTCGGAAGCCTAACCTATCACTGCCCTGAACTATATATATATATATGGATCCCTAACTACGGTTACTAGCTAGGTCCTGTGAGTATATAGGGGGGTAACACATACCTAACTATATACTGTGAAGTAAAGAGGAACAAGTGGCTCTTAGACTCCCCCAGACATAACATGTCTGTCTCAGCAGCTCTGCTCACATCTCTCCCCCCAGCAGCTCTGCCTCACATGTGTCTGACTCACTGTATTTACAAAACAAAACTTGCACTAAATGCTTGGGGTCTCTGAAGCCAAACTGCAGGGGCAAAGAAGCCAGATACATTATATACTAGTAGAAATGGCAGTTCCCTACATATATATATATATATATATATATATATATATATATATAGGCCCCTCCCCAAAGCTGCTTCAAATCTGAACAGGTCCCTAAAACCGCAGGTTTCGGAAATTTTTTTCAATTTCAAAAATAAAAAAACATGTCATTTAAAATGTACAAAAAGTAGAAATCTCACAGTAAAAACAACCCCCATAAAGTGACCCGGGTCCGGTCTGGACTGTTTGGCTGCAGCCAGAAAGAGTTAACCTGCTGGCACTTTTGGTTGTACCAGGAGCGCAGGTGTCTCGCCATCACTAGTGCAGCCTAAGCCCTGAGTGGTCAGTTCAGGTCACATGACCCCGCAGTGAGCGGCAGCTTTCAGTTTACCTCAGACACTTCCCGCTTCCTTCTGTCAGTCACACAATGCCAGCTCTGATTGGCTAAGAGCCATGAACATGCCGCTATAGCCCCGCCCCCTGACCATGTGGTGGGAGGAGCTGCTGTGTCTGAGACGGGGAGGGAGCGAGGACTGACAGGAGGTGAGTGAGCCCGTGTGCCTGCAGAGTATCACACCTCCTAGTGACCCCGATATACAGGGTGCCCGTGTACCTGCAGAGTATCACACCTCCTAGTGACCCCGATATACAGGGTGCCCGTGTACCTGCAGAGTATCACACCTCCTAGTGAGACTAATATACAGGGTGCCCGTGTACCTGCAGATTATTACACCACTGACATCTCTACAGACCTGCAGAACATTGCTCTGTCCTCTCTACCTCCTGATACATAGTGATCTATCCTGCAGAGTATTACACCACTGACCTCTCTACAGATCTGCAGAACATCGCTCTGTCCTCTCTACCTCCTGGTACATAGTGATCTATCCTGCAGAGTATTACACCACTGACCTCTCTACACATCTGCAGAACATCGCTCTGTCCTCTCTACCTCCTGATACATAGTGATCTATCCTGCAGAGTATTACACCACTGACCTCTCTACAGATCTGCAGAACATCACTCTGTCCTCTCTACCTCCTGATACATAGTGATCTATCCTGCAGAGTATTACACCACTGACCTCTCTACAGATCTGCAGAACATCGCTCTGTCCTCTCTACCTCCTGATACATAGTGATCTATCCTGCAGAGTATTACACCACTGACCTCTCTACTGCAGAACATCGCTCTGTCCTCTCTACCTCCTGATACATAGTGATCTATCCTGCAGAGTATTACACCACTGACCCCTCTACACATCTGCAGAACATCGCTCTGTCCTCTCTACCTCCTGATACATAGTGATCTATCCTGCAGAGTATTACACCACTGACCTCTACAGACCTGCAGAACATCGCTCTGTCCTCTCTACCTCCTGATACATAGTGATCTATCCTGCAGAGTATTACACCACTGACCTCTCTACAGATCTGCAGAACATCGCTCTGTCCTCTCTACCTCCTGATACATAGTGATCTATCCTGCAGAGTATTACACCACTGACCTCTCTACAGATCTGCAGAACATCGCTCTGTCCTCTCTACCTCCTGATACATAGTGATCTATCCTGCAGAGTATTACACCACTTACCCCTCTACAGATCTGCAGAACATCGCTCTGTCCTCTCCCTGATACATAGTGATCTATCCTGCAGAGTATTACACCATTGACCTCTCTACAGATCTGCAGAACATCGCTCTGTCCTCTCTACCTCCTGATACATAGTGATCTATCCTGCAGAGTATTACACCACTGACCTCTCTACAGATCTGCAGAACATCGCTCTGTCCTCTCTACCTCCTGATACATAGTGATCTATCCTGCAGAGTATTACACCACTGACCTCTCTACACATCTGCAGAACATCGCGCTGTCCTCTCTACCTCCTGATACATAGTGATCTATCCTGCAGAGTATTACACCACTGACCTCTCTACAGATCTGCAGAACATCGCTCTGTCCTCTCTACCTCCTGGTACATAGTGATCTATCCTGCAGAGTATTACACCACTGACCTCTCTACACATCTGCAGAACATCGCTCTGTCCTCTCTACCTCCTGATACATAGTGATCTATCCTGCAGAGTATTACACCACTGACCTCTCTACAGATCTGCAGAACATCGCTCTGTCCTCTCTACCTCCTGATACATAGTGATACATCCTGCAGAGTATTACACCATTGACCTCTCTACAGATCTGCAGAACATCGCTCTGTCCTCTCTACCTCCTGATACATAGTGATCTATCCTGCAGAGTATTACACCACTGACCTCACTACTGCAGAACATCGCTCTGTCCTCTCTACCTCCTGATACATAGTGATCTATCCTGCAGAGTATTACACCACTGACCTCTCTACAGATCTGCAGAACATCGCTCTGTCCTCTCTACCTCCTGATACATAGTGATCTATCCTGCAGAGTATTACACCACTGACCTCTCTATACATCTGCAGAACATCGCTCTGTCCTCTCTACCTCCTGATACATAGTGATCTATCCTGCAGAGTATTACACCACTGACCTCTCTACATACCTGCAGAACATCGCTCTGTCCTCTCTACCTCCTGATACATAGTGATCTATCCTGCAGAGTATTACACCCCTGTTATTTCTGTAGGACCAGCAGATTGTCGGATGCAGAGGACGGTGGTAGTCGCAGGGGGCGGGATCAGTGGGCTGACTGCCTGTTATCACCTGATCAAAGATGGCGGAGTGTCTAAGGTAAGTTTGGTTAGATGGTGTCCTCAGTCTTGGCCATGCTCCCTCCACCAATCACTCTCTGGTCTGTGTAGGTGATATTACTGGAGGGCAGCAGCCGGCTGGGCGGGTGGATGCGCACCACACGGACTGAAGATGGCGCTGTGTTTGAACATGGCCCCCCGCGGAATGCGGCCGGCAGGAGTGGTGGGGAAGAACACTCTGTGTATGGTGAGTTGTGTCATCACTTTACTGGGAATGTAACCAATATGGCGGCCGTACCAGAGACTACAAGAGCTAGTACCCAGTGCACCATTATACACCCTATAGGTCTCTGAGCTAGGATTAGAGGGAGATCTTCTACCTGTGCTGAGGAGCCATCCGTCCGCCAAAAATCGCTACCTCTACGTCAGCAAATCACTGCACAAGCTACCAACTAGTATAGGGTGAGCGCCCCCTGATGGTGGGAGTACATGGTTATACTGTATCTCATCACATGAAACATTGCATTCACCATCTGGGGCTTATTTCAGGGGTGTCCTCCGCACCATCCCCCCGTTCTCACGACCTCTGTTCTTGTGTGGCCTCCGGGACCTGACAGCACCACGAGGAGCTAAGGAAGACGAGACCATCCATGACTTCTTCTCACGCCGTTTTGGAAAAGAGGTGACAAACTAGAATATAGGGGGCAGTATTATAGTAGTAGTAGTAGTAGTTATATTCTTGTACATAGGAGCAGTATTATAGTAGTTATATTCTTGTACATAGGAGCAGTATTATAGTAGTTATATTCTTGTACATAGGAGCAGTATTATAGTAGTTATATTCTTGTACATAGGAGCAATATTATAGTAGTTATATTCTTGTACATAGCAGCAGTATTATAGTAGTTATATTCTTGTACATAGGCGTAGTATTATAGTAGTTATATTCCTGTACATAGGAGGTAGTATTATAGTAGTTATATTCTTGTACATAGGAGTAGTATTATAGTAGTTATATTCTTGTACATAGGAGGTAGTATTATAGTAGTTATATTCTTGCACATAGGAGCAGTATTATAGTAGTTATATTCTTGTACATAGGAGCAGTATTATAGTAGTTATATTCTTGTACATAGGAGCAGTATTATAGTAGTTATATTCTTGTACATAGGAGCAGTATTATAGTAGTTATATTCTTGTACATAGGGGGCAGTATTATAGTAGTTATATTCTTATACATAGGAGCAGTATTATAGTAGTTATATTCTTGTACATAGGAGCAGTATTATAGTAGTTATATTCTTGTACATAGGAGGTAGTATTATAGTAGTTATATTCTTGTACATAGGAGCAGTATTATAGTAGTTATATTCTTGTACATAGGAGCAGTATTATAGTAGTTATATTCTTGTACATAGGAGGTAGTATTATAGTAGTTATATTCTTGTACATAGGAGCAGTATTATAGTAGTTATATTCTTGTACATAGGAGCAGTATTATAGTAGTTATATTCCTGTACATAGGAGGTAGTATTATAGTAGTTATATTCTTGTACATAGGAGCAGTATTATAGTAGTTATATTCTTGTACATAGGAGCAGTATTATAGTAGTTATAGTCTTGTACATAGGAGGTAGTATTATAGTAGTTATATTCTTGTACATAGGAGTAGTATTATAGTAGTTATATTCTTGTACATACGAGCATTATTATAGTAGTTATATTCTTGTACATAGGAGCAGTATTATAGTAGTTATATTCTTGTACATACGAGCATTATTATAGTAGTTATATTCTTGTACATAGGGGCAGTATTATAGTAGTTATATTCTTGTACATAGGAGCAGTATTATAGTAGTTATATTCTTGTACATAGGAGCAGTATTATAGTAGTTATATCCTTGTACATAGGAGGTAGTATTATAGTAGTTATATTCTTGTACATACGAGCATTATTATAGTAGTTATATTCTTGTACATAGGAGCAGTATTATAGTAGTTATATTCTTGTACATAGGGGCAGTATTATAGTAGTTATATTCTTGTACATAGGAGCAGTATTATAGTAGTTATATTCTTGTACATAGGAGGTAGTATATTATAGTAGCTATATTCTTGTACATAAGAGGCAGTATTATAGTAGTTATATTCTTGTACATAGGAGGTAGTATTATAGTAGCTATATTCTTGTACATAGGAGGCAGTATTATAGTAGTTTTATTCTTGTACATAGGAGCAGTATTATAGTAGTTATATTCTTGTACATAGGAGCAGTATTATAGTAGTTATATTCTTGTACATAGGAGCAATATTATAGTAGTTATATTCTTGTACATAGGAGCAGTATTATAGTAGTTATATCCTTGTACATAGGAGCAGTATTATAGTAGTTATATTCTTGTACATAGGAGGTAGTATTATAGTAGCTATATTCTTGTACATAGGAGGTAGTATCATAGTAGTTATATTCCTGTACATAGGAGGTAGTATTATAGTAGTTATATTCTTGTACATAGGAGCAGTATTATAGTAGTTATATTCTTGTACATAGGGAGCAGTATTATAGTAGTTATATTCTTGTACATAGGAGCAGTATTATAGTAGTTATATTCTTGTACATAGGAGGCAGTATTATAGTAGTTATATTCTTGTACATAGGAGGTAGTATTATAGTACAGTCATGGCCAAAAGTTTTGAGAATGACACAAATATTCTATTTTCACTTGATCTGCTGCCCTCTGGTTTTTATGTGTGTTTGTCAGATGTTTTTATCACATACAGAAATAGAATTGCATTCATATTATGAGTAACAGAAGCTTATATTGACAGTTAGAATGAGTTAATGCAGCAAGTCAATATTTGCAGTGTTGACCCTTCTTCTTCAGGACCTCTGCAATTCTCCCTGGCATGCTCTCAATCAACTTCTGGACCAAATCCTGACTGATAGCAGTCCATTCTTGCAGAATCAATGCTTTCATTTTGTCTGAATTTGTTGGTTTTTGTTTGTCCACCCGTCTCTTGATGATTGACCACAAGTTCTCAATGGGATTAAGATCGGGGGAGTTTCCAGGCCATGGACCCAAAATCTCTATGTTTTGTTCCCTGAGCCATTTAGTTATCACCTTTGCTTTATGGCAAGGTGCTCCATCATGCTGGAAAAGGCATTGTTGAGCGCCAAACTGCTCTTGGACGGTTGGGAGAAGTTGCTGTTGGAGGACATTCTGGTACCATTCTTTATTCATGGCAAGACTGTGAGAGAGCCGATTCCCTTGGCTGAGAAGCAACCCCACATATGAATGGTTTCAGGATGCTTTACAGTTGGCATGAGACAAGACTGGTGGTAGCGCTCACCTCTTCTCCGCCGAATAAGCTGTTTTCCAGATGTTCCAAACAATCGAAAAGGGGATTCATCAGAGAAAATGACTTTACCCCAGTCCTCAGCAGTCCACTCCCTGTACCTTTTGCAGAATATCAGTCTGTCCCTGATGTTTTTTCTGGAGAGAAGTGGCTTCTTTGCTGCCCTCCTTGAGACCAGGCCTTGCTCCAAGAGTCTCCGCCTCACAGTGCGTGCAGATGCACTCACACCTGCCTGCTGCTATTCCTCAGCAAGCTCTGCACTGCTGGTAGCCCGATCCCGCAGCTGAAACACTTTTAAGAGACGGTCCTGACGCTTGCTGGTCTTTCTTGGGCGCCCTGGAGCCTTTTTGGCACCAATGGAACCTCTCTCCTTGAAGTTCTTGATGATGCGATAGATTGTTGACTGAGGTGCAATCTTTCTAGCTGCAATACTCTTCCCAGTTAGGCCATTTTTGTGCAGTGCAATGATGACTGCACGTGTTTCTTTAGAGATAACCATGGTTAACAGAAGAGAAACAATGATGGCAAGCACCAGCCTCCTTTTAAAGTGTCCAGTGGTGTCATTCTTACTTTTAATTATGACAAATTTTTCTCCCCCCCCTTTCTCATCAACACCCACACCTTTTTTTATGGGACAAACACTGAAACGATTTTAGGTGGTCCTTTTAAGGCAGGGCTGCAATGATGTTGAAATGTGTTTTGGGGGATAAAGTTCATTTCCCTTCCCTTTTTTCTCTTTCCCTTTCTTGCTTTTATCCCCTTTCCCTTCTAAACCTTCTTTACCCTTTCCAATTTTCCCTTTTTAACTACTTCCCCCTTATACCTTTTAAAAATTTATATTTTTTTCCTTCTCAAAACTTTTAGCCATTATAGTAGTTAATATTCTTGTACATAGGAGCAGCATTATAGTAGTTATATTCTTGTACATAGGAGCAGCATTATAGTAGTTATATTCTTGTACATAGGAGCAGCATTATAGTAGTTATATTCTTGTACATAGGAGCAGTATTATAGTAGTTATATTCTTGTACATAGGAGCAGTATTATAGTAGTTATATTCTTGTACATAGGAGTAGTATTATAGTAGTTATATTCTTGTACATAGGAGGCAGTATTATAGTAGTTATATTCTTGTACATAGGGGGCAGTATTATAGTAGTTATATTCTTGTACATAGGGGCAGTATTATAGTAGTTATATTCTTGTACATAGGAGCAGTATTATAGTAGTTATATTCTTGGACATAGGAGCAGTATTATAGTAGTTATATTCTTGGCGGGGTACAGGGGGGCAGTATTATAGTAGTTATATTCTTGTACATAGGAGCAGTATTATAGTAGTTATATTCTTGTACATAGGAGCAGTATTATAGTAGTTATATTCTTGTACATAGGAGCAGTATTATAGTAGTTATATTCTTGTACATAGGAGGCAGTATTATAGTAGTTATATTCTTGTACATAGGGGGCAGTATTATAGTAGTTATATTCTTGTACATAGGAGCAGTATTATAGTAGTTATATTCTTGTACATAGGAGCAGTATTATAGTAGTTATATTCTTGTACATAGGAGGCAGTATTATAGTAGTTATATTCTTGTACATAGGGGGCAGTATTATAGTAGTTATATTCTTGTACATAGGAGCAGTATTATAGTAGTTATATTCTTGTACATAGGAGCAGCATTATAGTAGTTATATTCTTGTACATAGGAGCAGTATTATAGTAGTTATATTCTTGTACATAGGGGGCAGTATTATAGTAGTTATATTCTTGTACATAGGAGCAGTATTATAGTAGTTATATTCTTGTACATAGGAGTAGTATTATAGTAGTTATATTCTTGTACATAGGAGACAGTATTATAGTAGTCATATTCTTGTACATAGGGGGCAGTATTATAGTAGTTATATTCTTGTACATAGGGGGCAGTATTATAGTAGTTATATTCTTGTACATAGGAGCAGTATTATAGTAGTTATATTCTTGTACATAGGAGCAGTATTATAGTAGTTATATTCTTGTACATAGGAGGCAGTATTATAGTAGTTATATTCTTGTACATAGGGGCAGTATTATAGTAGTTATATTCTTGTACATAGGAGCAGTATTATAGTAGTTATATTCTTGTACATAGGAGCAGTATTATAGTAGTTATATTCTTGTACATAGGGGGCAGTATTATAGTAGTTATATTCTTGTACATAGGAGGTAGTATTATAGTAGTTATATTCTTGTACATAGGAGCAGTATTATAGTAGTTATATTCTTGTACATAGGAGCAGTATTATAGTAGTTATATTCTTGTACATAGGAGCAGTATTATAGTAGTTATATTCTTGTACATAGGAGCAGTATTATAGTAGTTATATTCTTGTACATAGGAGCAGTATTATAGTAATTATATTCTTGTACATAGGAGCAGTATTATAGTAGTTATATTCTTGTACATAGGAACAGTATTATAGTAGTTATATTCTTGTACATAGGAGCAGTATTATAGTAGTTATATTCTTGTACATAGGAGCAGTATTATAGTAGTTATATTCTTGTACATAGGAGCAGTATCATGTTGGTTATATTCTTGTACATATAAGGAATTATTTTGGTATTTTCTAAGCTATTGGTTCATGTTCTGCTGTTACTGCACTGTATGTGACGTGTCTGTGCTGCTCTTCTATATGATATTACTATAGAGATGGGTGCGATGTGCTGCAGTCGTTAGGTTCTTATCTGTCTGTCTCCAGCCCTGTGTGGTGTGTATGATATGCAGGGTGTGAATACATCCCACCTGACCACTTCATACTGCATACAGCTGATCCTTGCACTGCCCTGCTGATGATAAGGTAACTGGACTTCGTTGTCAGCCTGATGGGGGATCCTCCCCACAATCTGCGTATGTCCAGTAGACCTTGTAGTTGAAACGTCATGCTCCTATCTCCTAAAGTCCTCTGTGCTGCTGAAGGGTCTATATTTTTTGTTGTTGTTTCCTCCCCATCTCCTCTTCCACCTTACCTTGTCACATTACCACAGTATCACAGTACTTGATATGACCACCATGTGGCAGTGTGGAGAGGGATGACTACTGTGTCCTGGATCAGTGGTGCTGTGTGATTTGTGACGCTGCTCTTGGGGGGGTCCGTGGTGACCTCTCGTCTCTCTCTCCACAGCTGGCTGACATTGTCATTGACAGCCTGTGTCGGGGGGTGTTCGCCGGTGACTGCCGTAAGCTCAGCCTGCGCTCCTGCTTCCCGTTCTTGTATGAAGCTGAACGTGATAAGAGATCTGTGGTCCTTGGGATGGTCACTGGTGGAGGTGGGTGCTCAGATAGTGGGCACACTGCCCGCCCCAGCTAATTCCCCACTCTCCGCTCTGCCCTTTATGATGGCTTCTCTATTTTTGAGACAGATAAGACTCCTCAGCTGGACTCGCCACTGATCCAGAGGTCCAAGAAGGAGAAGTGGAGCCAGTGGTCCCCTCCGCGGGGGGATGCAGACCCTCTCCGACGCCCTGGAGGGCTACATCAAGGAGAAAGGAGTAGAGATACACAAGGACAGCCCGGTGGAGGCGCTGGAGAGGAGAGCAGACAATGGTTGGCAGGTATGATGGCGGGGGTCTCTCTGTCCTCTGAGGCCTCTGCCCCCACCTTACCTGTAATGTTTCCTTCTGGTAGATCAAGCTACCTGGCGGCAGCGTGTCAGCAGATCACATGATCAGCGCAGTCCCGGCAGCAGGTACGGCACGTCACAAGTCACTGCAGATACAAGCGGATCCCTGCTTATCCCAGGTCACATGACTAACCGTCCGCCATTATGTTTCCAGCAATGAGCAAGCTACTGACGCCCATCGCTGAGCACATGGCGAGTACTCTGCGTGGGATGAGCGCCTCCACTGTGGCTGTGGTGAACCTGGAGTATGACGGAGAAGTGCTGCCTGTATCAGTGAGTGAACCCCAGACTACAAGAAGGCAGTCATTTGTCCCCCCCACCAAATGTCACCAGGTCCTTATCCTTTGACCCCCACCAAATGTCACCAGGTCCTTATCCTTTGACCCCCACCAAATGTCACCAGGTCCTTATCCTTTGACCGCCACCAAATGTCACCAGGTCCTTATCCTTTGACCCCCGCCAAATGTCACCAGGTCCTTATCCTTTGACCCACACCAAATGTCACCAGGTTCTTGTCCTGCCCCTTCACTACACATGGAACCACCTTTCAGTCTGACTGTTGGGGGGCACTTACTCTACTTCTCTCCTCCCTCCAGGGTTTCGGACACCTCATCCCCTCTTTTGAGGACAGCGCCATGTTGGGCATTGTATACGATTCGCTCACCTTCCCAGAACACAACAGACGAGGCTCCAGCTCCACCAGACTGACGGTAAGAGTAGCCGAGATCCCGGGAGGACTGTACCACAAGGCTGACAATCTAGATACAGCCGCCATGATACAACATGTCTGCTCCATACAGAGGCTGAATATTTCTGTGGGAGGGGAAGTGACAACCTTTATGGGTGCAGTGAAATATCACCCACTGAACTGGGACACCCAAGCTGTAGCTTCACAGTACAGCAGTGGTGTTCGTCACAGTGTTGTGGTCGCAGTCACGCTGTTGTCTCTCCCCTGCAGGTAATGCTCGGAGGCGCCTGGTTTGAGAGCAGCCTGGGTGACCCGAACACCGTATCTAAGGAGAGACTGCTGAGCCTGGCGTCTGAGGCTGCTGCCACCCAGCTGGGAGTGAAGGAGAAGCCCAGCCGCGCCATTGTGAACCTGAACAAGGTAAGTACAAGTATAGTAAACCAACACTGCCCCCTAGTGCATGCAGCGGAGCAATGTGCCTGATGTGACCACTAGGGGGCAGACATCCACTAAAGTCTATGGTTGCTGTCATTCACAAGGTGTCTCTTTGTTTCTTCTCAGAGCTGCATCCCCCAGTACACATTGGGACATTGGAAGCGGATTGGTAAGGAGATCTGCACTATATGTAAATGAGAGGGAGGGGCTATTACCCAGTGGAGTTGGGACATAGTAAAATAGGCTCTTAGCAATGAGTGTCACATGTATTTTGTACCCTCTCCCCCAGACCACCTCTTCTCCTACATCCACCAGCACTCTCTGCCCCTCAGCCTCATTGGTGCCTCCTACGAGGGGGTATCTGTCAACGACTGCATCTATAACGCCAAGAAATCCGTCCAGCGATTGACAGGATTCTAGTGGGATACTGTGTTCCCTTCCCCATTAACTACAGCTGCAGTCTTCATTGATCGACTACAACTCCCACCAGACACTGACAGCTGCAGACTGCAAACTACTGCTTTATACACACATGACCTATATGTATGGGACATGGAAAGTAGCAAATATTTCAGAAAATATTTCAATAAAAAGAAAAAAATTCTACCCCCGGCTATAGCATTTTATGAAACTAAACATAGAGACAACCTGTGGCTCTCCAGCTGTTGTGAGACTACAACCCTCAACATGCCCTTAGGTACCACCCGGTACTTGAAAAATCCCCAGAAGGGAAGAATCTTGAATGTAGTGAACGTCCCCTAGTGGCGGCTGTGTAATCTGTATGTAGCAAGAGAGCTCCCCCTAGTGGCGGCTGTGTAATCTGTATGTAGCAAGAGAGTCCCCACTAGTGGCGGCTGAATAACCTATATGTAGCGAGCTCCCCCTAGTGGCGATTGTATAATCTGTATGTAGCGAGCAGCTCTCTCTAGTGGCGGCTGTGTAATCTGTATGTAGCAATAGAGCTCCTCCTAGTGGCAGCTGTTTAACCTATATGTAGCAAGCCCCCCCCCCCCAGTGGCGGCTGTATAACCTGTATGTAGCGAGCTCCCTCTAGTGGCGGCTGTGTAATCTGTATGTAGCGAGCTCCCTCTAGTGGCGGCTGTGTAATCTGTATGTAGCAAGCTCCCTCTAGTGGCAGCTGTGTAATCTGTATGTAGCTAGTGGCGGCTGTGTAATCTGTATGTAGCGAGCTCCCCCTAGTGGCGGCTGTGTAATCTGTATGTAGCGAGCTCCCTCTAGTGGCGGCTGTGTAATCTGTATGTAGCAAGCTCCCTCTAGTGGCGGCTGTGTAATCTGTATGTAGCTAGTGGCGGCTCTGTAATCTGTAGGTAGCGAGCTCCCTCTAGTGGCGGCTGTGTAATCTGTATGTAGCTAGTGGCGGCTGTGTAATCTGTATGTAGCGAGCTCCCTCTAGTGGCGGCTGTGTAATCTGTATGTAGCGAGCTCCCTCTAGTGGCGGCTGTGTAATCTGTATGTAGCGAGCTCCCCCTAGTGGCGGCTGTGTAATCTGTATGTAGCAAGCTCCCTCTAGTGGCGGCTGTGTAATCTGTATGTAGCTAGTGGCTGCTCTGTAATCTGTATGTAGCGAGCTCCCTCTAGTGGCGGCTGTGTAATCTGTATGTAGCGAGCTCCCTCTAGTGGCGGCTGTGTAATCTGTATGTAGCGAGCTCCCCCTAGTGGCGGCTGTGTAATCTGTATGTAGCGAGCTCCCCCTAGTGGCGGCTGTGTAATCTGTATGTAGCGAGCTCCCCCTAGTGGCGGCTGTGTAATCTGTATGTAGCGAGCTCCCCCTAGTGGCGGCTGTGTAATCTGTATGTAGCGAGCTCCCTCTAGTGGCGGCTGTGTAATCTGTATGTAGCGAGATCCCTCTAGTGGCGGCTGTGTAATCTGTATGTAGCTAGTGGCAGCTGTGTAATCTGTATGTAGCGAGCTCCCCCTAGTGGCGGCTGTGTAATCTGTATGTAGCGAGCTCCCCCTAGTGGCGGCTGTGTAATCTGTATGTAGCGAGCTCCCCCTAGTGGCGGCTGTGTAATCTGTATGTAGCGAGCTCCCCCTAGTGGCGGCTGTGTAATCTGTATGTAGCGAGCTCCCCCTAGTGGCGGCTGTGTAATCTGTATGTAGTGAGCTCCCTCTAGTGGCGGCTGTGTAATCTATGTAGTGAGCTCCCTCTAGTGGCGGCTGTGTAATCTGTATGTAGCTAGTGGCGGCTGTGTAATCTGTATGTAGTGAGCTCCCCCTAATTGCGGCTGTGTAATCTGTATGTAGCGAGCTCCCCCTAGTGGCGGCTGTGTAATCTGTATGTAGCGAGCTCCCCCTAGTGGCGGCTGTGTAATCTGTATGTAGCGAGATCCCTCTAGTGGTGGCTGTGTAATCTGTATGTAGCTAGTGGCAGCTGTGTAATCTGTATGTAGAGAGCTCCCCCTAGTGGCGGCTGTGTAATCTGTATGTAGTGAGCTCCCCCTAGTGGCGGCTGTGTAATCTGTATGTAGCGAGCTCCTCCTAGTGGCGGCTGTGTAATCTGTATGTAGCGAGCTCCCCCTAATGGTGGCTGTGTAATCTGTATGAAGCTAGTGGCGGCTGTGTAATCTGTATGTAGCGAGCTCCCTCTAGTGGCGGTTGTGTAATCTGTATGTAGCGAGCTCCTCCTAGTGGCGGCTGTGTAATCTGTATGTAGCGAGATCCCTCTAGTGGCGGCTGTGTAATCTGTATGTAGCTAGTGGCAGCTGTGTAATCTGTATGTAGCGAGCTCCCCCTAGTGGCGGCTGTGTAATCTGTATGTAGCGAGATCCCCCTAGTGGCGGCTGTGTAATCTGTATGTAGCGAGCTCCCCCTAGTGGCGGCTGTGTAATCTGTATGTAGTGAGCTCCCCCTAGTGGCGGCTGTGTAATCTGTATGTAGCGAGCTCCCCCTAGTGGCGGCTGTTTATTCTGTATGTAGCGAGCTCCCCCTAGTGGCGGCTGTGTAATCTGTATGTAGCGAGCTCCCCCTAGTGGCGGCTGTGTAATCTGTATGTAGTGAGCTCCCTCTAGTGGCGGCTGTGTAATCTGTATGTAGCTAGTGGCGGCTGTGTAATCTGTATGTAGCGAGCTCCTCCTAGTGGCGGCTGTGTAATGTGTATGTAGCTAGTGGCGGCTGTATAATCTGTATGTAGTGAGCTCCCCCCTAATTGCGGCTGTGTAATCTGTATGTAGCGAGCTCCCCCTAGTGGCGGCTGTGTAATCTGTATGTAGTGAGCTCCCTCTAGTGGCGGCTGTGTAATCTATGTAGTGAGCTCCCTCTAGTGGCGGCTGTGTAATCTGTATGTAGCTAGTGGCGGCTGTGTAATCTGTATGTAGTGAGCTCCCTCTAGTGGTGACTGTAATCTGTATGTAGCGAGCTCCTCCTAGTGGCGGCTGTGTAATCTGTATGTAGTTAGTGGCGGCTGTATAATCTGTATGTAGCGAGCTCCCCCTAGTGGCGGCTGTGTAATCTGTATGTAGCGAGCTCCCCCTAGTGGCGGCTGTGTAATCTATATGTAGTGAGCTCCCTCTAGTGGTGACTGTAATCTGTATGTAGCGAGCTCCTCCTAGTGGCGGCTGTGTAATCTGTATGTAGTTAGTGGTGGCTGTATAATCTGTATGTAGCGAGCTCCCCCTAGTGGCGGCTGTGTAATCTGTATGTAGCGAGCTCCCCCTAGTGGCGGCTGTGTAATCTGTATGTAGCTAGTGGCGGCTGTGTAATCTGTATGTAGCGAGCTCCTCCTAGTGGCGGCTGTGTAATGTGTATGTAGCTAGTGGCGGCTGTATAATCTGTATGTAGTGAGCTCCCCCCTAATTGCGGCTGTGTAATCTGTATGTAGCGAGCTCCCCCTAGTGGCGGCTGTGTAATCTGTATGTAGCGAGCTCCCCCTAGTGGCGGCTGTGTAATCTGTATGTAGCGAGATCCCTCTAGTGGCGGCTGTGTAATCTGTATGTAGCGAGCTCCCTCTAGTGGCGGCTGTGTAATCTGTCTGTAGCGAGATCCCTCTAGTGGCGGCTGTGAAATCTATATGTAGCTAGTGGCAGCTGTGTAATCTGTATGTTGCGAGCTCCCCCTAGTGGCGGCTGTGTAATCTGTATGTAGCGAGATCCCTCTAGTGGCGGCTGTGTAATCTGTATGTAGTGAGCTCCCCCTAGTGGCGGCTGTGTAATCTGTATGTAGTGAGCTCCCCCCTAGTGGCGGCTGTGTAATCTGTATGTAGCGAGCTCCCCCTAGTGGCGGCTGTGTAATCTGTATGTAGCGAGCTCCCCCTAGTGGCGGCTGTGTAATCTGTATGTAGCGAGATCCCTCTAGTGGCGGCTGTGTAATCTGTATGTAGCGAGCTCCCTCTAGTGGCGGCTGTGTAATCTGTCTGTAGCGAGATCCCTCTAGTGGCGGCTGTGAAATCTGTATGTAGCTAGTGGCAGCTGTGTAATCTGTATGTAGCGAGCTCCCCCTAGTGGCGGCTGTGTAATCTGTATGTAGCGAGATCCCTCTAGTGGCGGCTGTGTAATCTGTATGTAGCTAGTGGCGGCTGTGTAATCTGTATGTAGTGAGCTCCCTCTAGTGGTGACTGTAATCTGTATGTAGCGAGCTCCTCCTAGTGGCGGCTGTGTAATCTGTATGTAGTTAGTGGCGGCTGTATAATCTGTATGTAGTGAGCTCCCCCTAGTGGCGGCTGTGTAATCTGTATGTAGTGAGCTCCCTCTAATGGCGGCTGTGTAATCTGTATGTAGTGAGCTCCCCCTAGTGGCGGCTGTATAATCTGTATGTAGTGAGCTCCCCCTAGTGGCGGCTGTGTAATCTGTATGTAGTGAGCTCCCTCTAATGGCAGCTGTGTAATCTGTATGTAGCGAGCTCCCTCTAGTGGTGACTGTGTAATCTGTATGTAGCGAGCTCCCCCTAGTGGCGGCTGTGTAATCTGTATGTAGTGAGCTCCCTCTAATGGCGGCTGTGTAATCTGTATGTAGCGAGCTCCCCCTAGTGGCGGCTGTGTAATCTGTATGTAGTGAGCTCCTTCTAGTGGCGGCTGTGTAATCTGTATGTAGCTAGTGGCGGCTGTGTAATCTGTATGTAGTGAGCTCCCCCTAGTGGCGGCTGTGTAATCTGTATGTAGTGAGCTCCCCCTAGTGGCGGCTGTGTAATCTGTATGTAGTGAGCTCCCCCTAGTGGCGGCTGTGTAATCTGTATGTAGTGAGCTCCCTCTAATGGCGGCTGTGTAATCTGTATGTAGCGAGCTCCCCCTAGTGGCGGCTGTGTAATCTGTATGTAGCGAGCTCCCCCTAGTGGCAGCTGTGTAATCTGTATGTAGCGAGCTCCCCCTAGTGGCGGCTGTGTAATCTGTATGTAGCGAGCTCCCTCTAGTGGCGGCTGTGTAATCTGTATGTAGTGAGCTCCCTCTAGTGGCGGCTGTGTAATCTGTATGTAGCTAGTGGCGGCTGTGTAATCTGTATGTAGCGAGATCCCCCTAGTGGCGGCTGTGTAATCTGTATGTAGTGAGCTCCCTCTAGTGGCGGCTGTGTAATCTGTATGTAGCGAGCTCCCTCTAGTGGTGACTGTGTAATCTGTATGTAGTGAGCTCGCTCTAGTGGCGGCTGTGTAATCTGTATGTAGCGAGCTCCCTCTAGTGGCGGCTGTGTAATCTGTATGTAGCGAGCTCCCTCTAGTGGCGGCTGTGTAATCTGTATGTAGCGAGCTCCCTCTAGTGGCGGCTGTGTAATCTGTATGTAGCGAGCTCCCCCTAGTGGCGGCTGTGTAATCTGTATGTAGCGAGCTCCCCCTAGTGGCGGCTGTGTAATCTGTATGTAGCGAGCTCCCCCTAGTGGCGGCTGTGTAATCTGTATGTAGTGAGCTCCCTCTAGTGGCGGCTGTGTAATCTGTATGTAGCGAGCTCCCTCTAGTGGCGGCTGTGTAATCTGTATGTAGTGAGCTCGCTCTAGTGGCGGCTGTGTAATCTGTATGTAGCGAGCTCCTCCTAGTGGCGGCTGTGTAATCTGTATGTAGCGAGCTCCCCCTAGTGGCGGCTGTGTAATCTGTATGTAGCGAGCTCCCCCTAGTAGTGGCTGTGTAATCTGTATGTAGCGAGCTCCCCCTAGTGGCGGCTGTGTAATCTGTATGTAGCGAGCTCCCCCTAGTGGCGGCTGTGTAATCTGTATGTAGTGAGCTCCCTCTAGTGGCGGCTGTGTAATCTGTATGTAGCGAGCTCCCTCTAGTGGCGGCTGTGTAATCTGTATGTAGTGAGCTCGCTCTAGTGGCGGCTGTGTAATCTGTATGTAGCGAGCTCCTCCTAGTGGCGGCTGTGTAATCTGTATGTAGCGAGCTCCCCCTAGTGGCGGCTGTGTAATCTGTATGTAGCGAGCTCCCCCTAGTGGTGGCTGTGTAATCTGTATGTAGCGAGCTCCCCCTAGTGGCGGCTGTGTAATCTGTATGTAGCGAGCTCCCCCTAGTGGCGGCTGTGTAATCTGTATGTAGCGAGCTCCCCCTAGTGGCGGCTGTGTAAACCAGGATTTAAAAATAAATAAATAAATAAGTTTCACGTAATAATAATTTAATGAAACTGCACCCACAACACACCAGTGTCTGGCTACCCTGAGGGGGGGGGGGGAGGGGGCGTCACATCTCGTTGCCCCAGGACTCATCCAGCATATTCATAAATAGAATAATAATAATAAAATATTTGCGGTGAACGATCACACGAGGCAACAAAACCGAAGAAATCCTATAGAAGCAGCAGCGACCGCGGCGGCGGACACCGCAAACACTTGGAAGAAATACTGTCTCACTCACACCAATGGCGAGAAAGTCTGTCAGCAGCCTGAAGATTCCTGGTAGGACGAGCCAGCGCACAGCACAGGTCCCTTGTATCGCCCTCCAGGTGTGGGTACGGGGCCCGGCGGGGGCCGGGTCTACAAGGCAGAGCAGCCACCAACATGGCCGTAGTCACAGTGAATCCTGATTTTCTTTGTGCAATGAGGCACTCAATGGGGGGAGGGGGGATGGAGTGTGAGACTGCAAACCCCCCCGGCTGGGGTAGATGGCGACATTCGTATATCCGCCGGGGGTAAAGGGTCGGGGTATAGACAGCATGGAGCTTGTAACACACTGGAGTCGGTCACAATGTATTTCTGCAGCAGTCGAGCCAGGACGACCTGAAATCCCTGGACATTATGTATCCTGTGCGCCAAGACACTTAGCAGTGGTGGCACCCCTGATGCCCATTAGATGCCCTATAGGCAGTGTCTGTGGAATGAACCATCCTTGTTCCTGGAGCTCAGAGACGTGTGGCCCTGGGCCCCAGGGGTCTGCTGCGGCCTGTCTGGTTGTGCGCCCTCCTCTGTACATCGTCCTGCTCGCTCAGTGCTGTCTTGGTGGCATTTTTCCGGCTCCTCAGCAGTCTCTTCTTCGGGGGGTCTGTAGCTGAGGAGGCGGCAGTGGCGGCGGGTTTAGTCTCCCTGTCCTCCCGCCGGACCCTCTTGGAGGGCACTGTAGCCTGGGCAGGGAGCGCCGCCGCAGAGTGGTTGATGGATGACTGGACGGAGACTGTTAGTTTCCCCCGGGTATAGCTGTTGCTGCTGCTGCTGTTGCTGGGATGTTTCACCGGCGGGGGGTGGGGCCCCGGGTTCTCAGGGGCTTCTGGGATCTGGGGTCCGCGCCGATATCTGCAGTGATGTTTGTGTACAAGGCCTCCAGCTCTCTGGAAAGGAGGGTGTAGGTCAGGGAGTTCATCCCGTCCTGGGTCCACATCCGCTGCGTGCGGATCAGCAGATCAAACCTGTGGGACACAGAGGAGGCACTGGTTATACACAAGTGACGCTGGCCCTTTAAATATTAGTCACCAGAGTCGCTCTGCCCCCTGATATTAGAGGTAACTAATTACCTGTGCTATGGGGGCTGGCTTTACTGTACAGCCAGGACCTATAGTGACTACAGAGGGTAAGAGATTGGTGGAGGAGGCGGTGGGCCCATCATCTGCAAACCCTGGGACCAGGTAAGTAAAGTACTACTCCCTGGACAACAAAGGGCATATTTGAGAATGGGTGGAGCCAAAGTGGGCAGGACTGGAGGCGTGGCTTACAATAAGTCTTTTAGTTGGGGCGCATTGCAGGATTTAGCCGTGTTTCAGTCCTTGTAGTGTTCACACTGTGCAGGATCATCTTGTGTCTTCAGGCTGCAGTGTGGTATCTGGGCCTCTAGATGGCACTGCTAACTAATCTGTAATCCTTCTTAGATTTCATTCTCTAATCTCATTAGATCTCCTCGCTCAACTACTGATCATCCTCATCTCCCCGCAGCTGCCTCTTATCCTCATAACTCTCATGTACCTGCAGATCCCTCTTCTAATCCTCATCTCCCCGCAGCTGCCTCGTATAGTCCTCATCTCCCCGCAGCTGCCTCGTATAGTCCTCGTCTCCCCGCAGCTGCCTCGTATAGTCCTCGTCTCCCCGCAGCTGCCTCGTATAGTCCTCGTCTCCCCGCGGCTGCCTCTTCTAATCCTCGTCTCCCCGCGGCTGCCCCGTATAATCCTCGTCTCCCCGCGGCTGCCTCTTCTAATCCTCGTCTCCCCGCGGCCGCCCCGTATAATCCTCGTCTCCCCGCGGCCGCCTCTTCTAATCCTCGTCTCCCCGCGGCCGCCCCGTATAATCCTCGTCTCCCCGCGGCTGCCCCGTATAGTCCTCGTCTCCCCGCGGCTGCCCCGTATAGTCCTCGTCTCCCCGCGGCTGCCCCGTATAGTCCTCATCTCCCCGCAGCTGCCTCGTATAGTCCTCATCTCCCCGCAGCTGCCTCGTATAGTCCTCGTCTCCCCGCGGCTGCCTCTTCTAATCCTCGTCTCCCCCGCGGCTGCCCCGTATAATCCTCGTCTCCCCGCGGCCGCCCCGTATAATCCTCGTCTCCCCGCGGCCGCCCCGTATAATCCTCGTCTCCCCGCGGCCGCCTCTTCTAATCCTCGTCTCCCCGCGGCTGCCCCGTATAATCCTCGTCTCCCCGCGGCTGCCCCGTATAATCCTCGTCTCCCCGCGGCTGCCCCGTATAGTCCTCGTCTCCCCGCGGCTGCCCCGTATAGTCCTCGTCTCCCCGCGGCTGCCCCGTATAGTCCTCGTCTCCCCGCGGCTGCCCCGTATAGTCCTCGTCTCCCCGCGGCTGCCCCGTATAGTCCTCGTCTCCCCGCGGCTGCCCCGTATAGTCCTCGTCTCCCCGCGGCTGCCCCGTATAGTCCTCGTCTCCCCGCGGCTGCCCCGTATAGTCCTCGTCTCCCCGCGGCTGCCCCGTATAGTCCTCGTCTCCCCGCGGCTGCCCCGTATAGTCCTCGTCTCCCCGCGGCTGCCCCGTATAGTCCTCGTCTCCCCGCGGCTGCCCCGTATAGTCCTCGTCTCCCCGCGGCTGCCCCGTATAGTCCTCGTCTCCCCGCGGCTGCCCCGTATAGTCCTCGTCTCCCCGCGGCTGCCCCGTATAGTCCTCGTCTCCCCGCGGCTGCCCCGTATAGTCCTCGTCTCCCCGCGGCTGCCCCGTATAGTCCTCGTCTCCCCGCGGCTGCCCCGTATAGTCCTCGTCTCCCCGCGGCTGCCCCGTATAGTCCTCGTCTCCCCGCGGCTGCCCCGTATAGTCCTCGTCTCCCCGCGGCTGCCCCGTATAGTCCTCAACTCCCTGTACCTGCTGCTCCCAGGCTCAGTAATATCTCCCCATTTTCATGATCTCTGCTTGTTGTCAGTGACCCTGAGGCTGACAACAACCCCTGACTTCGTTCTGCTGTGAAGTGTATATTATGAGGTTCTGCAGCAGCTGAGTTGTGTATGATGATGTCATGCAGAAGCTGACAACAACCCCTGACTTCATCCTGTCATACAGCTGCAGCCTGTGACAGTGAGTCAGTATCAGCTACTCAATGGTCCATAGGATGATGGGTGTTGTAGTCCTCACCTGTGAGGGTTCTCCTCATTTCCCCGGTCGCCCTTGTGCTTCACCATCTTGTAATGACCCACGGACACGGGCGGGCGCGAGATCTTCATGCCAGCCAGGCGGACCCTGAGTACAGACAACACAGGGGGTCAGCCCTGAAGTATAGGAGAGCGAGAGGGACCCCGCAGGAGGGCATAGGTACTGCAGGCTGCAAAAAACCACGCTTTACCTGCTTACTACTGCCCCTACTGGGAAAGAAGGTGGTTAGTCTCAGCAGAGAGTATCACACAGCTTAAGGATAGATACACAGCTCTGCAGACAGTATCACACATGATAGGATTAGATACCCAGCTCAGCAGTCAGTACCACACATGATAGAATTAGATACACAGCTCAGCAGTCAGTATCACACATGATAGGATTAGATACACAGCTCAGCAGTCAGTATCACACACAGGATTAGACACATAGCTCAATATACAGTATCACACATAATAGGATTAGATACACGGCTCATCAGCCAGTATCACACATGATAGGATTAGATATCCAGCTCAGTAATCAGTATCACACATGATAGAATTAGATACACAGCTCAGCAGACAGTATCACACATGATAGGATTAGATACACAGCTCAGCAGACAGTATCACACGATAGGATTAGATACAAGGCTCAGCAGCCAGTATCACACAATAGGATTAGATACCCAGCTCAGCAGTCAGTACCACACATGATAGGATTAGATATACAGCTCAGCAGTCAGTATCACACATGATAGGATTAGATACACAGCTCAGCAGTCAGTATCACACACAGGATTAGATACATAGCTCAATATACAGTATCACACATAATAGGATTAGATACACGGCTCATCAGCCAGTATCACACATGATAGGATTAGATATCCAGCTCAGTAATCAGTATCACACATGATAGAATTAGATACACAGCTCAGCAGACAGTATCACACGATAGGATTAGATACAAGGCTCAGCAGCCAGTATCACACAATAGGATTAGATATACAGCTCAGCAGACAGTATCACACATGATAGGATTAGATACACAGCTCAGCAGTCAGTATGACACATGATAGGATTAGATATCCAGCTCAGTAATCAGTATTACACATGATAGGATTAGATACACAGCTCAGCAGGCAGTATCACACATGATAGGATTAGATACACAGCTCAGCAGCCAGTATCACACATGATAGGATTAGATATCCAGCTCAGTAATCAGTATCACACATGATAGGATTAGATACACAGCTCAGCAGTCAGTATGACACGTGATAGGATTAGATACACAGCTCAGTAATCAGTATCACACATGATAGAATTAGATACACAGCTCAGCAGACAGTATCACACATGATAGGATTAGATACACAGCTCAGCAGACAGTATCACACGATAGGATTAGATACAAGGCTCAGCAGCCAGTATCACACAATAGGATTAGATATACAGCTCAGCAGACAGTATCACACATGATAGGATTAGATACACAGCTCAGCAGCCAGTATCACACATGATAGGATTAGATATCCAGCTCAGTAATCAGTATCACACATGATAGGATTAGATACAAGGTTCAGCAGCCAGTCTCACACATGGGGGGTTTAGTATAACATTGCCCCCACATTTGCTCCTCACCTGGTGGCGATGTCGTCGTCCTCTCCCCCCCATCCCCAGTACTCGTTGGGGAAGCCGTTCATCTTCATGTACTGTTCGGGGGTGACTGCGGATACTCCCCCCAAAATACTGCGGATACGGGAGACTGTGGGGAGAAAGATGCATTACATAACGGGGCAGCTTTCTGATAAGTGTCTTAGTTACCCCTAGCAACCAATCACAGCGCAGCTTACAGTTATTAGAGAGCTTTTTAAAAATGAAAGCCATGTTGTGATTGGTTGCTAAGGGTAACTAAGACAGTTGTCCTAGATCTGCCCCTTTATACTGTAGAGGGGGAGATATCCAAGATGATGGAGCAGATGGTGCGAAGGACCCGGGAAGACACAGACAGATGGAGAGAGGGCGTCAGCGGGGAGCGGAGCATACTTAACCCTTACTTGCCTACATTTAGGAAACACTTTTTGGGTGGCTCAGACTGTAGGAGCTTTACATGGCGGGAATGGTTTTTGTTATATAAACCCCACCCACAAGCACAGGCCACACCCATGATGGCAGCCATATCCCAATAAACAGGGGTCATTGTCTACGTACAGCCACCACTAGGGGGCACTCACAGATATATAGATAATTACACATGACGCTAGCTCCCCCTAGTGATTTTGTCTAATAGATCTCACCTGTAGCTGAACTTGTTCATGGCCACTGAGGCGTGTTTGGGGCTCCAGGGTTCGCATACATACAGGTTGTGGTCGTTCTCCGGGATGAGGTCCACATCGTGCAGGAAGAGGCAGTCCCAGTCCTCGTCCTTCATGGCCTCCTTCACCCCAACATTCAAGAGCTTCGCCCGATTGAACGTTGAGTTCCCCGACTGTGAAATAAGAAGAAAAGAGAAATCTAGGGTGTGAGGCCCCGCCATGTACGGAGGGAGGTACGAGGCCCCGCCATGTACGGAGGGGAGGTACGAGGCCCCGCCATGTACGGAGCGAGGTACGAGGCCCCGCCATGTACGGAGCGAGGTACGAGGCCCCGCCATGTACGGAGCGAGGTACGAGGCCCCGCCATGTACGGAGCGAGGTACGAGGCCCCGCCATGTACGGAGCGAGGTACGAGGCCCCGCCATGTACGGAGGGAGGTGCAAATCACAGAAATGTACAGAATGGCCTACACTGTGGTTGGGGTTCCTCACCTGATGTATAATGTAGATGCCATATTGAAGCTGCTGCCGCTGCAGGAACGGGTGTAGGTAATAGAGCAGGTGCCGCAGGTGTGTCTCCCGGTTGCGGTGAGGGATGATCACCGCCGTTTTGTGCCGGGACTCACAGTTGGGTGGTTGGTAGCGGCCTCCTGGTTTCACCATAGGGTTCTTCTCCTGTATACGGTGCAAAGTGGGGACCCGGCTAAAGGTGACAGTTATAGGACCCACTGAGGAGGAAGAAGAAGTAAGAACCTCAACATCATGTAAGATAAATAATCTACATCCTCAATAACAGAAAACTCACAAATTGTAATATAATCCAAAGAGTAATATTTATAAGAGGAAGTGAAGTATAAAAACACTGCTGAGGATAATGGGAGTAGTAATCCAACACCAGACTATACTGTGTCATCTATAGGAGCAGTATTATAGTAGTTATATTCTTGTACATAGGAGGTAGTATTATAGTAGTTATATTCTTGTACATAGGAGTAGTATTATAGTAGTTATATTCTTGTACATAGGTGCAGTATTATAGTAGTTATATTCTTGTACATAGGAGCAGTATTATAGTAGTTATATTCTTGTACATAGGAGTAGTATTATAGTAGTTATATTCTTGTACATAGGTGCAGTATTATAGTAGTTATATTTTTGTACATAGGAGTAGTATTATAGTAGTTATATTCTTGTACATAGGAGCAGTATTATAGTAGTTATATTCTTGTACATAGGAGCAGTATTATAGTAGTTATATTCTTGTACATAGGAGCAGTATTATAGTAGTTATATTCTTGTACATAGGAGTAGTATTATAGTAGTTATATTCTTGTACATAGGAGCAGTATTATAGTAGTTATATTCTTGTACATAAGGGCAGTATTATAGTAGTTATATTCTTGTACATAGGGGGCAGTATTATAGTAGTTATATTCTTGTACATAGGAGGTAGTATTATAGTAGTTATATTCTTGTACATAGGAGTAGTATTATAGTAGTTATATTCTTGTACATAGGAGCAGTATTATAGTAGTTATATTCTTGTACATAGGAGCAGTATTATAGTAGTTATATTCTTGTACATAGGAGTAGTATTATAGTAGTTATATTCTTGTACATAGGAGGTAGTATTATAGTAGTTATATTCTTGTACATAGGAGCAGTATTATAGTAGTTATATTCTTGTACATAGGAGCAGTATTATAGTAGTTATATTCTTGTACATAGGAGTAGTATTATAGTAGTTATATTCTTGTACATAGGAGTAGTATTATAGTAGTTATATTCTTGTACATAGGAGCAGTATTATAGTAGTTATATTCTTGTACATAGGGGGCAGTATTATAGTAGTTATATTCTTGTACATAGGAGCAGTATTATAGTAGTTATATTCTTGTACATAGGGGTAGTATTATAGTAGTTATATTCTTGTACATAGGAGCAGTATTATAGTAGTTATATTCTTGTACATAGGAGGAGTATTATAGTAGTTATATTCTTGTACATAGGAGCAGTATTATAGTAGTTATATTCTTGTACATAGGAGCAGTATTATAGTAGTTATATTCTTGTACATAGGAACAGTATTATAGTAGTTATATTCTTTTACATAGGGGGCAGTATTATAGTAGTTATATTCTTGTACATAGGAGTAGTATTATAGTAGTTATATTCTTGTACATAGGAGCAGTATTATAGTAGTTATATTCTTGTACATAGGAGCAGTATTATAGTAGTTATATTCTTGTACATAGGAGCAGTATTATAGTAGTTATATTCTTGTACATAGGAGTAGTATTATAGTAGTTATATTCTTGTACATAGGAGGTAGTATTATAGTAGTTATATTCTTGTACATAGGAGCAGTATTATAGTAGTTATATTCTTGTACATAGGAGCAGTATTATAGTAGTTATATTCTTGTACATAGGAGTAGTATTATAGTAGTTATATTCTTGTACATAGGAGTAGTATTATAGTAGTTATATTCTTGTACATAGGAGCAGTATTATAGTAGTTATATTCTTGTACATAGGGGGCAGTATTATAGTAGTTATATTCTTGTACATAGGAGCAGTATTATAGTAGTTATATTCTTGTACATAGGGGTAGTATTATAGTAGTTATATTCTTGTACATAGGAGCAGTATTATAGTAGTTATATTCTTGTACATAGGAGGAGTATTATAGTAGTTATATTCTTGTACATAGGAGCAGTATTATAGTAGTTATATTCTTGTACATAGGAGCAGTATTATAGTAGTTATATTCTTGTACATAGGAACAGTATTATAGTAGTTATATTCTTTTACATAGGGGGCAGTATTATAGTAGTTATATTCTTGTACATAGGAGCAGTATTGTAGTAGTTATATTCTTGTACATAGGAGCAGTATTATAGTAGTTATATTCTTGTATATAGGAGCAGTATTATAGTAGTTATATTCTTGTACATAGGAGCAGTATTATAGTAGTTATATTCTTGTACATAGGAGGTAGTATTATAGTAGTTATATTTTTGTACATAGGGGGCAGTATTATAGTAGTTATATTGTACATAGGAGTAGTATTATAGTAGTTATATTCTTGTACATAGGAGGTAGCATTATAGTAGTTATATTCTTGTACATAGGGGCAGTATTATAGTAGTTATATTCTTGTACACAGGAGCAGTATTATAGTAGTTATATTCTTGTACATAGGAGGTAGTATTATAGTAGTTATATTCTTGTACATAGGAGGTAGTATTATAGTAGTTATATTCTTGTACATAGGAGTAGTATTATAGTAGTTATATTCTTGTACATAGGAGGTAGTATTATAGTAGTTATATTCTTGTACATAGGAACAGTATTATAGTAGTTATATTCTTGTACATAGGAGCAGTATTATAGTAGTTATATTCTTGTACATAGGAGTAGTATTATAGTAGTTATATTCTTGTACATAGGAGTAGTATTATAGTAGTTATATTCTTGTACATAGGAGCAGTATTATAGTAGTTATATTCTTGTACATAGGAGGTAGTATTATAGTAGTTATTATCTTGTACATAGGAGCAGTATTATAGTAGTTATATTCTTGTACATAGGGGGTAGTATTATAGTAGTTATATTTTTGTACATAGGGGGCAGTATTATAGTAGTTATATTGTACATAGGAGCAGTATTATAGTAGTTATATTCTTGTACATAGGGGGCGGTATTATAGTAGTTATATTCTTGTACATAGGAGTAGTATTATAGTAGTTATATTCTTGTACATAGGGGGCGGTATTATAGTAGTTATATTCTTGTACATAGGAGTAGTATTATAGTAGTTATATTTTTGTACATAGGAACAGTATTATAGTAGTTATATTCTTGTACATAGGACAAGGCATTATGGGAAAGGAGCTGGGAGCTCATGCGCCCTCTGTTGGATGTCACAGATCCTCAGTTTGCTTTTGACTCACCGAGTCTTGAGACAGCAAAAGGGATTTTAGCCAAGCCAGTTTCACTTATCTGCATACAGCGCCGTTTCGGGATTTTTGTCCCTCATCAGTGCAGAGCAAAGTGTACTGGCTGGCTTTGTGGGAGGCAATGAGTGGGTTATGGACAGGGACATCTCTCCTTGAGGAGAGCACCAGTTAAGGTGTGTAGAGTTTTGAGTTGCCTTTCGCCCTCTATTAAGCATCTACATATCACAAGGCTTGGCTAAAATCCCTTTTGCTGTCTCAAGACTCGGTGAGTCAAAAGCAAACTGAGGATCTGTTACATCCAACAGAGGGCGCATGAGCTCCCAGGTCTTGTACATAGGAGCAGTATTATAGTAGTTATATTCTTGTACATAGGAGCAGTATTATAGTAGTTATATTCTTGTACATAGGAGCAGTATTATAGTAGTTATATTCTTGTACATAGGAGGCAGTATTATAGTAGTTATATTCTTGTACATAGGAGGCAGTATTATAGTAGTTATATTCCTGTACATAGGAGCAGTATTATAGTAGTTATATTCTTGTACATAGGAGGTAGTATTATAGTAGTTATATTCTTGTACATAGCAGGTAGTATTATAGTAGTTATATTCTTGTACATAGGAGGTAGTATTATAGTAGTTATATTCTTGTATATAGGGGGCAGTATTATAGTAGTTATATTCTTGTACATAGGAGCAGTATTATAGTAGTTATATTCTTGTACATAGGGGGCAGTATTATAGTAGTTATATTCTTGTACATAGGAGTAGTATTTTAGTAGTTATATTCTTGTACATAGGAGCAGTATTATAGTAGTTATATTCTTGTACATAGGGGGCAGTATTATAGTAGTTATATTCTTGTACATAGGAGCAGTATTATAGTAGTTATATTCTTGTACATAGGAGGTAGTATTATAGTAGTTATATTCTTGTACATAGGGGCAGTATTATAGTAGTTATATTCTTGTACATAGGAGCAGTATTATAGTAGTTATATCCTTGTACATAGGAGTAGTATTATAGTAGTTATATTCTTGTACATAGGAGCAGTATTATAGTAGTTATATTCTTGTACATAGGAGGTAGTATTATAGTAGTTATATTCTTGTACATAGGAGCAGTATTATAGTAGTTATATTGTACGTAGGGGGCAGTATTATAGTAGTTATATTCTTGTACATAGGAGCAGTATTATAGTAGTTATATTCTTGTACATAGGAGCAGTATTATAGTAGTTATATTCTTGTACATAGGTGTAGTATTATAGTAGTTATATTCTTGTACATAGGAGTAGTATTATAGTAGTTATATTCTTGTACATAGGAGCAGTATTATAGTAGTTATATTCTTGTACATAGGAGCAGTATTATAGTAGTTATATTCTTGTACATAGGAGGTAGTATTATAGTAGTTATATTCTTGTACATAGGACTAGTATTATAGTAGTTATATTCTTGTACATAGGAGCAGTATTATAGTAGTTATATTCTTGTACATAGGGGGCAGTATTATGTTACTCACCCAAGTATGGTGATTTGTCTGGGCACCATGGTAGTAATCCCCCCGCTTGTATTCTGGGGTGAAGTGTAGCCTGCAGCCGTGTGAGGTTAGTGTAGACATCATGGGTACGCGTATAGTCAAAACTTGGCTCTGAAGATCGACCAAAAATTGAGGCTAGGCTGCGCAGACCACCGAATGAGAAATACACCATAAAAGCAAACTGGAAACCGATCAGCATGGCCAGCGTGCATGGTCGTTCCAGGACACGGCGGATCATCTTCCTGCTCTACAAGAAGCCAACAGCAATGTTACTATGGCTGGCGCGTCGCTGTGTAGCGCTGACCTCTCCCTTCTAGGGATCAGGTTCTCACTAGCAACAGTCTGTAATATTTACTCTGCATTATAAGGAGGTGTCTGGTATGTGAAATGTGCAATGACCGATTTTGAGTTTCTGCAGGAGCTGAGGTGTGTACTATGAGGTTCTGCAGCAGCTGTGGTGTGCAATATGAAGGCTTCATACACACAGCTTCTGGATAGCTCCTGTATACAGATCACATATGGTGTAATTACATAGCAACATCAGCCTTAGACTCCTCGTCTTCTATGAGGCAGTCCCTTAGTTACCGTTAACTACTCAGAGTGCTTGGTGACCACCACTATGAACATTTAAAGGGAATCTCTCAGGACAATTTGGGACATTAAACCACCCACACGTCCATATGCACCTGGGGTTTAGTGTCCCAAATCACCCTGTTCTAACACAATCCATGGCCGCATTAAAAATAAGCTTTATACTCCCCTGCCACTGTACTCCCCGCACCTGCACAGTTCTTCAATGAAGCCAGAGGAGTACACCTCGGCTTCAGTGCGCATGCCCTGCACCTCCGGCAATTACGCATTAAAGCCGGGGTGTCCATCTTTGGCTTCACTGAAGAACAGCGCAGGCGCCGGGAGGCGTGCCAACGAAGAAGCTCATGAATAAGCCGGACTGTTCTCGGCCGCACAGCGTCTATCGGACCCTTCTCTAGGTAAGTATAAAGGTTTTTTATTTTTAATGCGCCTGCAGATTGCATTACAACAGGGCATTCTGGGACACTAAATCCCAGGTCTGTAAGGATCTGTGGGTGGTTTAGTGTCCCAGATTACCTGACAGATTCCCTTTAATAGTGAGGGTTCATCTGATTGTGGGGGACCCCCAGACCCACCCCATGTCCAGGTATTAACCCTTCAGTGCCTATATATGACAACTACCCTGAGGCCCAAAGTAAAAGCAGTGGAAGAGTGAAGAAATCAGGCGATACCTTTTAGAGGCTAACTGAGTATATTTATAAGTAAGCTTTCAGAAGTGCTAGCTTCCTTCATCAGACATGGTGTGATACAAGAACTGAAAATTCACAGATAATTATTTATACTCTATACACATGATCTTCAAAGGATTTTAGAGTCCTTAAAAAAAACAAAAAAAAATGCAATCTAAGTAGAGAAGTTATTTACAACCGGTCAAAAAACAATCTGGAAACTTGTGGGGCGTGACGGAGGGATCAGTAATTCTTGCTGTTATCTGTTTGCTATCAGGAGGTGATTTGTGACCCTCACAGTTCATACATAGTGTGACATGAAGCTGGCATGAATATTAAGTCCAAATTGCAGAGTTTGAAATTTTTGCATTAACTTATAGTCCCATTGTTTCCTCTCTCTCTGCATCTTAAAATGTCCCATTAAAACCACAACCCGCAAATCTTTAATAGAGTGGTTTTCTCCGGAGAAATGTGCGGCCACTGGGAGATCAGTTCTGCTGTTATTAATGGTGGATCTGTGTGAGTTCATGCACTGACTGAGTCTCTGCCCTGTTTCCCCCACATAGAGGCCTGTGGTGGGACATTGCACACACATTATGAGGTACACCACATTGGAAGACCTGCAGGAAAATGTCCCCCTAATTCTGTGCACCTGTTGTGACTGTGGGATAGGTACACTGTCAGCGGTGTGGATGTGCTTGCAGGTCATGCACCTTTTATGTAGGCAAGGTGAGGTGCCATTTTCAGTTGGGGCCTTCAGGGCACTCCGGACGATAATACACCTCAGGTTTGGTGGTTGTCGAAAGGAAAGGAGAGGGGGGACTGGAAATATGTCCTTGAGTCTGTTGTCCCTATGTAGCACAGGTTGGAGATCCTTGGCAATCCTTTGTAGGATCTCCAGCTGTGGGTTGTAGGTGACAACTAGGGGCACAACTAGGGGCAAAGTAAAAGCAGTCAGATAGAAACCTAATGTGGTGCGACATGTCAGACAGAAAGCAGAGACACAACCAATATGGCTGCCATTATGGCCCCCACAGGAGTGGCGCCAATGACTGTGACACGGGAGGAGATGAGGGGACACTAATGACTGTGACACGGGAGGAGATGAGGGGACACTAATGACTGTGACACGGGAGGAGATGAGGGGACACTAATGACTGTGACACGGGAGGAGATGAGGGGACACTAATGACTGTGACACGGGAGGAGATGAGGGGACACTAATGACTGTGACACGGGAGGAGATGAGGGGACACTAATGACTGTGACACGGGAGGAGATGAGGGGACACTAATGACTGTGACACGGAAGGAGATGAGGGGACACTAATGACTGTGACACGGGAGGAGATGAGGGGACACTAATGACTGTGACACGGGAGGAGATGAGGGGACAGTAATTACTGTGACACGGGAGGAGATGAGGGTACACTAATGACTGTGACACGGGAGGAGATGAGGGGACACTAATGACTGTGACACGGGAGGAGATGAGGGGACACTAATGACTGTGACACGGGAGGAGATGAGGGGACACTAATGACTGTGACACAGAAGGAGATGAGGGGACACTAATGACTGTGACACGGGAGGAGATGAGGGGACACTAATGACTGTGACACAGAAGGAGATGAGGGGACACTAATGACTGTGACACGGGAGGAGATGAGGGGACACTAATGACTGTGACACAGAAGGAGATGAGGGGACACTAATGACTGTGACACACGGGGAGATGAGGGGACACTAATGACTGTGACACAGAAGGAGATGAGGGGACACTAATGACTGTGACACACGGGGAGATGAGGGGACACTAATGACTGACACGGGGGAGATGAGGGGACACTAATGACTGTGACACGAGATGAGGGGACACTAATGACTGTGACACGGGAGGAGATGAGGGGACACGACTGTGACAAGGGAGGAGATGAGGGGACACTAATGACTGTGACACGGGAGGAGATGAGGGGACACGACTGTGACAAGGGAGGAGATGAGGGGACACTAATGACTGTGACACGGGAGGAGATGAGGGAACACTAATGACTGTGACACAGGAGGAGATGAGGGGACACTAATGACTGTGACACACAGGGAGAGGTAAGGGGACACTAATGACTGTGACACGGGAGGAGATGAGGGGACACTAATGACTGTGACACGGGGGGAGATGAGGGGACACTAATGACTGTGACACAGGAGGAGATGAGGGGACACTAATGACTGACACGGGAGGAGATGAGGGGACACTAATGACTGTGACACATGTGGATATGAGAGGACACTAATCACTGACACGGGGAGATGAGGGGACACTAATGACTGTGACACGGGGAGATGAGGGGACACTAATGACTGTGACACAGGAGGAGATGAGGGGACACTAATGACTGTGACACAGGAGGAGATGAGGGGACACTAATGACTGTGACACGGGAGGAGATGAGGGAACACTAATGACTGACACGGGGAGAGATGAGGGGACACTAATGACTGTGACAAGGGGAGATGAGGGGACACTAATGACTGTGACACACGGGGAGATGAGGGGACACTAATGACTGTGACACAGGGAGATGAGGGGACACTAATGACTGTGACACAGGGAGATGAGGGGACACTAATGACTGTGACACAGGGAGATGAGGGGACACTAATGACTGTGACATGGGGGGAGATGAGGGGACACTAGTGACTGTGACACACGGGGAGATGAGGGGACACTAATGACTGTGACACACGGGGAGATGAGGGGACACTAATGACTGTGACACACGGGGAGATGAGGGGACACTAATGACTGTGACACGGGGGGAGATGAGGGGATGGTGTAGTTTTCTTCAGGACACCTGTTGTGCAGTGTAGCTTTTGGTGTACATGGGGGTATTTTATGTCACCTGTTGTTCAGGTGTAGCGTGTGCTGTATATGGAGGTATAATATGTCACCTCTTCTGCGCCTTCTCTCAGACAAAGCCTCAGGTGTTTTGCACAAGACAATGGTCCTGGAATGTGGAGACTTGACCATGAACTGAAGTGTTGACAGATCCATCACATGACCAGAAACAATGGCGTATGACTGTCACGATGGTTTAGAATAGTATATTGGGGCCATCGAGTTCAGTCATTGTGTCATCGATCTACTCGGAAACCTCCAATATAGATGTGAACACAGCCTTAGTTGTATCATAGAAAACAGGAAGACAACCAGTATGGCTGCCATTATGGCCCTCACAGGGGTGACATTAATGACTGTGACACACGGGGAGATGAGCGGACACTAATGACTGACACGGGGCGATGAGGGGACACTAATGACTGTGACACATGGGGTGATGAGGGGACACTAATGACTGACACGGGGAAGATGAGGGGACACTAATGACTGACACGGGGGAGATGATGGGACTCTTAATGACTGTGACACATGGGGTGATGAGGGGACACTAATGACTGACACGGGGAAGATGAGGGGACACTAATGACTGTGACACATGGGGTGATGAGGGGACACTAATGACTGACACGGGGAAGATGAGGGGACACTAATGACTGACACGGGGGAGATGAGGGGACACTAATGACTGTGACATAGGAGGAGATTAGGGGACGCTAATGACTGTGACACGGGAGGAGATGAGAGGACACTAATGACTGTGACACGGGGGGAGATGAGGGGACACTAATGACTGTGACACGGGGGGAGATGAGGGGGACACTAATGACTGACACGGGGGGAGATGAGGGGGACACTAATGACTGTGACACGGGGGAGATGAGGGGACACTAATGACTGTGACACAGGAGGAGATGAGGGGGGACACTAATGACTGTGACACAGGAGGAGATGAGGGGACACTAATGACTGACAGGAGGAGATGAGAGGACACTAATGACTGTGACACGGGGGGAGATGAGGGGACACTAATGACTGTGACACAGGGGGAGATGAGGGGACACTAATGACTGTGACACGGGGGAGATGAGGGGACACTAATGACTGACGCAGGAGGAGATGAGGGGACACTAATGACTGTGACACAGGAGGAGATGAGGGGACACTAATGACTGTGACACAGGGAGAGATGAGGGGACACTAATGACTGACACAGGAGGAGATGAGGGGACACTAATGACTGACACAGGAGGAGATGAGAGGACACTAATGACTGTGATACAGGAGGAGATGAGGGGACACTAATGACTGACACAGGGAGATGAGGGGACACTAATGACTGTGATACAGGAGGAGATGAGGGGACACTAATGACTGTGACACACGGGGAGATGAGGGGACACTAATGACTGTGACACACGGGGAGATGAGGGGACACTAATGACTGTGACACACGGGGAGATGAGGGGACACTAATGACTGTGACACACGGAGAGATGAGGGGACACTAATGACTGACACACGGGGAGATGAGGGGACACTAATGACTGTGACACAGGAGGAGATGAGGGGACACTAATGACTGTGACACAGGAGGAGATGAGAGGACACTAATGACTGTGACACAGGAGGAGATGAGGGGACACTAATGACTGTGACACTGGAGGAGATGAGGGGACACTAATGACTGTGACACAGGAGGAGATGAGAGGACACTAATAAATGTGACACAGGGAGATGAGGGGACACTAATGACTGTGACACAGGAGGAGATGAGGGGACACTAATGACTGTGACACGGGGGAGATGAGGGGACACTAATGACTGTGACACAGGAGGAGATGAGGGGGGACACTAATGACTGTGACACAGGAGGAGATAAGGGGACACTAATGACTGACAGGAGGAGATGAGAGGACACTAATGACTGTGACACGGGGGGAGATGAGGGGACGCTAATGACTGTGACATAGGGGGAGATGAGGGGGACACTAATGACTGTGACACAGGAGGAGATGAGGGGACACTAATGACTGTGACACAGGAGGAGATGAGGGGACACTAATGACTGACACAGGAGGAGATGAGAGGACACTAATGACTGTGATACAGGAGGAGATGAGGGGACACTAATGACTGTGACACACGGGGAGATGAGGGGACACTAATGACTGTGACACACGGGGAGATGAGGGGACACTAATGACTGTGACACACGGGGAGATGAGGGGACACTAATGACTGTGACACACGGAGAGATGAGGGGACACTAATGACTGACACACGGGGAGATGAGGGGACACTAATGACTGTGACACAGGAGGAGATGAGGGGACACTAATGACTGTGACACAGGAGGAGATGAGAGGACACTAATGACTGTGACACAGGAGGAGATGAGGGGACACTAATGACTGTGACACTGGAGGAGATAAGGGGACACTAATGACTGTGACACAGGAGGAGATGAGAGGACACTAATGACTGTGACACACGGGGAGATGAGGGGACACTAATGACTGTGACAGGGGGAGATGAGGGGACACTAATGACTGTGACACAGGAGGAGATGAGGGGACACTAATGACTGACACAGGGGGAGATCAGGGGACACTAATGACTGTGACACAGGAGGAGATGAGGGGACACTAATGACTGTGACACAGGAGGAGATGAGAGGACACTAATGACTGTGACACAGGAGGAGATGAGGGGACACTAATGACTGTGACAGGGGGAGATGAGGGGACACTAATGACTGTGACACAGGGGGAGATGAGGGGGACACTAATGACTGTGACAGGGGGAGATCAGGGGACACTAATGACTGTGACACAGGAGGAGATGAGGGGACACTAATGACTGTGACACACGGGGAGATGAGGGGACACTAATGACTGTGACACACGGAGAGATGAGGGGACACTAATGACTGTGACACAGGAGGAGATGAGGGGACACTAATGACTGTGACACACGGGGAGATGAGGGGACACTAATGACTGTGACACACGGGGAGATGAGGGGACACTAATGACTGTGACACAGGGAGATGAGGGGACACTAATGACTGTGACACACGGGGAGATGAGGGGACACTAATGACTGTGACACGGGGGGAGATGAGGGGATGGTGTAGTTTTCTTCAGGACACCTGTTGTGCAGTGTAGCTTTTGGTGTACATGGGGGTATTTTATGTCACCTGTTGTTCAGGTGTAGCGTGTGCTGTATATGGGGGTATAATATGTCACCTCTTCTGCGCCTTCTCTCAGACAAAGCCTCAGGTGTTTTGCACAAGACAATGGTCCTGGAATGTGGAGACTTGACCATGAACTGAAGTGTTGACAGATCCATCACATGACCAGAAACAATGGCGTATGACTGTCACGATGGTTTAGAATAGTATATTGGGGCCATCGAGTTCAGTCACTGTGTCATCAATCTACTCGGAAACCTCCAATATAGATGTGAACACAGCCTTAGTTGTATCATAGAAAACAGGAAGACAACCAGTATGGCTGCCATTATGGCCCTCACAGGGGTGACATTAATGACTGTGACACACGGGGAGATGAGCGGACACTAATGACTGACACATGGGGTGATGAGGGGACACTAATGACTGTGACACATGGGGTGATGAGGGGACACTAATGACTGACACGGGGGAGATGATGGGACTCTTAATGACTGTGACACATGGGGTGATGAGGGGACACTAATGACTGTGACACATGGGGTGATGAGAGGACACTAATGACTGTGACACATGGGGTGATGAGAGGACACTAATGACTGTGACACAGGAGGAGATGAGGGGACACTAATGACTGTGACACAGGAGGAGATGATGGGACTCTAATGACTGTGACACATGGGGTGATGAGGGGACACTAATGACTGTGACGTAGGAGGAGATTAGGGGACGCTAATGACTGTGACACAGGAGGAGATGAGAGGACACTAATGACTGACATAGGGGGCGATGAGGGGACACTAATGACTGTGACATGGGAAGATGAGGGGACACTAATGACTGTGACACAGGAGGAGATGAGGGGACACTAATGACTGTGACACAGGGGGAGATGAGGGGACACTAATGACTGTGACACAGGGAGAGATGAGAGGACACTAATGACTGTGACACAGGAGGAGATGAGGGGACACTAATGACTGTGACACAGGAGGAGATGAGAGGACACTAATGACTGTGACACAGGAGGAGATGAGGGGACACTAATGACTGTGACAGGGGGAGATGAGGGGACACTAATGACTGTGACACAGGAGGAGATGAGGGGACACTAATGACTGTGACACAGGGAGATGAGGGGACACTAATGACTGTGACATGGGGGGAGATGAGGGGACACTAATGACTGTGACACAGGAGGAGATGAGGGGACACTAATGACTGTGACACAGGAGGAGATGAGGGGACACTAATGACTGTGACACACGGGGAGATGAGGGGACACTAATGACTGTGACACATGGAGATGAGGGGACACTAATGACTGTGACAGGGGGAGATGAGGGGACACTAATGACTGTGACACAGGAGGAGATGAGGGGACACTAATGACTGTGACACAGGGAGATGAGGGGACACTAATGACTGTGACACAGGGAGATGAGGGGACACTAATGACTGTGACATGGGGGGAGATGAGGGGACACTAATGACTGTGACACAGAAGGAGATGAGGGGACACTAATGACTGTGACACATGAGGAGATGAGGGGACACTAATGACTGTGACACTGGGGGAGATGAGGGGGACACTAATGACTGACACAGGGAGATGAGGGGACACTAATGACTGTGACACACGGGGAGATGAGGGAACACTAATGACTGACATAGGAGAAGATGTGGGGACGCTAATGACTGTGACACAGGGGGAGATGAGGGGACGCTAATGACTGTGACACAGGGAGATGAGGGGACACTAATGACTGTGACACAGGGAGATGAGGGGACACTAATGACTGTGACACACGGGGAGATGAGGGAACACTAATGACTGACATAGGAGAAGATGTGGGGACGCTAATGACTGTGACACAGGGGGAGATGAGGGGACGCTAATGACTGTGACACAGGGAGATGAGGGGACACTAATGACTGTGACACAGGAGGAGATGAGGGGACACTAATGACTGTGACACAGGGAGATGAGGGGACACTAATGACTGTGACAGGGGGAGATGAGGGGACACTAATGACTGTGACACAGGAGGAGATGAGGGGACACTAATGACTGTGACACAGGGAGATGAGGGGACACTAATGACTGTGACACACGGGGAGATGAGGGAACACTAATGACTGTGACATAGGAGAAGATGTGGGGACGCTAATGACTGTGACACAGGAGGAGATGATGGGACACTAATGACTGTGACAGGGGGAGATGAGGGGACACTAATGACTGTGACACAGGAGGAGATGAGGGGACACTAATGACTGTGACACAGGGAGATGAGGGGACACTAATGACTGTGACACACGGGGAGATGAGGGGACACTAATGACTGTGACACAGAAGGAGATGAGGGAACACTAATGACTGACATAGGAGAAGATGTGGGGACGCTAATGACTGTGACACAGGGGGAGATGAGGGGACACTAATGACTGTGACACAGGGAGATGAGGGGACACTAATGACTGTGACACACGGGGAGATGAGGGAACACTAATGACTGTGACACAGGGAGATGAGGGGACACTAATGACTGTGACACAGGAGGAGATGATGGGACACTAATGACTGTGACACAGGGGGAGATGAGGGGACACTAATGACTGTGACACACGGGGTATCTGCTATCCTGCCATCTCTCTGGTCATCTATACTCAGAGGTCAGGCCATGCTGGTTGTTGTAGTTCTGGACACTTCTTGCTGGGGGTTATTCTGGAACTCTTGTCCTCCAGGATCCGGCCTAGTCAGCAGTAACAAGACAGAACATGTACAATGGATGAGACGGCAGCCATCACCCCGAGCACCGCCTTATATACGGGAGTATATTTACATCCTTGTCTACATACACACTCAGCAGATTTCACTTCTCTCCCTGTCACTCATCCCATTGCACACACTGCCAGGCTGATAACAGAGAGCAGCAGAATTGAAAAGCACAACAACATTGGAGGACCCCGAGACCAGTCCTCACCTCTAGTCCTCCAACCTCCCCAATCCAGGATATCCTGCCCTATTAGAAGGGACCACTGGAAACAGTCAGCAGGGCAGGCGGCTTTATAGTATTATATCCATTACTGATGTCCTAGACTCGGCCCGGGGACAGCCTACATAGAAATGTACACGGGGCAGCACTACACCTGTGGAAGAAAATCCGCAGAGAAAAACGCAATGGGCTTCGCTATGTGGAGCCTTAGCCTAATAGTCATGAGAACAAACAGTAAATATATACCCCTCCTAATCCACAGGTTACCCTCTCAGCCATTACATATACTTAGAAAATGGGGGGGGGGGGGGGAAACATGTCAGCGTAAAAAAAAATATACAAAAACGTGAGAAAATATAAGTCACTGAAAAAAGTAGAAAAACTAGAAATTCACAAAAACATACAAAATATATTACAAAAAATAAAATATCAAAAATAAAGATAATAGGTTGAAAACAAAAATAATAATAAAAAATAGTGATCTAAAAGTAAAAAAAAATTACGATATAGTAAATATAAAAATAATAGTAGAAATAATAAAGATGGAGCAGCAAAAAAAAAAAAAATAAAAAATATAACAGTAAAAACATTATAATGCAATTTAACTGTTATATTTTTATTGTTTATATTATTCTTACTATTTTTTTTGCTTTTATCTTTATTATTTGTGTTACAATTTTTTTAACTGTTATATTTTTAATACAAATAAAGTTAATAGCAAAAGTAATAAAAATAAAGATTACAGTAATAAAAAAAATAGTAAAATTGATAAAGATAACAGATAAAATATAGTAAAAATAATAAGTAAAAAAAAAAATTGTAAAAAATAGTTAAAAGTAACAGTAAAAAAAATTACTGTAAAAACAATAGTAAAATTAATACATATTTGTTTTTTACTATCATAATAAATAGAAAAAATGCTAAAAATATTAATAAAGATATAATAGTAAAAAAAACACAAATATAAATAAATAGTAAATAGTAAAATGATACAATAGTGAAACTAATATAGTAAAATAATAAGGATATAAACACAGAATAGTAAAAATATGGGTACATTGGTAAAATATAGAAATATAGCGCGTTATATTAGAATGAAAATTTTGTCCGTCATTTTACGTCAAACGAGGAAAACACAGAAATAGCGTAAAAAAATAACACCTGGAAAACAGCAAAACCTTGTCGCCAACAGATCCCGGTGTATTCCCACCTGCTACATCAGCTGGCGGTGTGACCGAGGCTACTACTCCACCTATCATCCCAGGACACAACCCCCATCATTGCATAACAACCCATACCGGCAATGGACACCCATGATTTATGAAGCTCCAGCGTACGCCGCAGCGGTGTACAACACACTCATGGCTGCCCACAGGAGCTTGCAATCCATGCAGCAGAGATGTAAGGCTGACATATAGCAGGATGTATAGGCGCTCTCATGATGGGAAAGTAGGATGAGAACATGGAGGGAATGTCCTTAGAGTGTCAGCTCTGCGGCCCGCTGGAGGGTCACTCACCTGAGTGGCTGCAGATGTTTTGGCTCTAGGATATGGGATTAGAAGGAGCAGAATGTCTCTGTCATGGCCCCAGCGTCTCCCCTCCCTTCCTCTCTGGCTCCTGAGCAGCTCCTCCTCCTCCTCCTCCACCATCCTCTCTCCACCTCCCCCTGCTTCCCCAAACACACAGCCATCTAACCGCAGCGCCTGCTCGGCCCTCACTCACACTCGCCTTATCTCACCCATCACACTTTACACTTTATTTTTTGGTTTTTATTTCCCATCCCCCTGTTGAGGTCGTATTGGCCCCCCGAGGGCTGCAGACAGGCATCAGTTGTTTTAGCAGGTGCTCGGGCGGTCGCCAGACTGGTTTACACCTGGTTCGCTCAGGTTTAGGGATGTCACCTTCCGTTCTTGGCTCAATTTACAAAGTTCATGGGAGTTGTCGATGCAAACAGAGGCGAGGCCGCTAACAAAAATGTAGGGAAAAAGTGAAATCTCACAGTAAGGGTAAGGACGGAGCGAGCGGCAGGGGCGAGAACTGCCTGATCTTGGGGAGTTTGGATCAAAAAATGGGATCAAAAACTGTCTGTGGGATTCCGGCCTAAGGCCTTATTCACACGGATGTCTAAGACTCTAAAACGGACGTGCGACAGATGTTTGTTTTTTTTTTTTAACAGCCTTCACGGGGCGTTTCGTATGCGTCTTAAAGGAGTTGTCTGAGAATTACAGTTCTAGGCTAGGAGGCCGAAGAAGGTGAAACATAAAAAGAAGAACCATAGTCACCTCTCTCTGGCGCCCCCCGGGGGGCTTGTTGCGGTAAAAAAAAACATACTCACCCCGATGCCCGGGGGGCTTCTCCCGGCAGAGGTCCTCACCGCACGTGGTCACAGGAAAGGACCCGGGATGTCACTCACATTGGCTTCAGCAGTCACGTGCGACGAGAACTTGGACTTTCACCGCAACAAGCCCCCCGGGGGCGCCAGAGAGAGGTGACTATGGTTCTTCTTTTTATGTTTCACCTTCCCCGGCCTCCTGGCCCAGAACTGTTATTCCTGGACAATCCCTTTAATGAGTGGCCGACAGGTGCAGGGTGAATTATCAAGAGTCTCTGATCTCTACATAATCCAGCCGCACCCTACACACCTCATAATGGAGCAACAAATATGTCGGGCCTCCCAGGACTGGATTCTGGGGAAATTATTAGTGGTCCACAGGGTAGGTCATCAGTATCAGATGGGTGGGGGGTCCGACAACCAGACCCTGCATGATCAGCTCATCTACAGTGTACAGAGCAGTATACTGTATAGCAGAGGAGCCCGGAAACTGCAGCTCTGGCGTATAGCTTGTATACACTGACTGATGCGGGAGCCGGGGGTCAGACCACACCAATCCTGTGGGTAGGTCATCAGTATCAGATGGGTGGGGGGTCCGACAACCAGACCCTGCATGATCAGCTCATCTACAGTGTACAGAGCAGTATACTGTATAGCAGAGGAGCCCGGAAACTGCAGCTCTGGCGTATAGCTTGTATACACTGACCGATGTGGGGGCCGGGGGTCAGACCACACCGATCCTGTGGGTAGGTCATCGGTATCAGATGGGTGGGGGGTCCGACAACCAGACCCTGCATAATCAGCTCATCTACAGTGTACAGAGCAGTATACTGTATAGCAGAGGAGCTCTGGCGTATAGCGTGTATACACTGACTGATGCGGGGGCCGGGGGTCAGACCACACCGATCCTGTGGGTAGGTCATCGGTATCAGATGGGTGGGGGGTCCGACAACCAGACCCTGCATGATCAGCTCATCTACAGTGTACAGAGCAGTATACTGTATAGCAGAGGAGCTCTGGCGTATAGCGTGTATACACTGACTGATGCGGGGGCCGGGGGTCAGACCACACCTATCCTGTGGGTAGGTCATCGGTATCTCTTACCCATGGATCTCAGACAACCCCTTTAAGGCTTCATGCGCACAAGTGTGCTCTGCGAGTCAAAACTGACTGTCTTCTTACTGTTCACCCGGGTCCTTCTGTCCGTTCTGACAGATCCAAATAGGGCCTGATCTAAAAATATCAGAACGGAAACCTGGAAGACAGTCGCATAAAACAGTCACATGCATGGAGTCTAAGGGCATATTCACATGTGGCAGATTTATTGGAAATTAGTTGCATTCACTGACTCTTTCCTGACACTCTCCGCGATACAGCACCATACACTGTGTAGTGGCCAGCAAAGGTACTGCAAGCTCACTCCCATTCAAGCAGCAGTAGACAAATCCTAGACAACCTCTTTAAGGCCAATTCACACACGGCAGATTTTTGTACTTGAAAGTCCTGGTTCTTGATCCAATCCGCTGCTGTCTGAAGTCGTTCTGCCTGTGAAAAAAGGAACAAAACATAAATTCTATATTTAATGAGCGTCCAATAATCCAGAATATCTGATAATCCGGCACGTACGAGGTTAAGGCCGGAATAAAAGACGCTGCATAAAAAAAAAAAAAATGTATAATCTGTGCGCTGCAGTAGAGAACGGGCAGGTTTTTCACAAAATATTTCACTCGGATGGATTTCCTTACATTAGGTCCTGTAAAAACCGAACTAGGGGGCGCCATACTCTTTTCTATATAACCATGTGAGGTCAGGTAAAGTAAGCCCCGCCCCCCCAGACTTTTTTCTTGGAATCTTCATGATAAAGTGACTGCAGGTGGCGCTCTTCTATTGGAGTAAATGGAAGTTTATCATCAGGAACCCTTTGGAACAAAAATGGCGCCTCCTGTCTGTCGCCGTACTCATGATCTGGAATATGTGAGGAGAACGTGCGAGAATAAGCCCTGCATGCAAATGAGGCGATGGAAGGAGCGCACGATGGCTGATACGTTTCTATGGCAACTGTCAGGCCCTGCAATTATAACATACAATTAACTCTTTCTGATCCTGTACGAAAGAAAACGTGTACAGACACCCACTCTATACCCCTGGGTGTTCTCCAAGGGGGCTATGTGGGCACCAGTGACCACCCACCAAATACTTACATGATGTGGTCATGTGACTCTGAAGGGGAGAGGATATTAGGGGCATCCCCATGTCACAGACCGGGGTGAGCCGCCATCTACACTGCAGTCCTGTAATGCTACAATGATCAGTGGGCGACGGCCTAGTCCGACCTCTAGAAAACCAGAGGAGGAGATGACATTGTTAATGGTGTCTGGAAGGAAAAGCTCAGATTTTATTCATTAAGTGGAAATTATTCGATTCCACTCCAGTTATTATCTGCAGACTCCAAAGTTCATGGAGAGGGTGATCTCTGTCCTAAGAGGAACAGCGTGGAAGTAGGCGAGACACACCCTACAAGGTACTATAGGAGGGCAATGAACGGAAAGGACAACCTATTCACTACAGAGTGGCAGTGACATCACTGAGAATACAGCCTATCAATATACTAGAGAGCAGCAGTGACATCACTGAGAATACAGCCTATCCATATACTAGAGATCAGCAGTGACATCAGTGAGAATACAGCCTATCCATATACTAGAGAGCAGCAGTGACATCACTGAGAATACAGCCTATCCATATACTAGAGAGCGGCAGTGACATCACTGAGAATACAGCCTATCCATATACTAGAGAGCGGCGGTGACATAACTGAGAATACAGCCTATCCATATACTAGAGAGCGGCGGTGACATCACTGAGAATACAGCCTATCCATATACTAGAGAGCGGTGGTGACATCACTGAGAATACAGCCTATCCATATACTAGAGATCAGCAGTGACATCACTGAGAATACAGCCTATCCATATACTAGAGAGCGGCGGTGACATCACTGAGAATACAGCCTATCCATATACTAGAGAGCGGCAGTGACATCACTGAGAATACAGCCTATCCATATACTAGAGAGCGGCGGTGACATCACTGAGAATACAGCCTATCCATATATTAGAGAGCAGCGGTGACATCACTGAGAATACAGCCTATCAATATACTAGAGAGCAGCAGTGACATCACTGAGAATACAGCCTATCCATATACTAGAGATCAGCAGTGACATCAGTGAGAATACAGCCTATCCATATACTAGAGAGCGGCGGAGACATCACTGAGAATACAGCCTATCCATATACTAGAGATCAGCGGTGACATCACTGAGAATACAGCCTATCCATATACTAGAGAGCAGTGACATCACTGAGAATACAGCCTATCCATATACTAGAGAGCGGCGGTGACATCACTGAGAATACAGCCTATCCATATACTAGAGATCAGCAGTGACATCAGTGAGAATACAGCCTATCCATATACTAGAGAGCGGCGGTGACATCACTGAGAATACAGCCTATCCATATACTAGAGAGCGGCGGTGACATCACTGAGAATACAGCCTATCCATATACTAGAGAGCGGTGACATCACTGAGAATACAGCCTATCCATATACTAGAGAGCGGCGGTGACATCACTGAGAATACAGCCTATCCATATACTAGAGATCAGCAGTGACATCACTGAGAATACAGCCTATCCATATACTAGAGAGCGGCGGTGACATCACTGAGAATACAGCCTATCCATATATTAGAGAGCAGCGGTGACATCACTGAGAATACAGCCTATCCATATACTAGAGATCAGCAGTGACATCACTGAGAATACAGCCTATCCATATACTAGAGATCAGCGGTGACATCACTGAGAATACAGCCTATCTATATACTAGAGAGCGGCAGTGACATCACTGAGAATACAGCCTATCCATATACTAGAGAGCGGCGGTGACATCACTGAGAATACAGCCTATCCATATACTAGAGATCAGCAGTGACATCACTGAGAATACAGCCTATCCATATACTAGAGAGCGGCGGTGACATCACTGAGAATACAGCCTATCCATATACTAGAGAGCGGCGGTGACATCACTGAAAATACAGCCTATCCATATACTAGAGAGCGGCGGTGACATCACTGAGAATACAGCCTATCCATATACTAGAGAGCGGTGACATCACTGAGAATACAGCCTATCCATATACTAGAGAGCGGCGGTGACATCACTGAGAATACAGCCTATCCATATACTAGAGATCAGCAGTGACATCACTGAGAATACAGCCTATCCATATACTAGAGAGCAGTGACATCACTGAGAATACAGCCTATCCATATACTAGAGAGCAGTGACATCACTGAGAATACAGCCTATCCATATACTAGAGAGCGGTGACATCACTGAGAATACAGCCTATACATATACTAGAGAGCGGCGGTGACATCACTGAGAATACAGCCTATCCATATACTAGAGAGCGGCGGTGACATCACTGAGAATACAGCCTATCCATATACTAGAGATCAGCAGTGACATCACTGAGAATACAGCCTATCCATATACTAGAGAGCGGCGGTGACATCACTGAGAATACAGCCTATCCATATATCAGAGAGCAGCGGTGACATCACTGAGAATACAGCCTATCCATATATTAGAGATCAGCAGTGACATCACTGAGAATACAGCCTATCCATATACTAGAGATCAGCGGTGACATCACTGAGAATACAGCCTATCTATATACTAGAGAGCGGCAGTGACATAACTGAGAATACAGCCTATCAATATACTAGAGAGCAGCAGTGACATCACTGAGTATACAGCCTATCCATATACTAGAGATCAGCAGTGACATCACTGAGAATACAGCCTATCCATATACTAGAGAGCGGCGGTGACATCACTGAGAATACAGCCTTTCCATATACTAGAGATCAGCAGTGACATCACTGAGAATACAGCCTATCCATATACTAGAGAGCGGCGGTGACATCACTGAGAATACAGCCTATCCATATACTAGAGAGCGGCGGTGACATCACTGAAAATACAGCCTATCCATATACTAGAGAGCGGCGGTGACATCACTGAGAATACAGCCTATCCATATACTAGAGAGCGGTGACATCACTGAGAATACAGCCTATCCATATACTAGAGAGCGGCGGTGACATCACTGAGAATACAGCCTATCCATATACTAGAGATCAGCAGTGACATCACTGAGAATACAGCCTATCCATATACTAGAGAGCAGTGACATCACTGAGAATACAGCCTATCCATATACTAGAGAGTGGTGACATCACTGAGAATACAGCCTATACATATAGTAGAGAGCGGCGGTGACATCACTGAGAATACAGCCTATCCATATACTAGAGATCAGCGGTGACATCACTGAGAATACAGCCTATCCATATACTAGAGAGCGGTGACATCACTGAGAATACAGCCTATCCATATACTAGAGAGCGGCGGTGACATCACTGAGAATACAGCCTATCCATATACTAGAGATCAGCAGTGACATCACTGAGAATACAGCCTATCCATATACTAGAGAGCAGCGGTGACATCACTGAGAATACAGCCTATCCATATACTAGAGATCAGCAGTGACATCACTGAGAATACAGCCTATCCATATACTAGAGATCAGCGGTGACATCACTGAGAATACAGCCTATCTATATACTAGAGATCGGCAGTGACATCACTGAGAATACAGCCTATCCATATACTAGAGAGTAGAAGTGACATCACTGAGAATACAGCCTATCCATATACTAGAGAGCAGTGACATCACTGAGAATACAGACTATCCATATACTAGAGAGCGGCGGTGACATCACTGAGAATACAGCCTATCCATATACTAGAGAGCAGCAGTGACATCACTGAGAATACAGCCTATCCATTTACTAGAGAGCGGCGGTGACATCACTGAGAATACAGCCTATCCATATACTAGAGAGCAGTGACATCACTGAGAATACAGCCTATCCATATACTAGAGAACAGTGACATCACTGAGAATACATCCTATCCATATACTAGAGAGCGGCGGTAACATCACTGAGAATACAGCCTATCCATATACTAGAGAGCAGCAGTGACATCACTGAAAATACAGCCTATCCATATACTAGAGATCAGCGGTGACATCACTGAGAATACAGCCTATCCATATACTAGAGAGCGGCGGTGACATCACTGAGAATACAGCCTATCCATATACTAGAGAGCGGCGGTGACATCACTGAGAATACAGCCTATCCATATACTAGATAGCAGCAGTGACATCACTGAGAATACAGCCTATCCATATACTAGAGAGCGGCAGTGACATCACTGAGAATACAGCCTATCCATATACTAGAGAGTAGAAGTGACATCACTGAGAATACAGCCTATCCATATACTAGAGAGCAGTGACATCACTGAGAATACAGACTATCCATATACTAGAGAGCGGCGGTGACATCACTGAGAATACAGCCTATCCATATACTAGAGAGCAGCAGTGACATCACTGAGAATACAGCCTATCCATATACTAGAGAGCGGCGGTGACATCACTGAGAATACAGCCTATCCATATACTAGAGAGCGGCGGTAACATCACTGAGAATACAGCCTATCCATATACAAGAGAGCAGTGACATCACTGGGAATACAGCCTATCCATATACTAGAGATCAGCAGTGACATCACTGAGAATACAGCCTATTCATATACTAGAAAGCGGCAGTGACATCACTGAGAATACAGCCTATCTATATACTAGAGAGCAGAAGTGACATCACTAAGAATACAGCCTATACATATACTAGAGAGCAGTGACATCACTGAGAATACAGCCTATCCATATACTAGAGAGCGGCGGTGACATCACTGAGAATACAGCCTATCCATATACTAGAGATCAGCAGCGGTGACATCACTAAGAATACAGCCTATCCATATACTAGAGAGCAGTGACATCACTGAGAATACAGCCTATCCATGTACTAGAGAGCAGCAGTTACATCACTGAGAATACAGCCTATCCATATACTAGAGAGCGGCGGTGACATCACTGAGAATACAGCCTATCCATATACTAGAGAGCGGCGGTGACATCACTGAGAATACAGCCTATCCATATACTAGAGATCAGTGACATCACTGAGAATACAGCCTATCCATATACTAGAGAGCAGTGACGTCACTGAGAATACAGCCTATCCATATACTAGAGAGCAGTGACGTCACTGAGAATACAGCCTATCCATGTACTAGAGAGCGGCAGTGACATCACTGAGAATACAGCCTATCCATATACTAGAGAGCAGCGGTGACATCACTGAGAATACAGACTATCCATATACTAGAGAGCGGCGGTGACATCACTGAGAATACAGCCCATCCATATACTAGAGAGCAGCAGTGACATCACTGAGAATACAGCCTATCCATATACTAGATAGGAGTGACATCACTGAGAATACAGCCTATCCATATACTAGAGAGCAGCGGTGACATCACTGAGAATACAGACTATCCATATACTAGAGATCAGCAGTGACATCACTGAGAATACAGCCTATCCATATACTAGAGAGCAGTGACATCACTGAGAATACAGCCTATCCATATACTAGAGAGCAGCGGTGACATCACTGAGAATACAGCCTATCCATATACTAGAGAGCGGTGACATCACTGAGAATACAGCCTATCCATATACTAGAGAGCAGTGACATCACTGAGAATACAGCCTATCCATATACTAGAGAGCAGTGACATCACTGAGAATACAGCCTATCCATATACTAGAGAGCAGTGACATCACGTTGAATACAGCCTATCCTTATACTAGAGAGCGGCGGTAACATCACTGAGAATACAGCCTATCCATATACTAGAGAGCGGCGGTGACATCACTGAGAATACAGCCTATCCATATACTAGAGATCAGTGACATCAGTGAGAATACAGCCTATCCATATACTAGAGATCAGCAGTGACATCAGTGAGAATACAGCCTATCCATATACTAGAGAGCGGCAGTGACATCACTGAGAATACAGCCTATCCATATACTAGAGAGCGGCGGTGACATCACTGAGAATACAGCCTATCCATATACTAGAGAGCGGCGGTGACATCACTGAGAATACAGCCTATCCATATACTAGAGAGCAGTGACATCACTGAGAATACAGCCTATCCATATACTAGAGAGCGGCAGTGACATCACTGAGAATACAGCCTATCCATATACTAGAGAGCGGCAGTGACATCACTGAGAATACAGCCTATCCATATACTAGAGAGCGGCAGTGACATCACTGAGAATACAGCCTATCCATATACTAGAGAGCAGCGGTGACATCACTGAGAATACAGCCTATCCTTATACTAGAGAGCAGTGACATCACTGAGAATACAGCCTATCCATATACTAGAGAGCGGCGGTGACATCACTGAGAATACAGCCTATCCATATACTAGAGATCAGCAGTGACATCAGTGAGAATACAGCCTATCCATATACTAGAGAGCGGCGGTGACATCACTGAGAATACAGCCTATCCATATACTAGAGAGCGGCGGTGACATCACTGAGAATACAGCCTATCCATATACTAGAGAGCGGTGACATCACTGAGAATACAGCCTATCCATATACTAGAGAGCGGCGGTGACATCACTGAGAATACAGCCTATCCATATACTAGAGATCAGCAGTGACATCAGTGAGAATACAGCCTATCCATATACTAGAGAGCGGCGGTGACATCACTGAGAATACAGCCTATCCATATACTAGAGAGCGGCGGTGACATCACTGAGAATACAGCCTATCCATATACTAGAGAGCGGTGACATCACTGAGAATACAGCCTATCCATATACTAGAGAGCGGCGGTGACATCACTGAGAATACAGCCTATCCATATACTAGAGATCAGCAGTGACATCACTGAGAATACAGCCTATCCATATACTAGAGAGCGGCGGTGACATCACTGAGAATACAGCCTATCCATATACTAGAGAGCGGCGGTGACATCACTGAGAATACAGCCTATCCATATACTAGAGAGCGGTGACATCACTGAGAATACAGCCTATCCATGTACTAGAGAGCGGCAGTGACATCACTGAGAATACAGCCTATCCATATACTAGAGAGCAGCGGTGACATCACTGAGAATACAGACTATCCATATACTAGAGAGCGGCGGTGACATCACTGAGAATACAGCCCATCCATATACTAGAGAGCAGCAGTGACATCACTGAGAATACAGCCTATCCATATACTAGATAGGAGTGACATCACTGAGAATACAGCCTATCCATATACTAGAGAGCAGCGGTGACATCACTGAGAATACAGACTATCCATATACTAGAGATCAGCAGTGACATCACTGAGAATACAGCCTATCCATATACTAGAGAGCAGTGACATCACTGAGAATACAGCCTATCCATATACTAGAGAGCAGCGGTGACATCACTGAGAATACAGCCTATCCATATACTAGAGAGCGGTGACATCACTGAGAATACAGCCTATCCATATACTAGAGAGCAGTGACATCACTGAGAATACAGCCTATCCATATACTAGAGAGCAGTGACATCACTGAGAATACAGCCTATCCATATACTAGAGAGCAGTGACATCACGTTGAATACAGCCTATCCTTATACTAGAGAGCGGCGGTAACATCACTGAGAATACAGCCTATCCATATACTAGAGAGCGGCGGTGACATCACTGAGAATACAGCCTATCCATATACTAGAGATCAGTGACATCAGTGAGAATACAGCCTATCCATATACTAGAGATCAGCAGTGACATCAGTGAGAATACAGCCTATCCATATACTAGAGAGCGGCAGTGACATCACTGAGAATACAGCCTATCCATATACTAGAGAGCGGCGGTGACATCACTGAGAATACAGCCTATCCATATACTAGAGAGCGGCGGTGACATCACTGAGAATACAGCCTATCCATATACTAGAGAGCAGTGACATCACTGAGAATACAGCCTATCCATATACTAGAGAGCGGCAGTGACATCACTGAGAATACAGCCTATCCATATACTAGAGAGCGGCAGTGACATCACTGAGAATACAGCCTATCCATATACTAGAGAGCGGCAGTGACATCACTGAGAATACAGCCTATCCATATACTAGAGAGCAGCGGTGACATCACTGAGAATACAGCCTATCCTTATACTAGAGAGCAGTGACATCACTGAGAATACAGCCTATCCATATACTAGAGAGCGGCGGTGACATCACTGAGAATACAGCCTATCCATATACTAGAGATCAGCAGTGACATCAGTGAGAATACAGCCTATCCATATACTAGAGAGCGGCGGTGACATCACTGAGAATACAGCCTATCCATATACTAGAGAGCGGCGGTGACATCACTGAGAATACAGCCTATCCATATACTAGAGAGCGGTGACATCACTGAGAATACAGCCTATCCATATACTAGAGAGCGGCGGTGACATCACTGAGAATACAGCCTATCCATATACTAGAGATCAGCAGTGACATCAGTGAGAATACAGCCTATCCATATACTAGAGAGCGGCGGTGACATCACTGAGAATACAGCCTATCCATATACTAGAGAGCGGCGGTGACATCACTGAGAATACAGCCTATCCATATACTAGAGAGCGGTGACATCACTGAGAATACAGCCTATCCATATACTAGAGAGCGGCGGTGACATCACTGAGAATACAGCCTATCCATATACTAGAGATCAGCAGTGACATCACTGAGAATACAGCCTATCCATATACTAGAGAGCGGCGGTGACATCACTGAGAATACAGCCTATCCATATATTAGAGAGCAGCGGTGACATCACTGAGAATACAGCCTATCCATATACTAGAGAGCGGCGGTGACATCACTGAGAATACAGCCTATCCATATATTAGAGAGCAGCGGTGACATCACTGAGAATACAGCCTATCCATATACTAGAGATCAGCAGTGACATCACTGAGAATACAGCCTATCCATATACTAGAGATCAGCGGTGACATCACTGAGAATACAGCCTATCTATATACTAGAGAGCGGCAGTGACATCACTGAGAATACAGCCTATCTATATACTAGAGAGCGGCGGTGACATCACTGAGAATACAGCCTATCCATATACTAGAGATCAGCAGTGACATCACTGAGAATACAGCCTATCCATATACTAGAGAGCGGCGGTGACATCACTGAGAATACAGCCTATCCATATACTAGAGAGCGGCGGTGACATCACTGAAAATACAGCCTATCCATATACTAGAGAGCGGCGGTGACATCACTGAGAATACAGCCTATCCATATACTAGAGAGCGGTGACATCACTGAGAATACAGCCTATCCATATACTAGAGAGCGGCGGTGACATCACTGAGAATACAGCCTATCCATATACTAGAGATCAGCAGTGACATCACTGAGAATACAGCCTATCCATATACTAGAGAGCAGTGACATCACTGAGAATACAGCCTATCCATATACTAGAGAGCAGTGACATCACTGAGAATACAGCCTATCCATATACTAGAGAGCGGTGACATCACTGAGAATACAGCCTATACATATACTAGAGAGCGGCGGTGACATCACTGAGAATACAGCCTATCCATATACTAGAGAGCGGCGGTGACATCACTGAGAATACAGCCTATCCATATACTAGAGATCAGCAGTGACATCACTGAGAATACAGCCTATCCATATACTAGAGAGCGGCGGTGACATCACTGAGAATACAGCCTATCCATATATTAGAGAGCAGCGGTGACATCACTGAGAATACAGCCTATCCATATACTAGAGATCAGCAGTGACATCACTGAGAATACAGCCTATCCATATACTAGAGATCAGCGGTGACATCACTGAGAATACAGCCTATCTATATACTAGAGAGCGGCAGTGACATAACTGAGAATACAGCCTATCAATATACTAGAGAGCAGCAGTGACATCACTGAGTATACAGCCTATCCATATACTAGAGATCAGCAGTGACATCACTGAGAATACAGCCTATCCATATACTAGAGAGCGGCGGTGACATCACTGAGAATACAGCCTATCCATATACTAGAGATCAGCAGTGACATCACTGAGAATACAGCCTATCCATATACTAGAGAGCGGCGGTGACATCACTGAGAATACAGCCTATCCATATACTAGAGAGCGGCGGTGACATCACTGAAAATACAGCCTATCCATATACTAGAGAGCGGCGGTGACATCACTGAGAATACAGCCTATCCATATACTAGAGAGCGGTGACATCACTGAGAATACAGCCTATCCATATACTAGAGAGCGGCGGTGACATCACTGAGAATACAGCCTATCCATATACTAGAGAGCAGTGACATCACTGAGAATACAGCCTATCCATATACTAGAGAGCGGTGACATCACTGAGAATACAGCCTATACATATAGTAGAGAGCGGCGGTGACATCACTGAGAATACAGCCTATCCATATACTAGAGATCAGCGGTGACATCACTGAGAATACAGCCTATCCATATACTAGAGAGCGGTGACATCACTGAGAATACAGCCTATCCATATACTAGAGAGCGGCGGTGACATCACTGAGAATACAGCCTATCCATATACTAGAGATCAGCAGTGACATCACTGAGAATACAGCCTATCCATATACTAGAGAGCAGCGGTGACATCACTGAGAATACAGCCTATCCATATACTAGAGATCAGCAGTGACATCACTGAGAATACAGCCTATCCATATACTAGAGATCAGCGGTGACATCACTGAGAATACAGCCTATCTATATACTAGAGATCGGCAGTGACATCACTGAGAATACAGCCTATCCATATACTAGAGAGTAGAAGTGACATCACTGAGAATACAGCCTATACATATACTAGAGAGCAGTGACATCACTGAGAATACAGACTATCCATATACTAGAGAGCGGCGGTGACATCACTGAGAATACAGCCTATCCATATACTAGAGAGCAGCAGTGACATCACTGAGAATACAGCCTATCCATTTACTAGAGAGCGGCGGTGACATCACTGAGAATACAGCCTATCCATATACTAGAGAGCAGTGACATCACTGAGAATACAGCCTATCCATATACTAGAGAACAGTGACATCACTGAGAATACATCCTATCCATATACTAGAGAGCGGCGGTAACATCACTGAGAATACAGCCTATCCATATACTAGAGAGCAGCAGTGACATCACTGAAAATACAGCCTATCCATATACTAGAGAGCAGTGACATCACTGAGAATACAGCCTATTCATATACTAGAAAGCGGCAGTGACATCACTGAGAATACAGCCTATCTATATACTAGAGAGCAGAAGTGACATCACTAAGAATACAGCCTATACATATACTAGAGAGCAGTGACATCACTGAGAATACAGCCTATCCATATACTAGAGAGCGGCGGTGACATCACTGAGAATACAGCCTATCCATATACTAGAGATCAGCAGCGGTGACATCACTAAGAATACAGCCTATCCATATACTAGAGAGCAGTGACATCACTGAGAATACAGCCTATCCATATACTACAGAGCAGCAGTTACATCACTGAGAATACAGCCTATCCATATACTAGAGAGCGGCGGTGACATCACTGAGAATACAGCCTATCCATATACTAGAGAGCGGCGGTGACATCACTGAGAATACAGCCTATCCATATACTAGAGATCAGTGACATCACTGAGAATACAGCCTATCCATATACTAGAGAGCAGTGACGTCACTGAGAATACAGCCTATCCATATACTAGAGAGCAGTGACGTCACTGAGAATACAGCCTATCCATGTACTAGAGAGCGGCAGTGACATCACTGAGAATACAGCCTATCCATATACTAGAGAGCAGCGGTGACATCACTGAGAATACAGACTATCCATATACTAGAGAGCGGCGGTGACATCACTGAGAATACAGCCCATCCATATACTAGAGAGCAGCAGTGACATCACTGAGAATACAGCCTATCCATATACTAGATAGGAGTGACATCACTGAGAATACAGCCTATCCATATACTAGAGAGCAGCGGTGACATCACTGAGAATACAGACTATCCATATACTAGAGATCAGCAGTGACATCACTGAGAATACAGCCTATCCATATACTAGAGAGCAGTGACATCACTGAGAATACAGCCTATCCATATACTAGAGAGCAGCGGTGACATCACTGAGAATACAGCCTATCCATATACTAGAGAGCGGTGACATCACTGAGAATACAGCCTATCCATATACTAGAGAGCAGTGACATCACTGAGAATACAGCCTATCCATATACTAGAGAGCAGTGACATCACTGAGAATACAGCCTATCCATATACTAGAGAGCAGTGACATCACGTTGAATACAGCCTATCCTTATACTAGAGAGCGGCGGTAACATCACTGAGAATACAGCCTATCCATATACTAGAGAGCGGCGGTGACATCACTGAGAATACAGCCTATCCATATACTAGAGATCAGCAGTGACATCAGTGAGAATACAGCCTATCCATATACTAGAGAGCGGCAGTGACATCACTGAGAATACAGCCTATCCATATACTATAGAGCGGCGGTGACATCACTGAGAATACAGCCTATCCATATACTAGAGAGCGGCGGTGACATCACTGAGAATACAGCCTATCCATATACTAGAGAGCAGTGACATCACTGAGAATACAGCCTATCCATATACTAGAGAGCGGCAGTGACATCACTGAGAATACAGCCTATCCATATACTAGAGAGCGGCAGTGACATCACTGAGAATACAGCCTATCCATATACTAGAGAGCGGCAGTGACATCACTGAGAATACAGCCTATCCATATACTAGAGAGCAGCGGTGACATCACTGAGAATACAGCCTATCCATATACTAGAGAGCGGCAGTGACATCACTGAGAATACAGCCTATCTATATACTAGAGAGTGGCAGTGACATCACTGAGAATACAGCCTATCCATATACTAGAGAGCAGCGGTGACATCACTGAGAATACAGCCTATCCATATACTAGAGAGCGGCAGTGACATGACAATACTATTTTACCAGTGAGTTGCTCGGCTGTGTTCACACTATATGCCGGGCTGTTTGTAGGGTGCTGTGTACATTGTGTTTCGCCTCTCACATCCTGCTCTATTACCTTGGGCTCCTCAAATATTTACATACTGGATTTCCATACAGGGTTCGGTGACATCACTGATTTGAGTGTTTGGACAGAGATGACACAAAATCCGTCTGACAGGTCACAGACAGGAGCTGCACTTAGCAGCAGACATATCATTTCACCCAGCTTTCCTATGCCCCAGAATGGCTAATTCTGCCACTAGACACTGGTTGGATGTAATTTTCAGCACAGTTATGCAGATCTGCCATTCACACCTCTGGGAAAGCTGAGTGACAACTCCACACCTCAAAGAATGACAGGATCCCAGCTTTCCAAGACTCCTGAAAGGTAAGGCAGTCATGTTACACTTGTGCAGCACTTACCACTGAACAATTTTCAGAATCCTCCTTCAGAGGTTTGGGAAAGCTGGGTGACAGTGCAATATTCAGCTTTCCCAGTGTTCAGAATAGCAAAATTGCCTACAGGAGTAACAGTCTGCAAATACATGTGGGTGGCCGTGTTTTTCATCACCCAGCTTTCCCAGAAGGGGATGAAACTAACATACAGGAGTGAGGGCAATGATACTTTATTTAAAGGGGAGGTGCACTAAGGCATTGCTCTGAGCCAAAGTAATCATTGCACCCGTTTACGAGGCTGCTAATGATTTACTATACAAAGAGTCTGTGACATGTGACCTGGGGGTTATTATATGTTCTACTGTATGGGCGGAGACACTTTATTACCTCTGTAACTACTGGTTACAGTTACATAATAACAGAAGACCTCAGTGCGGGCGCATCGGCCAGTGTGTGTAAGAGGGGAGCCCTCTACTGGTCACAACTACAACTACAGGAGGCTTACCTGTCATCACCTGTGTGCAGGGCGGAGGAGGCTCAGGTGTAGATTCTGCATGTGAGGGACAGAACAGCCGGATGGAGCGGGGATAACGATCAGACACCTATATGTCACTGCACGGTACCCCAAATCTAGGATATTTACAGATGGGGTCACAGGATAATGACAGGCTAACACTGGGGGTACGGGATAATGACAGGCTGACACTGGGGGTACAGGATAATGACAGGCTGACACTGGGGGTACGGGATAATGACAGGCTGACACTCGGGGTACGGGATAATGACAGGCTGACACTTGGGGTACGGGATAATGACAGGCTGACACTGGGGGTACAGGATAATGACAGGCTGACACTGGGGGTACGGGATAATGACAGGCTGACACTCGGGGTACGGGATAATGACACTGGGGGTACGGGATAATGACAGGCTGACACTGGGGGTACAGGATAATGACACTGGGGGTACAGGATAATGACAGGCTGACACTGGGGGTACAGGATAATGACAGGCTGACACTGGGGGTACGGGATAATGACAGGCTGACACTGGGGGTACGGGATAATGACAGGCTGACACTCGGGGTACGGGATAATGACACTGGGGGTACGGGATAATGACACTGGGGGTACGGGATAATGACAGGCTGACACTGGGGGTACAGGATAATGACAGGCTGACACTGGGGGTACAGGATAATGACACTGGGGGTACAGGATAATGACAGGCTGACACTCGGGGTACAGGATAATGACAGGCTGACACTGGGGGTACAGGATAATGACAGGCTGACACTGGGGGTACAGGACAATGACAGGCTGACACTGGGGGTACAGGACAATGACAGGCTGACACTCGGGGTACAGGATAATGACAGGCTGACACTCGGGGTACAGGATAATGACAGGCTGACACTGGGGGTACAGGACAATGACAGGCTGACACTGGGGGTACAGGATAATGACAGGCCGACACTGGGGGTACGGGATAATGACAGGCGGACACTGGGGGTACGGGATAATGACAGGCGGACACTCGGGGTACAGGATAATGACAGGCTGACACTCGGGGTACAGGATAATGACAGGCTGACACTGGGGTACAGGATAATGACAGGCTGACACTGGGGGTACAGGATAATGACAGGCTGACACTGGGGGTACAGGATAATGACAGGCTGACACTGGGGGTACGGGATAATGACAGGATGACACTGGGGGTACAGGATAATGACAGGCCGACACTGGGGGTACGGGATAATGACAGGCGGACACTGGGGGTACGGGATAATGACAGGCGGACACTCGGGGTACAGGATAATGACAGGCTGACACTCGGGGTACAGGATAATGACAGGCTGACACTGGGGGTACAGGACAATGACAGGCTGACACTGGGGTACAGGTTAATGACAGGCTGACACTGGGGGTACAGGACAATGACAGGCTGACACTGGGGGTACAGGATAATGACAGGCTGACACTTGGGGGTACAGGATAATGACAGGCTGACACTGGGTGCACAGGATAATGACAGGCTGACACTGGGGGTACGGGATAACGACAGGCTGACACTGGGGGTACAGGATAATGACAGGCTGACACTGGGGGTACGGGATAACGACAGGCTGACACTGGGGTACAGGATAATGACAGGCTGACACTGGGGGTACAGGATAATGACAGGCTGACACTGGGGGTACAGGATAATGACAGGCTGACACTGGGGGTACGGGATAACGACAGGCTGACACTGGGGGTACAGGATAATGACAGGCTGACACTTGGGGGTACGGGATAATGACAGGCTGATACTGGGGGTACAGGATAATGACAGGCTGACACTCGGGGTACAGGATAATGACAGGCTGACACTGGGGGTACGGGATAATGACAGGCTGACACTGGGGGTACAGGATAATGACAGGCTGACACTGGGGGTACAGGATAATGACACTGGGGATACGGGATAATGACACTGGGTGTACGGGATAATGACAGGCTGACACTGGGTGTACGGGATAATGACAGGCTGACACTGAGGGTACAGGATAATGACAGGCTGACACTGGGGGTACAGGATAATGACAGGCTGACACTGGGGGTACGGGATAATGACAGGCTGACACTGGGGGTACAGGATAATGACAGGCTGACACTGGGGGTACGGGATAACGACAGGCTGACACTGGGGTACAGGATAATGACAGGCTGACACTGGGGGTACGGGATAATGACAGGCTGACACTGGGGGTACAGGATAATGACAGGCTGACACTGGGGGTACAGGATAATGACAGGCTGACACTGGGGGTACAGGATAATGACAGGCTGACATTGGGGGTACAGGATAATGACAGGCTGACACTTGGGGGTACGGGATAATGACAGGCTGACACTGGGGGTACAGGATAATGACAGGCTGACACTGGGGGTACGGGATAATGACAGGCTGACACTGGGGGTACGGGATAATGACAGGCTGACACTGGGGGTACGGGATAATGACAGGCTGACACTGGGGGTACGGGATAATGACAGGCTGACACTCGGGGTACGGGATAACGACAGGCTGACACTGGGGTACAGGATAATGACAGGCTGACACTGGGGGTACGGGATAATGACAGGCTGACACTGGGGGTACAGGATAATGACACTGGGGGTACGGGATAATGGCAGGCTGACACTGGGGGTACGGGATAATGACAGGCTGACACTGGGGGTACGGGATAATGACAGGCTGACACTGGGGGTACGGGATAATGACAGGCTGACACTGGGGGTACGGGATAATGACACTGGGGGTACGGGATAATGACAGGCTGACACTGGGGGTACGGGATAATGACAGGCTGACACTGGGGGTACAGGATAATGACAGACTGACACTGGGGGTACGGGATAATGACAGGCTGACACTGGGGGTACAGGATAATGACAGGCTGACACTGGGGGTACAGGATAATGACAGACTGACACTGGGGGTACGGGATAATGACAGGCTGACACTGGGGGTACAGGATAATGACAGGCTGACACTGGGGGTACAGGACACTGGAGCTACTAGATAAGGACACGTGACGATTTACCTGCACTGATCTGACACTGGTGGTGAGCGCTGCCCCCCGGTGGATACAGTACAGCACAGCAGCCACACTATGTTGAGCAGTAATCACACACGGACACGCCTCAGGTTTTATAAGAAGTTTTACTGTCAGCGCCTCGTCCCGTCCTCGGAGACGTCTCAGGATATCGCTCAGGACTTCTCATATAGAAACATCTCTGTACCAAAAATATTCATTAGAAACGTGTCGTAGAATGGGGGGGGCTGCAGCATGTCGGGGGGGCACAGTGAGGGCCACAGGGGGCGCCACATACACACCGCATACAGGACCTCTTATTGCTGCTGCTCTGGTCATCCCGTATCTCCTGGTCCATTCATTCAATTCCTCGGAAAGCTGAGTGACCACCACTATGTCTATTTCAGCCAGCTTTTCCAGACTCCTGAAGAGCAAACTTACACAGTGCTATATTCAGGGTTCTGGTAAAGCTGGGTGACAACCGTTATAGCAGCCACATTGTCTTAGCTTTCCCCGTAGCAGATTGGGCTATAAAACATTGATCTACCATTCAGGAGGCTAGAAAAGATCGGGCCAGAAGTGTCAGTCATATTGGATTTAAAGGTGCGGTAATCACTGTGCAGGGTCCAATCCTAGTAAACAGTAAAGCTATCACCGAGACGGCTGGGACTTGTGGTTCCACAAGGTGCTGGATAAGTCAGTCCTCCCCTGATCCACATGGTCCTCAAGGAACAGTCTTGAGCTCAGTCTGAAATTTTGCGACCAGTATATGGCGAGTCTCTATTGCTTCTATCACAGGATACTCCAGGCGAGCAGCCCATTGGCTATCACCTCTGCTGATGTCACAGAAGCCCCTCCCCCGAGGAGCCTCTCAGTGGAATCACTTCTTCAGGCCTGAATCCTCCAGTTGGTAGAACAGGACGTACGCCTCGCTGGACTGCACCTGACTCTCACTGATGGGGCTGACCCTGCAGAAGAGAAGGAGAAGTTACCCCGGGGGTCAGACCAGCGGTTAAAGAGCACGGATAAAGGGACGGTACTTACCGGGAGTCGTTGTAGGCGAACCAGCCGGACTGGTCCTTACAATAGGCCGTGTAGTGCCCATAATGCACGCTGCCCGAGTGATTGCACAGGGCGTAGAGACGGTACACAGGACTCCCTGCAAAATAACATGGTGTCAGCATGGCAGCTGCAGGATGAGACCACCAGGGAAGTGGGCATTAACCCCTCCGTTACTACAGAACACCAGGGAAGCGGGCATTAACCCCTCCATTACTACAGAACACCAGGGAAGCAGGCATTAACCCCGCCGTTACTACAGACCACCAGGGAAACGGGAATTAACCCCTCCGTTACTACAGACCACAAGGAAAATGGGCATTAACCCCTCCATTACTACAGACCACCAGGGAAACGGGCATTAACCCCTCCATTACTACAGACCACTAGGGAAACGGGCATTAACCCCTCCGTTACTACAGACCACCAGGGAAGCAGGCATTAACCCCTCCGTTACTACAGACCACCAGGGAAGCGGGTATTAACCCCTCCATTACTACAGACCACCAGGGAAGCGGGCATTAACCCCTCCGTTACTACAGACTACCAGGGAAGCGGGCATTAACCCCTCTGTTACTACAAACTACCAGGGAAACGGGCATTAACCCCTCCGTTACTACAGACTACCAGGGAAGCGGGAATTAACCCCTCTGTTACTATAGAACACCAGGAAAGTGGGCATTAACCCCTTCCACTACCCTACACCATCAGGTATACAGACATTAATCCCCTCCATTACCCTAGAGGAGACGGAGTTAACCCTGTATACGCTCCTTTCTGTCCATATTTAGTAATGATCCTTTCCTTTCTCGGCTTCCATGTTGGTTTGTTCCGGGAGCTCTGCGGTGACTTTGCACACTAATCGGTATTGTCCCGGGATGTCAGGAGACTAATCCTAATCCTGTCACCTGAGACCTTGACACTAATACCTGAGGATTCTCACAAGGTGTGGATGGGTGTGGGGGGATTACTGGGATATCCCACAAGTGAAAGTACACAAGGCTATTCTCCTAGGACGCCGCTGCCATCTATACATCACAGACCCTTCTCCTTACCGGCTTTCTCACTGGCGAACTCCTTGAGGTTGAGTCTGTGCAGAGGGAAATCCACAGACACCGAACACTTCTTGATGGAAAAGCGAGTGGTGGAAAATCTGTTTAGGTCTGGGAGGCAAAGGGTTAAGGATAGTAAAAATGGCGGCAAATCGAGTCTAGACCGGCTAGTCCAGTTATTACCCCCAGTACAACTGAAGTCAGTAGGTGGCGCTCTTAATTACATACACTAACAGCGCCACCTGCAGTATGCACTACAGGACTGAATGCAGGCAGGATACGTAGAACGAGGATGTGGGGAAAGCGCTGGATGGTCAGCTTCTTTGTGCTTTTCGTCCGCTGCCGGCAGCGATCACAGATCTGACAGAGAGATGATAATAATATTATTACTATGTGACATCATCAGCAGTGGACAGTGATGTGTATGCTGCTATGGGTCATTACCGGCGCGTTCTCCGAATTTAGCTCCTCCTCCTTCGTGAAGAGGCTGAAGCAGTCGAGGAGGGAAACCTTACCACCGCTGAAGCCTTTCTGTAGGAAGAACACCAGACAGGAAGGGGTTACACAATGTGGGCTGTCACATGACCTGCAGTCCTATGTAACACCACAGATAACACACAGTGATAACTCTCTGAGTACAGATAATGTAGTAGTGTCACCTGCAGTCCTATGTAACACCACAGACAACACAGTGATAACTCTCTGAGTACAGATAATGTAGTAGATGTCACCGGAAGTCCTATGTAACACCACAGATATCACAGTGATAACTCTCTGAGTACAGATAATGTAGTAGTGTCACCTGCAGTCCTATGTAACACCACAGATAACACAGTGACAACTCTCTGAGTACAGATAATGTAGTAGTGTCACCTGCAGTCCTATGTAACACCACAGATAACACAGTGATAACGCTCTGAGTACAGATAATGTAGTAGATGTCACCTGCAGTCCTATGTAACACCACAGATAACACAGTGATAACTCTCTGAGTACAGATAATGTAGTAGATGTCACCTGCAGTCCTATGTAACACCACAGATAACACAGGGATAACTCTCTGAGTACAGATAATGTAGTAGATGTCACCTGCAGTCCTATGTAACACCACAGATAACACAGTGATAACTCTCTGAGTACAGATAATGTGGTAGATGTCACCTGCAGTCCTATGTAACACCACAGATAACACAGTGATAACTCTCTGAGTACAGATAATGTAGTAGATGTCACCTGCAGTCCTATGTAACACCACAGATAACACAGTGATAACTCTCTGAGTACAGATAATGTAGTAGTGTCACCTGCAGTCCTATGTAACACCACAGATAACACACAGTGATAACTCTCTGAGTACAGGTAATGTAGTAGATGTCACCTGCAGTCCTATGTAACACCACAGATAACACAGTGATAACTCTCTGAGTACAGATAATGTAGTAGATGTCACCTGCAGTCCTATGTAACACTAGACATAGTACCATATGATCAGCTCCTGTGACAAGTGACATCACAGAAGTCTGGCAGCCCCTTATCCCTCTGTCAGAATGACATTTGGCAGGGCTCGGGGGTGCCGCTGCTCCTCTGTGATTATTCACATAGACTAGGAGCGCTCACACCACAGAACCTATGACATACAGGGGTACTGACAACGCTGCTCCTTTCACTGGTGGGTTACTACCCACTACTGCCCCCACTGTCAGGAGCCGGTTCACCCCTTCAGACATTACATTGGCCTTACTCACCTTGGGGATGGGGAGGGACAGGTCACAGAAGACCTCAAATGTAGGCGAGCGGTAGCCGCAGGACTGGCACTTAAGGCAGCTCTTCAACTGGCCCACAAAGAGATCTACAGAAGAGAAAGCATCCGGAGTCACCTCACATGGGCATGCTGGCACTTGTAGTCCAAAAACTGACAAAACACAAGTGCTCATCATGTCCGTTCCTCTCCAGAGCTGCATTCACAATTCTTAATCTCCACTAACCTCCAGAGCTGTATTAAACATCTGTATACTCCATTCACCTCCAGAGCTGCATTCAAAATTCTTATACTCCATTTACCACCTCAGCTACATGTACAATTCTTATTCTCTGTTCACCTCTAGAGCTGTAATCTAAATTCCCCTTCAGGATTTCGCTCACAATTCTCCAGTTACTTCCAAATCTGCATTTACAATTCTTATACTTTATTCACCTCCAGAGCTGCATACAAACTTCCTACACTCCACTCACCTATAGAGATTTCCAAATGATTTTACTGCATTCACAATTCTTAAACTATATGCACCACTGGAGCTGCAAACACAATTCTTATACTCCATTCACCTCCAAATCTGCATTCAGGCATTTTACACTCTGCTGACCTCCAAAACTACATTCAACATTCCTTTGCCCCAATGACTTTCAGGGCTTCATTAACAACTCTCCATTCACATCTAAAGCTGCATTAACAATTGTTCTGCTCCATTCACCCTCAAAGCTGCATTTGCAACCCTCCACACTGTGGTTTCTGTGGTACATCGCCTGGCGAATCCTGATCGGTACACACACAGATCACAGGGACTTGACAATGACTGCAGCCTGAATTTGAATGCAGCTCTGGATGTGACTGGAGCATAAGATGTCATATTATGTAGTCTTTCCTGACAACCTGAATACTTACCGACCACCTTACTGTCCTCGCGCTCCAGATATTTCTTCCACATCTGATTGGCTCGTTCGTCGTCACTAAGGAAACAGAGGCGACAAGTCAGAGACTGCCCCGCCCACACCACACCCTGACATAGTCACGACAGGTATGGACTGGATACACCGGCTGGTACCTGAGAGAGTCCTGAGGCTCCACAGACACTGGCCGCTTGGCATCAGAGAGGATGCTGGGAGTCCTCCGACACTTCCTGTTGATCTCTGCATGAATTCTGTCCATGAAGAACTTTAGAAATTCCTGAGCATCTTGTTGGCTGAGAAGAAACAGACAGATGACATCACAGCCGATCCAACCTCTATAGAGAAATGATGACATCACAGCTGCCTACACTATCACTAAAGAGCAATGATGACATCAGAGCTGCCCAGCCACTCACTAGAAAGCGGCAGTGACATCACTGAGAATACAGCCTATCCATATACTAGAGAGCGGCAGTGACATCACTGAGAATACAGCCTATCCATATACTAGAGATCAGCAGTGACATCACTGAGAATACAGCCTATCCATATACTAGAGATCAGCGGTGACATCACTGAGAATACAGCCTATCCATATACTAGAGAGCGGCAGTGACATCACTGAGAATACAGCCTATCCATATACTAGAGAGCGGCAGTAACATCACTGAGAATACAGCCTATCCATATACTAGAGAGCGGCAGTGACATCACTGAGAATACAGCCTATCCATATACTAGAGAGCGGCAGTGACATCACTGAGAATACAGCCTATCCATATACTAGAGAGCGGCAGTGACATCACTGAGAATACAGCCTATCCATATACTAGAGAGCAGTGACATCACTGAGAATACAGCCTATCCATATACTAGAGAGCAGTGACATCACTGAGAATACAGCCTATCCATATACTAGAGAGCAGTGACATCACTGAGAATACAGCCTATCCATATACTAGAGATCAGCAGCGGTGACATCACTGAGAATACAGCCTATCCATATACTAGAGAGCGGCGGTGACATCACTGAGAATACAGCCTATCCATATACTAGAGAGCAGTGACATCACTGAGAATACAGCCTATCCATATACTAGAGAGCAGTGACATCACTGAGAATACAGCCTATCCATATACTAGAGAGCGGTGACATCACTGAGAATACAGCCTATCCATATACTAGAGAGCAGTGACATCACTGAGAATACAGCCTATCCATATACTAGAGAGCAGTGACATCACTGAGAATACAGCCTATCCATATACTAGAGAGCGGTGACATCACTGAGAATACAGCCTATCCATATACTAGAGAGCGGCGGTGACATCACTGAGAATACAGCCTATCCATATACTAGAGATCAGCAGTGACATCACTGAGAATACAGCCTATCCATATACTAGAGAGCGTCAGTGACATCACTGAGAATACAGCCTATCCATATACTAGAGAGCAGTGACATCACTGAGAATACAGCCTATCCATATACTAGAGAGCGGCGGTGACATCACTGAGAATACAGCCTATCCATATACTAGAGAGCAGTGACATCACCGAGAATACAGCCTATCCATATACTAGAAAGCGGCGGTGACATCACTGAGAATACAGCCTATCCATATACTAGAGAGCAGTGACATCACCGAGAATACAGCCTATCCATATACTAGAAAGCGGCGGTGACATCACTGAGAATACAGCCTATCCATATACTAGAGAGCAGTGACATCACTGAGAATACAGACTATCCATATACTAGAGAGCAGCAGTGACATCACTGAGAATACAGTCTATCCATATACTAGAGAGCGGTGACATCACTGAGAATACAGCCTATCCATATACTAGAGAGCAGCAGTGACATCACTGAGAATACAGCCTATCCATATACTAGAGAGCGGTGACATCACTGAGAATACAGCCTATCCATATACTAGAGAGCAGCAGTGACATCACTGAGAATACAGCCTATCCATATACTAGAGAGCAGTGACATCACTGAGAATACAGCCTATCCATATACTAGAGAGCAGCAGTGACATCACTGAGAATACAGCCTATCCATATACTAGAGATCAGCAGTGACATCACTGAGAATACAGCCTATCCATATACTAGAGAGCGTCAGTGACATCACTGAGAATACAGCCTATCCATATACTAGAGAGCAGTGACATCACTGAGAATACAGCCTATCCATATACTAGAGAGCAGCAGTGACATCACTGAGAATACAGCCTATCCATATACTAGAGATCAGCAGTGACATCACTGAGAATACAGCCTATCCATATACTAGAGAGCGTCAGTGACATCACTGAGAATACAGCCTATCCATATACTAGAGAGCAGTGACATCACTGAGAATACAGCCTATCCATATACTAGAGAGCGGCGGTGACATCACTGAGAATACAGCCTATCCATATACTAGAGAGCAGTGACATCACTGAGGATACAGCCTATCCATATACTAGAGATCAGCAGTGACATCACTGAGAATACAGCCTATCCATATACTAGAGAGCGGCAGTGACATCACTGAGAATATAACCTATCCATATACTAGAGAGCAGCAGTGACATCACTGAGAATACAGCCTATCCATATACTAGAGAGCGGTGACATCACTGAGAATACAGCCTATCCATATACTAGAGAGCGGCGGTGACATCACTGAGAATACAGCCTATCCATATACTAGAGAGCAGCGGTGACATCACTGAGAATGCCGCCCATCACTCTCTCACCACAGGTTATGGGAATCTTACCTATACCCTGTAAATGATGGGACGTATTTTTGGAATATTGCTCGTAACCGTGCGGGGTTTGCGGCGTCCGGGGCCTCGGGACTCCATAATGAGGCAATGACATCAGCAAAGGCTGAAAGTAAGAAATAATAGTGAATCTTCTGTATAATCCGCAGTGATGACAATAGCGCCACCTTGGAGATTACAACCTGTAAAGTACACAGGTAGGTCTAATCTTCATTTCTGGGGGCGCTCTGATAATGACCAGGGGTGGGGGGAGGGGGCAGTATAGATGGTCGTACCCTCGGTGAGCTCCTGCGGTGTCCTGCAGCTCATCGGCTGCTCCTGGCGATATTCCTGGCGCAGGACGTAATCTCGCAGAGGTCGGGTGCTGCTGAGACACTGGAGGACGGCGTTCAGGAAACACTGCAGGGGAACAGACACGACTGCTTAGATACTTACACTGCTGGGTGTATCTAAAGGTCTGAGCTTGGATAACAACACATCACTGGACTGTGGTAGAAATATATAAGACAGTCACCACACTGCCCCCTGCTGGTGACCAGCGGCTCAAACTACAATCTCCCTATAGGATATATGGATGCTTATCAACAGGGAGATCACAGCCAAACATAATCACTGAAATCTCAAGTGTCTAAGGGGCGGGGACAGGTGATCTGCATATGTGTCTAAGGGGCGGGGACAGAAGGTGCGTGTCCAAGGGGCGGGGACAGGTGGTACGTGTCCAAGGGGGCGGGGACAGGGTGCGTGTCCAAGGGGGCGGGGACAGGTGGTGCGTGTCCAAGGAGCCGGGACAGGTTGGTGCGTGTCCAAGGGGGCGGGGACAGGTGGTGCGTGTCCGAGGGGCCGGGACAGGTGGCGCCCGTCCAAGGGGCCGGGACAGGTGGCGCCCCTCCAAGGGGCCGGGACAGGTGGCGCCCCTCCAAGGGGCCGGGACAGGTGGCGCCCCTCCAAGGGGCCGGGACAGGTGGCGCCCGTCCAAGAGGCCGGGAGAGCTGGTGCATGTCCATGGGGCCGGGACAGGTGGTGCGCGTCCAAGGGGCCGGGACAGGTGGCGCCCCTCCAAGGGGCCGGGACAGGTGGCGCCCCTCCAAGGGGCCGGGACAGGTGGCGCCCCTCCAAGGGGCCGGGAGAGGTGGTGCATGTCCATGGGGCCGGGACAGGTGGCGCCCAAGGGGCCGGGACAGGTGGCGCCCGTCCAAGGGGCCGGGACAGGTGGCGCCCGTCCAAGGGGCCGGGACAGGTGGCGCCCGTCCAAGGGGCCGGGACAGGTGGCGCCCGTCCAAGGGGCCGGGACAGGTGGTGCGTGTCCAAGAGGCCGGGACAGGTGGCGCATGTCCATGGGGCCGGGACAGGTAAACAGGGCATCTATCATTTAAAGGGTCTGTGCCCTTTCCTTATATGGTACGATAAAACCTGACATAGAGGAATCCAGCAATCAGTAGTCAGGAGAAATGCTGGGATTTGTAGTTCCACTGGTGAAACCAAACCAAGTCGCACACTCACCGTGTTGCCTAAATTGCGCAGTCCGACGTGGCCAGAGCCAAGGACAGGAGGGGGCTGCGGGGAGAAAGACATAACAGGGTTAATCATGGCCTGGATGAAGCCTGCGCAGCAGGAAGTTTGTGCCCGGACCCCCAGGTTGGTGTGCAGCGTCCCCTCCCCCCGGATCTACCTCGCTGGTCATGAGCAGGAGCCCCATCATTGCCGTGTGGACCACAGACTCAGAGATATCCACCCCCTTCCCCTGCACGTCCTTCCTGTCGGCCAAGGTGCGCTGCAGCTTCTGCGGGAGTTCCACCAGCCCCTCTCCCTGCAGCCCGGGCATGGTGCGGCTCTGCAGGGGTGCCAGCGTGTAGTGCCCGCTGCGCCGGCTGTCAGGAGACTGAGGGGGATTAGGGGAAGGCTCTGCAGCCCTCTCAGAGGATTGTGGCTGCCACTATTCAAGGTGCCTCAGCCGGCTCATCTCCTGAGGATTAATTAGCTGGCGGGGGGAGGGGCGGCGAGCGCACGCTGCCGGCACACGGGGACGACTCTGCGACCTTGGCAGCGGATACATAGTAACAGCAGGAGGCACCGCGTCAAGGAGACGCAAACATGGCGGCATCAGGGGCAAGCTGGGTGACAACTAACAAGGCCGACATTAGTGTCAGAAGTGGTCACCCAGCTTTCCCAGACTCTGTTAGGCAGGATGGGATGTGTGATACTCACAGGAGACGACGGACGCTTTTCTTGTGTCTTGGATCCATTGATGTTGGGGGTCTCTTTGGCGGGCGGGGGGCTTCCCAGCAGGGGTTGATATGAGTCCTGGTGTCCTAGAGGGGGCTTCCTGACCTCGTTTCGAGGGGCTGTACACAGCTTCTGCAGCAGGTCCAGGCTGGGCAGTGCGTTGACTCTTCTTAGCGAGCTGCTCCTTTTCAGGGCGGCCGTGTCCAGTGGCGGTTTCCGGCTGGAGGACGCGCTCCGCTCTCTGACCACTTTCCGGGCCACACTGTCCTCCATCTTGTCTTTGGATGAGCTCAGGTCCATGTGACTGACAGATCTGGAGCGGGACAGTCGCCCGCCCACAGTGGGCGGGGCCTGGCTGGTGGATTTGATGGCGGTCGGCGCTGTGCTGGTGACTTTGATCAGGTGATTGGCCTTGACCGGCCCCCTCTTACTGACGGAGTCTGCCCGCTGGGTGCTGCGCCCACGCTCCGGCTTACCCCTCTCCTCCAGGACAGGGGGAGGGGGCAGCGGGCGCAATTTCTGACCAGTGCTGCCGCCATTGGTGAAGATTGTGCTGGAGTAGGCCGAGCGCTCCTGGCTGACGGTCCTGAGCGAGGTGATCACCCTGCCCGCTACACCGGATTGCGAGGCGATGGCGGGGGTGTCACGACTCCGTGCAAATCTGGACTCACAGACTTGAGGCATTGCTGATCGGGTGGACAGGGGGGCCCTGCGGGGAATAACAGAGAGGAGCAAGTGAGGCACAACTGGTAACACATAACATGTATGTACAGCGCGATCTGGGGGCGGCACATGTGATAATACAAGGGGGGGGGGGCTGTACCTCATGGTCAGCAGCAGGTCCTGGCTCCGCTCACACCTCACATTTCTGCGGCCTGCGAGATAAGAAGCCGGTTATATCTCAGGGGTCCCCAGGGACTACAAACACCAGCAGTAAAAATAGAAACCTACAGGGAGCGCTGTCACTTTAAGAGGTTAACCCCAGAGCTACTGGAGGTGATAGCTAATATACACGGAGGGTCTAAGATGTATACAGGAGGGGGATATCACATAGAGGGAGGGTCCATGTTCTATACAGGAGGGGGATATCACATAGAGGGAGGGTCCATGTTCTATACAGGACGGGGATATCACATAGAGGGAGGGTCCATGTAATATACAGATGGGGATAGCACATAGTGCAAGGGTCCATGTTCTATACAGGAGGGGGATATCACATAGAGGGAGGGTCCATGTAATATACAGGAGGGGGATATCACATAGAGGGAGGGTCCATGTAATATACAGGAGGGGGATATCACATAGAGGGAGGGTCCATGTAATATACAGGAGGGGGATATCACATAGAGGGAGGGTCCGTCCATGTTCTATACAAGAGGGGGATATCACATAGAGGGAGGGTCCATGTTCTATACAGATGGGGATATCACATAGAGGGAGGGTCCATGTAATATACAGGAGGGGGATATCACATAGAGGGAGGGTCCATGTAATATACAGGAGGGGGATATCACATAGAGGGAGGGTCCATGTTCTATACAGATGGGGATATCACATAGAGGGAGGGTCCATGTAATATACAGGAGGGGGATATCACATAGAGGGAGGGTCCATGTAATATACAGGAGGGGGATATCACATAGAGGGAGGGTCCATGTTCTATACAGAGGGGGATATCACACAGAGGGGGAGTCCATGTTATATACAGGAGGGGGATATCACATAGAGGGAGGGTCCATGTTCTATACAGATGGGGATATCACATAGAGGGAGGGTCCATGTAATATACAGGAGGGGGATATCACATAGAGGGAGGGTCCATGTTCTATACAGATGGGGATATCACATAGAGGGAGGGTCCATGTTCTATACAGATGGGGATATCACATAGAGGGAGGGTCCATGTAATATACAGGAGGGGGATATCACATAGAGGAAGGGTCCATGTTCTATACAGAGGGGGATATCACATAGAGGGAGGGTCCATGTAATATACAGGAGGGGGATATCACATAGAGGAAGGGTCCATGTTATCACACAGAGGGGGAGTCCATGTAATATACAGGAGGGGGATATCACATAGAGGGAGGGTGTATGTAATATACAGGAGAGGGATATCACACAGAGGGGGAGTCCATGTTATATACGGGAAGGGGATATCACATAGAGGGAGAGTCCACGTCACATACGGGGGGGTATCAAATAGAGGGAGGGTCCACCTTATATACGGGAGGCGGGGGAGATGTTACATACAGCAGGGGCGGTATATACTGAGTACATTGCCGCTGTATACTTTACCAGAAGGCGCGGCTGAGCAGGAATCACGGCCTTCCCCTCCACGGCTTCATAGCAACCGCAGCATCCTGCGACATGTTCCCTGTATTTCCTGCTGCGCATGCGCCGCTCAACTCGTTGTCACGCCCATTATTTACAATCGTTGCTATGGAGAGCGTCTCCCACTTTGTAACAGGTCACAGACTTCCGGTACACATGACAACCAACCGGAAATTACATTGGCACCATCTTTGCTATGGGCAAACTGCCGTTACTAGCCTGTATGTGAGTGTCATGTAGCCTGCAGCTGCCCCATGCGGTAGTGTAATGTGTCAGCCTTATGTTTACATCAGACTCCAATACATGTGCGTTTAGAAATATTACATATCGGGAGCATCTCAGTGCCACATATATACCCAGACCATAGGTAAGTATTGAGATGAAGTCTTCGCTACTGCCGCCATCTTGTGCGTGATCATTGGAGTCAGGTCTCCGGCGCATATGCATAAAACGAAAGTTCACGCAGACGGCGCTCAAGAAGTTTATTACAATAATGATATCATGGCTGAGGGTATAACGATGGAAACCGACATTACATAGTATGAACAGTCCATTAATGTATGAAAGGGGGAAGGCGGGCGAGGTGATGGAGACTCCGCGCTCTCAGGAAGATTCTGTCGCCAGCCCCTGTGCCGCCTCTTCACCGTAGGGATCAGTTATCCTTGTGTTTGACCAATCCTTTACTGATGAGGTCGGGAATCTCCACCGCCAACCACGGTCCCAGCTACGAGAAACCAGAAGAGACAGTGAGAACGGCGAAATACGGCGCGAATCAGAAAAACGAAAATAATCAGTAATAAAACAGTCACCCCCGCACTCAGCTGATAAAGTTGCAAAGTGACAAAATGACTGCCTGCGGTGCACCTAGGCAACAAGCTCCAAGCAATGGCGGCACTGAACCACCTCTACCACTACCGTACTCACCCCCAGGGCGATGAGGTGTGCCAGTCCAAATTTAGGGACGTTCCGCGCCCACAGTGGCTTGAAGTGCTCCGTCAGACAGATCTTACCCCCCCTTGGAAAAAAACAGAGGCGTGAGGGAGGAGGAGGGTCACACGGCTGTGACCTCTGCCCCTGCGGTTTCGGTCTCAGGGGGGCGCTTGTTTTTGGCATCTCTATGCAGACGTTTTGTGTTGCGTACAAATGGATTTGCGGACACCCTACTCACATACATGGGATGTAGACGAAAAAATCTGACCTGTGTGAACAGACCCTAAAACTCCAGCCTTTTGTCTTAGAGAACTGTACTATAAGCAATTCACTTATGACCTAAGAAAGAGGAGGGGCTATAGCCCAAGGCGGCGGCCATGACAGCCTCAGATGAGCCTCTATTCCAAATCCCAGTTCAACACTTCCCTTCAGTATTGGCAGCAGCCGCCAGGTTTCTGTACAAATAGGACAAGTAGTCAGGGGGGCGGAGCTCTACTCGGTGACATATATTGTATAGCTCTCCTACCTGTACATTTTCGCCGTCTTCCCATCTAATTCCGGAATGGCGATTTCTGGCGCTGTGGAGGGATACGTGACTGGGATCTATACAGTGAAGAAACGCGTCATGTACGGTGTGAATATTACAGTAATAATAAGAAAACGCTCTGACAAAACTTACATCAAACTCCACGTCAAACTCGTACTTCAGGAGCTCGTGGATGTACCAGCATTTCCCGAACCACCTGCAATAGACACAGCGGCCACCGTTACAGTGTGTAGTGCCGGAAGACAGGGGGCGCTGCTGAGCACACAGCAGATCTTACCTGGTGCCCTCCTTGTTGGACTCCAGGCGGAACCAGTCGTTGTCGGCCTTCTTGTTATTCTCTACATACTGGGGGGACAAGCAGAAATTAGACAAGTGATCTACAGACAGAGGAGGGGGCAGCACATAAGAAGTGGTCACATGACAGCGGCCAAGAAGTCGCCATGTGGCTCTACAAAACATACAATAGCTCAAGGGGCAGGTCCTAGATTACCACAATTACCCCAAGTGCTGGGAGTACAATCCCCAAATAACCACACAAATGGCAACTTTCAGGTTTTGGGTTGAGTTTTCCTTTAAGATTATCAAAATCGAGACACAGAATAGGCTGGTGCAGGGGACAGCATGGGGGGTGTGCGGAGCACAGTACTCAAAGGGTGGTGGGGGGGCAGAGCGGGTGTGCGGTGCGGAGGTCAGTGGTAGAGGTGGCATGGGAGAGCTCGAAGGGCGGGGTAGGAGACTGCACAAGGAGGACAGGGTGGGTGTGGTGTACATAGGTTAGTGTTAGAGGTGGCACAGTGGTGCGCAGAGGTTGGTTTTAGGGGACAGCACAGGGGGTGTGTGGAGAGTACAGGCCGCTGCAGGGGGCAGCACTGGGGGTATGTGGGGAGTACAGGCCGCTGCAGGGGGCAGCACTGGGGGTGTGTGGAGAGTACAGGCCGCTGCAGGGGGCAGCACTGGGGGTGTGTGGGGAGTACAGACCACTGCAGGGGGCAGCACTGGGGGTGTGTGGGGAGTACAGGCCGCTGCAGGGGGCAGCACTGGGGGTGTGTGGAGAGTAGAGGCCGCTGCAGGGGGCAGCACTGGGGGTGTGTGGGGAGTACAGACCACTGCAGGGGGCAGCACTGGGGGTGTGTGGGGAGTACAGACCACTGCAGGGGGCAGCACTTGGGGTGTGTGGGGAGTACAGGCCGCTGCAGGGGGCAGCACTGGGGGTGTGTGGAGAGTAGAGGCCGCTGCAGGGGGCAGCACTGGGGGTGTGTGGAGAGTAGAGGCCGCTGCAGGGGGCAGCACTGGGGGTGTGTGGAGAGTAGAGGCCGCTGCAGGGGGCAGCACTGGGGGTGTGTGGGGAGTAGAGGCCGCTGCAGGGGGCAGCACTGGGGGTGTGTGGGGAGTAGAGGCCGCTGCAGGGGGCAGCACTGGGGGTGTGTGGGGAGTACAGACCACTGCAGGGGGCAGCACTGGGGGTGTGTGAGGAGTACAGGCCGCTGCAGGGGGCAGCACTGGGGGTGTGTGGAGGTGGGCAGGGGGCAGCACTGGGGGTGTGTGGGGAGTACAGAGCACTGCAGGGGGCAGCACTGGGGGTGTGTGGGGAGTAGAGGCCGCTGCAGGGGGCAGCACTGGGGGTGTGTGGGGAGTACAGAGCGCTGCAGGGGACAGCACTGGGGGTGTGTGGGGAGTAGAGGCCGCTGCAGGGGGCAGCACTGGGGGTGTGTGGGGAGTACAGGCCGCTGCAGGGGGCAGCACTGGGGGTGTGTGGGGAGTACAGGCCGCTGCAGGGGGCAGCACTGGGGGTGTGTGGAGGTGGGCAGGGGGCAGCACTGGGGGTATGTGGGGAGTACAGACCGCTGCAGGGGGCAGCACTGGGGGTGTGTGGGGAGTAGAGGCTGCTGCAGGGGGCAGCACAGGGGGTGTGTGCAGAGTAGAGGCCGCTGCAGGGGGCAGCACTGGGGGTGTGCGGAGGATGGGCAGGGGGCAGCACTGGGGGTGTGTGGAGGAGTACAGGCCGCTGCAGGGGGCAGCACTGGGGGTGTGTGGGGAGTAGAGGCCGCTGCAGGGGGCAGCACTGGGGGTGTGTGGGGAGTACAGGCCGCTGCAGGGGGCAGTACTGGGGGTGTGTGGGGAGCAGAGGCCAGCACTGGGGGTGTGTGGAGAGTACAGGCCGCTGCAGGGGGCAGCACTGGGGGTGTGTGGGGAGTAGAGGCCGCTGCAGGGGGCAGCACTGGGGGTGTGTGGGGAGTAGAGGCCGCTGCAGGGGGCAGCACTGGGGGTGTGTGGGGAGTACAGGCCGCTGCAGGGGGCAGCACTGGGGGTGTGTGGGGAGTACAGGCCGCTGCAGGGGGCAGCACTGGGGGTGTGTGGGGAGTACAGGCCGCTGCAGGGGGCAGCACTGGGGGTGTGTGGGGAGTACAGGCCGCTGCAGGGGGCAGCACTGGGGGGGTGTGGGGAGTACAGGCCGCTGCAGGGGGCAGCACTGGGGGGGTGTGGAGGTGGGCAGGGGGCAGCACTGGGGGTGTGTGGGGAGTACAGACCGCTGCAGGAGGCAGCACTGGGGGTGTGTGGGGAGTACAGGCCACTGCAGCGGGAAGCACTGGGGGTGTGTGGGGAGTACAGGCGGCTGCAGGGGGCAGCACTGGGGGTGTGTGGGGAGTAGAGGCCACTGCAGGTGGCGGCACTGGGGGTGTGTGGGGAGTAGAGACCACACTGCAGGGGGCAGCACTGGGGGTGTGTGGGGAGTACAGGCCGCTGCAGGGGGCAGCACTGGGGGTGTGTGGGGAGTACAGGCCACTGCAGGGGGCAGCACTGGGGGTGTGTGGGGAGTACAGACCGCTGCAGGGGACAGCACTGGGGGGGTGTGGGGAGTACAGGCCGCTGCAGGGGGCAGCACTGGGGGTTTGTGGGGAGTACAGACCGCTGCAGGGGACAGCACTGGGGGGTGTGGGTAGAGGCCGCTGCAGGGGGCAGCACTGGGGGTGTGTGGGGAGTACAGGCCGCTGCAGGGGGCAGCACTGGGTGGGTGTGGGGAGTAGAAACCACACTGCAGGGGGCAGCACTGGGGGTGTGTGGGGAGTAGAGACCACACTGCAGGGGGCAGCACTGGGGGTGTGTTGGGAGTACAGTCTGCTGCAGGGGACAGCACTGGGGGTGTGTGGGGAGTAGAGACCACACTGCAGGGGGCAGCACTAGGGGTGTGTGGGGAGTACAGTCCGCTGAAGGGGGCAGCACTGGGGGTGTGTGGGGAGTAGAGACCACACTGCAGGGGGCAGCACTGGGGGTGTGTGGGGAGTACAGGCGGCTGCAGGGGGCAGAACTGGGGGTGTGTGGGGGAGTAGAAACCACACTGCAGGGGGCAGCACTGGGGGTGTGTGGGGAGTACAGTCCGCTGCAGGGGGCAGCACTGGGGGTGTGTGGGGAGTAGAGACCACACTGCAGGGGGCAGCACTGGGGGTGTGTGGGGAGTACAGGCCGCTGCAGGGGGCAGCACTGGGGGTGTGTGGGGAGCAGAGGCCGCTGCAGGGGGCAGCACTGGGGGTGTGTGGGGAGTACAGGCCACTGCAGGGGGCAGCACTGGGGGTGTGTGGGGAGTAGAGGCGGCTGCAGGGGGCAGCACTGGGGGTGTGTGGGGAGTAGAGGCGGCTGCAGGGGGCAGCACTGGGGGTGTGTGGGGAGTAGAGGCGGCTGCAGGGGGCAGCACTGGGGGTGTGTGGGGAGTAGAGGCGGCTGCAGGGGGCAGCACTGGGGGTGTGTGGGGAGTAGAGGCGGCTGCAGGGGGCAGCACTGGGGGTATGTGGGGAGTACAGGCCGCTGCAGGGGGCAGCACTGGGGGTGTGTGGGGAGGGAGAGGCCGCTGCAGGGGGCAGCACTGGGGGTGTGTGGGGAGCAGAGGCCGCTGCAGGGGGCAGCACTGGGGGTGTGTGGGGAGTACAGGCCGCTGCAGGGGGCAGCACTGGGGGTGTGTGGGGAGTAGAGGCCGCTGCAGGGGGCAGCACTGGGGGTGTGTGGGGAGCAGAGGCCACTGCAGGGGGCAGCACTGGGGGTGTGTGGGGAGTACAGTCTGCTGCAGAGGGCAGCACTGGGGGTGTGTGGGGAGTACAGGCCGCTGCAGGGGGCAGCACTGGGGGTGTGTGGGGAGTACAGGCCGCTGCAGGGGGCAGCACTGGGGGTGTGTGGGGAGTACAGGCCGCTGCAGGGGGCAGCACTGGGGGTGTGTGGGTAGTACAGGCCGCTGCAGGGGGCAGCACTGGGGGTGTGTGGGGAGCAGAGGCCGCTGCAGGGGGCAGCACTGGGGGTATGTGGGGAGTACAGGCGGCTGCAGGGGGCAGCACTGGGGGTGTGTGGGGAGTAGAGACCACACTGCAGGGGGCAGCACTGGGGGTGTGTGGGGAGCAGAGGCCGCTGCAGGGGGCAGCACTGGGGGTGTGTGGGGAGTACAGGCCGCTGCAGGGGGCAGCACTGGGGGTGTGTGGGGAGTAGAGACCACACTGCAGGGGACAGCACTGGGGGGTGTGGGTAGAGGCCGCTGCAGGGGGCAGCACTGGGGGTGTGTGGGGAATACAGACCGCTGCAGGGGACGGCACTGGGGGTGTGTGGGGAGTACAGTCTGCTGCAGGGGGCAGCACTGGGGGTGTGTGGGGAGTACAGTCTGCTGCAGGGGGCAGCACTGGGGGTGTGTGGGGAGTAGAGGCGGCTGCAGGGGGCAGCACTGGGGGTGTGTGGGGAGTACAGGCCGCTGCAGGGGGCAGCACTGGGGGTGTGTGGGGAGTAGAGGCCGCTGCAGGGGGCAGCACTAGGGGTGTGTGGGGAGCAGAGGCCGCTGCAGGGGGCAGCACTGGGGGTGTGTGGGGAGTAGAGACCACACTGCAGGGGGCAGCACTGGGGGTGTGTGGGGAGTAGAGGCCGCTGCAGGGGGCAGCACTGGGGGTGTGTGGGGAGTAGAGACCACACTGCAGGGGGCAGCACTGGGGGTGTGTGGGGAGTACAGTCCGCTGAAGGGGGCAGCACTGGGGGTGTGTGGGGAGTACAGTCCGCTGAAGGGGGCAGCACTGGGGGTGTGTGGGGAGTACAGTCCGCTGAAGGGGGCAGCACTGGGGGTATGTGGGGAGTAGAAACCACACTGCAGGGGGCAGCACTGGGGGTGTGTGGGGAGTACAGTCTGCTGCAGGGGACAGCACTGGGGGTGTGTGGGGAGTAGAGACCACACTGCAGGGGGCAGCACTGGGGGTGTGTGGGGAGTACAGTCCGCTGAAGGGGGGCAGCACTGGGGGTGTGTGGGGAGTAGAGACCACACTGCAGGGGGCAGCACTGGGGGTGTGTGGGGAGTACAGGCGGCTGCAGGGGGCAGAACTGGGGGTGTGTGGGGAGTAGAAACCACACTGCAGGGGGCAGCACTGGCGGTGTGTGGGGAGTACAGTCTGCTGCAGGGGGCAGCACTGGGGGTGTGTGGGGAGTACAGGCCGCTGCAGGGGGCAGCACTGGGGGTGTGTGGGGAGTACAGTCCGCTGCAGGGGGCAGCACTGGGGGTGTGTGGGGAGTAGAGACCACACTGCAGGGGGCAGCACTGGGGGTGTGTGGGGAGTACAGTCTGCTGCAGGGGGCAGCACTGGGGGTGTGTGGGGAGTACAGTCTGCTGCAGGGGGCAGCACTGGGGGTGTGTGGGGAGCAGAGGCCGCTGCAGGGAGCAGCACTGGGGGTGTGTGGGGAGTACAGGCCGCTGCAGGGGGCAGCACTGGGGGTGTGTGGGGAGTAGAGGCGGCTGCAGGGGGCAGCACTGGGGGTGTGTGGGGAGTAGAGGCGGCTGCAGGGGGCAGCACTGGGGGTATGTGGGGAGTACAGGCCGCTGCAGGGGGCAGCACTGGGGGTGTGTGGGGAGTAGAGACCACACTGCAGGGGGCAGCACTGGGGGTGTGTGGGGAGTAGAGGCGGCTGCAGGGGGCAGCACTGGGGGTGTGTGGGGAGTAGAGGCGGCTGCAGGGGGCAGCACTGGGGGTGTGTGGGGAGTAGAGGCGGCTGCAGGGGGCAGCACTGGGGGTGTGTGGGAAGTACAGGCCGCTGCAGGGGGCAGCACTGGGGGGGTGTGGGGAGTAGAGGCCGCTGCAGGGGGCAGCACTGGGGGTGTGTGGGGAGTAGAGGCCGCTGCAGGGGGCAGCACTGGGGGTGTGTGGGGAGTAGAGGCCGCTGCAGGGGGCAGCACTGGGGGGTGTGTGGGGAGCAGAGGCCGCTGCAGGGGGCAGCACTGGGGGTGTGTGGGGAGCAGAGGCCGCTGCAGGGAGCAGCACTGGGGGTGTGTGGGGAGTACAGGCCGCTGCAGTGGGCAGCACTGGGGGTGTGTGGGGAGTACAGGCCGCTGCAGGGGGCAGCACTGGGGGTGTGTGGGGAGTACAGGCCGCTGCAGTGGGCAGCACTGGGGGTGTGTGGAGAGTAGAGGCCGCTGCAGGGAGCAGCACTGGGGGTGTGTGGGGAGTACAGGCCGCTGCAGGGGGCAGCACTGGGGGTGTGTGGGGAGTAGAGGCGGCTGCAGGGGGCAGCACTGAGGGTGTGTGGGGAGTAGAGGCGGCTGCAGGGGGCAGCACTGGGGGTATGTGGGGAGTACAGGCGGCTGCAGGGGGCAGCACTGGGGGTGTGTGGGGAGGGAGAGGCCGCTGCAGGGGGCAGCACTGGGGGTGTGTGGGGAGGGAGAGGCCGCTGCAGGGGGCAGCACTGGGGGTATGTGGGGAGTACAGGCCGCTGCAGGGGGCAGCACTGGGGGTGTGTGGGGAGGAGAGGCCGCTGCAGGGGGCAGCACTGGGGGTGTGTGGGGAGCAGAGGCCGCTGCAGGGGGCAGCACTGGGGGTGTGTGGGGAGTAGAGGCCGCTGCAGGGGGCAGCACTGGGGGTGTGTGGGGAGTAGAGGCCGCTGCAGGGGGCAGCACTGGGGGTGTGTGGGGAGTACAGGCCTCTGCAGGGGGCAGCACTGGGGGTGTGTGGGGAGTAGAGGCCGCTGCAGGGGGCAGCACTGGGGGTGTGTGGGGAGTACAGGCCGCTGCAGGGGACAGCATTGGGGGTGTGTGGGGGAGTACAGGCCGCTGCAGGGGGCAGCACTGGGGGTGTTTGGGGAGTAGAGGCCGCTGCAGGGGGCAGCACTGGGGGTGTGTGGGGAGTAGAGGCCGCTGCAGGGGGCAGCACTGGGGGTGTGTGGGGAGTAGAGGCCGCTGCAGGGGGCAGCACTGGGGGTGTGTGGGGAGTAGAGGCCGCTGCAGGGGGCAGCACTGGGGGTGTGTGGGGAGTAGAGGCCGCTGCAGGGGGCAGCACTGGGGGTGTGTGGGGAGTAGAGACCACACTGCAGGGGGCAGCACTGGGGGTGTGTGGGGAGGAGAGTAGAGAGTTTAGTATGGGGACACAGCTGGAGCTGTGGAGTACAGAGGACAGTAGGGGGCGCTGCGCAGGCGGTAGGTATATAGCTGCTGTATACATGCGGATGTCACACTCAGCTGACTTGACAGCCGGAACCTTCCTCCCCTCCTACACGTTCTCGGGGGCACTATACCACGTGACACCTCGCACCTTAATGAGCGCCTGGTACTCTTCCTTCAGCCGCTGCACCCACAGCTCCTTATCCCGGGGGCTGGCATTGGTCTTCAGCAGAGGGATCTCAGACACCACCCGGCGAGTCGCCTCATCCACCATGTTGGAAAAGGAAGGGAATTCCGGAAGCAGAAGCGTTCGTCATGCCAGTACAAAGCCTGGGCGGCCATCTTTAGTACTGGTATGACGATTTTTTTTTCTTCTCCCCCTGGTGGTAGAAAGTGGCTCTAAAGCTTAGATGATAATAATGGCTTGCTAATTGTAGCATAAAAGAAATATGATGATAATAATTAATACAGTGTTTCATGTTTTGCACACCCAGGTGTGATCCTTATAGCTTGTCTGCAGCCCTGCAGCCCCCCATTGAAGAGATCTTAGGGGATTAGGAGCCTTTCCTTATTTACGTAGTGATAAAGGACACTAGTACAGATGGCTGTTATAAGGTGTACTGCTCGGGGGAGGGGCTAGTTATGCTAATAATTAGTACTGCGGGGGCGGAGCAAATTGGCTGAATGAGTTGCTAATTTAGTGTTATGTCCTAGTTATAAGTCCAGTCACAGTGCGATGACCCATGTAAGGACTGGTCAGGTGGTATCCCTGGGTCGGGTATTGACCCGTGAACTGTTGGTTTTGGGAGTCAGTTACTGTTACTAATTCTGAGTGAATAGGCAATGTCAGATTAGTCATAAACACAGTGGTTTACATTGTATAGTTGCTGTGCTTTGTACTGCAGCTCAGCCCCATTTACATGAAAGGGACTGAGCTGTAAACAGGTCACATGGCAAATGAACACGAACAGCTGAGCCATAGGGGTGGAATGTGGTGGACCAGCCCGCAGGACATGTCTGGTGTCACTGTGTTTATTGGTTGAGCAGAAAAACCCCCCTTAAGAAACTGAAATTTTTCAGATTAGCGCATATGGAATCAGTGGTTTTGCTGTTTCCCCCCCCCCAAAAAAAAAAAAAAAAAAAACGTATGAAAAGAGTATTCTCTAACAGGACTGACTTTGTCAGTAAAAATTATGTGAAACATTCTCTGGACAGATCAAACTGCTCCACTGCAAAACAGAATTGGACAAAATTAGATTATTGGAAATGAAAGGGTGAACTGTCCCTTTGTATTACTGCAGCAGTCATACTCACATAGCACAGATATTCTCCCTCACGCCTATCTATGGTTTCTATCACTATCTGCCTGTAATTGATTAAATCTGACTAAACTTTGTTCTACTTCTCCTACTCCTAAAATTCTCTAGCTGTATTATGTTATGCTGCACTAAGTCCTGTGTATTGCCGAAGAAAATAGAGTAATTGCTTTGGATCATGCAGTGATAGATAACACATCCATCCCCTACTTCCACCCTCACTGAAATGCCTCGTGTTCCTGCACACATCTTATATTCTGTATGTGACATCAGCAATGTAAGGTGTCACCTACCACTGACTATGGGGTGAGAGGCTGTCAGATGATGTCACGTGACCTCACATCATCACAGTGACTCACAGGCACGTGGCTCTTCTGTATTTTCACCCGCTCTATACATGTGGTGGCGACGACCATTTTAGATTGCCTGAGACAAATCGCCATTTATTTGGTTTAATTAAAAATGGAATAATTTGGAATATTCAGGTTGAACAAGGATCGGAACTAATCGTTCGCCCATCTCTAGATGGGACTGATGGAGCCCCTTACTAATATGTGCCTCGCGCCTCATATTACACAACCAGGTCTGGGAACAGACAAAAATTTTAATACATCACAACAGAGACAGTCACATGGTATCAAAAGACATATTGGAAGGGGGCTGAGATGGGATGGAAGCCCATTCCTGTGCGCCGATTTTGATGGTTTCAGTCCAGGAGTTTAGGAATTCTTCGACCTGCTGCTGCGCACTTGGCATTTCTCAGCTCCAACTCAGCTGCAAAGATACAGAGCGGATGACATATGATCGGTGTAAAGAGCTGCGATTCTCACGCAGGCCAATAGAGGCTGCTATGTAATTATGCATGAGAAAGGCTATGACAAAATGGCGGCGCCCTACTTAGTAGGTTTTCATCTTTCACGTGTGGTTTATTCTTCAGAATTCAGGTTATTTTGCTATTTTGTGAACCGAGAGCAAGGCAGGTGGTTTGGACTCCGCAACCAGAAATGAACGCACACGCGGTAGTTCAAGAAAAAAATATATATTTACTATAAGTTAATAAAGGCTAGTTAAAGGTAAAATGACAGGGCTAAAGACAAGCAAAATATACAATATAGCATGAACAATTTCAAGGCAAATTCTGCAATGGTTTCTACTTTTACTCTGTCCACTTCTGCAGTATGGACACTGAATGAACAATATACTCAAAACTATCCCTAACTGACCCTGACTTCACATTTGGGTGCACCCCCTTTTCCCCAGTGGTCCAGGTGGACCGCTTACAGTCCGTAGAAGCGCGCGGTGGGGCCCAAAGTCGGTCCTTTCTTTTATAGTGAAGCGTCCTCTCCTCACGGTTATCAGGATCTTGGGAGAAATGAAGTCCTCTTTAACAGACAGGGAAACCAACTGAATGCAATGTAATCCAACAGCAGATTCCACTCAGCACACTGACAGTCCCCCCCCCCCCACCCAACACACACCAACGACGAAACCCCCCCAACACCCCCCCCCCCCCCCCAAAACACCACCCCCCCCCCCCCCCCCTACCCAACCCAACAACACCCACACCAACCCCCCCCCCCCCCCCCCCCCCCCCCCCCCCCCCCCCCCCCCCCCCCCCCCCCCCCCCCCCCCCCCCCCCCCCCCCCTTTTCCCCCCCCCCCCCAAACCCCCCACCCCACCCCAAAAATCCCCCCACCCCTTCAAAACAACACTCCCCAAGATGGCTCCTCCTCTCTGTCTCGCCCCTTCCTGCTTCTCTGCTCACACTCTGTCTGCAGAACAGGCAGGCTGACATAAAAGGGGGGGGGGGGTCTCACTCCAGCATCATGTCACAATTACAATGGCTGCTGTCTTAAAGGAACAGAATCACAGAAATACATTCAACATTAATAGTTTATACAGACAAATGAAGCTTAAGACAACATTGGCTGTCTCTTACATATTCCCCCCCACTTTAAGAGTGGCAGTCCCTGCCTATGACTGTATATCCAGAGGGTTGTACTTTTATGCACAGGGTGGTAGTATACCGATGTATGGCAGGCCAAACAAACTCATCCTGCGCATACCGAACAGGGGGAATACCAGCATTTGGCCTAGTGGTCCGTCTGAGGACCGGTGGTATATTATGGGGTGCTGCAGCTATGGGCTGAGAAGGAACAGCGGATTCCGCACCAGAGGGGGCACAGGCCGGAGATACAGTAGTCACAGGTGGAACATCCCCAGGAGCAGGGATCGGCCAACAATCATCCTCCTCGTCGGAGGCCCATTCCGCACCTCCATTCTCTGACTGTGGGAGCTCATTCACATTGGCAGGCCCATCGTGATTTGTCCCTTCAGAATGACACAGGCGCAACATATTTCGGTGAAGTACTCGAACACAATCAGTTCCTTCTTTCTGGACCTGGTACACTGGCCCATTCGCATACTTGCGGCCAACAACACGATACGGCAAAGCCTCCCATCTGCTTTCCAATTTCCCTTGGGGTTTCTTGACACGAACTAGCACCAGGTCGCCTGGTTGCAATGGTGCTTCTTGCACTGGGGTCTTATCAGGATGGGGATGTTCTTGCAGGCGCTGCCGCACCAATCGATGGATCGTCTCAAGTCTCTGCCGATGCGCCCGCACCCAAGAGGTTGGATCCCTCGGAGGGAACCCATCCACATCATTCAACTGTAATTCTCCTATACTTCGCCCAGACCGCCCAAAGAGAAGTGTATAAGGAGAGTACCCCGTTGTAGAATGGACCTGATTGTTATAGGCCCACACCATTTCAGACAAGAACTGAGGCCACTGTAACTTCTTGTCTTCCTCCAGAGTCCGCAGCATCTGTAGCAGAGTTCTGTTGAATCTTTCACAGGCCCCATTTCCCTGAGGGTGGTATGGAGTCGTGTGCGACTTCTTTATCCCGTAGATACGTTGAACTTCTTTCATTACGTGTCCCTCAAAGCAGGCGCCCTGGTCGGAGTGGATGCGTTGGGGGCACCCATATACTCGAATGAAATCTTGGCACAGAGCACGAGCTGCTGACTCAGCTGTCTGGTCCTTGGTGGCGGTTACCACCGCAAATTTGGTGAAGTGATCCACCATTACGAGGCAATACTGGTGTCCGCTATTGGATGGGCCCACCATTAGATAGTCTATCATGACGATTTCTAAAGGTTCCTGGGTCACGATGGTTTGCAGGGGAGCTCTCTGTTCTATTGCCTTATGGATCTCACAAGTTCGACAGCTGCGGCATACTTCTTCGACCATTTGACGAAGACCAGGGCAGTAAATCAGTCGCTGTAACCAACGAAAGGTCTTCTCATGACCAAAATGTCCATTCTTATTATGAGCCTCAACTGCCAAGGAGCGAGCCAGTTCACTAGGCACCACAATTTGGTATCGAATGTCGATCTCAGAAGGTAAATAGACCTTTCGGCATAGCACTCCATTTTTCATCTCCAACTTTTCCCACTGATTCAAAACAGATAATATCTCACGTGTCAGTCGTTCTCTTTCCTCTCTACAGGGCTTCTGGCCTTTCTCAACACACTTGATCATCTGCGCCAGCCCCTCATGGGTCTGTTGTATCTGTGCCCATTCCTGTCGTGAGGGACCAAAGAAAGGAGCCATTTCAGTCCCCTCCATCTCAAACTGATTAGTGGCGGTCAAGGCCTGTGAAAATCTGCTGAAATCGGGCACCTCCACATGCTCCAACTCATGATCCACGTCTTCTGTGGGGGTCTGGGCAGTTACCCTAGAAAGTCCGTCAGCATTCTGGTTCTCTGTCTTGGACCGATACTTAATGCGGTAATTGAATGTAGACATTCGGGCTATCCACCTCTGCTCTAACGCCCCGAGCTTGGCATTTTCCAGGTGAGCTAGTGGGTTGTTGTCAGTCAGTACTAAAACTTCAGCACCGGTCAAATATTCAGAGAATTTCTCGGTCATGGCCCATACCAGTGCCAACAGCTCCAATTTAAATGAACTATAATTCTCGGGGTTTCTTTCAGAATCTCTCAAAGACCGGCTGCCGTACGCTATGACCCTCTCCTGGCCATCCTGAAGCTGGGAAAGCACTGCTCCAAGACCATACAGGCTTGCATCTGTATACAGCTGGAACGGCAAGTGGTAATCAGCATATGCCAAGATTGGGGCTGTTGTCAGTGCATCCTTCAATGCCTGGAAGGCTTGTTCCTGTTCAGGTCCCCACTTCACGGACCGGTTCTTTGGACCACCGGATGTGCCTCGTAGGAGAGCATTAAGTGGTGCTGCTACCTTAGCGAAATCCTAACCAACCCCCCCCCACCCCAACCCCCCCCCCCCCCCCCCCCCTCCCCCCCACCACCCCCCCTCCCCCAACGCCCGCTCTTCCACCCCCCTCACCCCCCATCATCCCCCCCCTTCGCCTCCCACCCACTCACCCCCATCACCAACTACCCACCCTAACTACCAACCCATCACACTCACCCCTTCACACCCAGCCCCCCCCCCCTCACACAACACCTCACCCCCCCCAACAACAATCGCCACCCAACCCAACAAACACCCACCAAAATCCAACAAACTAACCCAAAACTAAACAATACACCAACAACCCCCAACACATCCCCAACACCACCCCCCACCCTCCCCCCCCCCACCTCACCCCGAACACCCCCCCAACAAATCCCCAACCCCCCAAACACCCCCTCTACCTCCCTCTCTCCACCTCCTCCCCCCTCCCCCCCCTCCCCCCCACCCCCCCACCCAACCAACCCACCACGACCCACAACCCCCAGCCCCACACCTCCACCCCCACCAACCACAACCCGCCAACACAGCACCCACCCACCTACCAACCCTCAACCCCCCCCAAACCAACCCACCCACCACCCACCTTACATCAACCTACCCCCACACCCACCGCCCCCCACCCCCCCACTCCCTCCCACCACCCACCCACCCCCCACCCACACCTCCCCCACCCACACCACTACACCCATCTACCACTCCCACACAACCTCTCAACAATAGGTTCTACAACTCCTCACCTCACAACACCGCCTATCACCCCAACACCCCCCCCCCCCTCTACATCCTACCGTACATCCCCCACTCCCCCCCCCCCCCTCCCCCCTTCTCCCCCCACTCCCCACACACCACCTCAACTCCCTCCCACCTCCCTCAACACACCCCCCACCCCACCACCCCAAACAGCCCTCCCCTCCTCCTCCCCACCCCACCACTCCCCTCCCATCCCCCCTCCCCACCACCACCTACCCCCCCTCCACCCCTCCATCACTTCCCTCCCCCCCCCCACACCCACACCCCACAACCACCCCCCCCACCGCCCACCCCCCCCCCCCCCCCCCCGCACCCACCACACCACCACTCCGCCCTCCACCACCAACACCAACAACTCCCCAGCACACCACCACCACCCCACTACCCCCCCCCCCCGCCGTCCGCCCCCACACCCCCACCACCCCTCTTCCCACAACCACCCACCCCCCCACGCACACCTACACCCCCCCACCCCGACAGCTCGCATTATCAACACTAAACAACACAAAAACACACACAACAAAACGCCGACCCACACCACCTACCCTATACAACACACCACCCAACCCACCCACCAACCAAAACCACCAGCTAGAGCCCAGGGAGCGTCGTCCCCTTCTCACCACCCCCCCCCTTTTTACATAACAAATCCGATCACTTTTTTTTTAAACTCCCTCACACCAACACAAACACACCTACACCCCCACACACCCCCACCACACCACCCCCCCTACCTACCACAACCCAACTCCACCCCACAACCCCCCACCCCCCCCCCCCCCCCCCCCCCCCACCACCAACCACAACAACGAACCCCCCAACCACCAAAACAACAGCAAACATACATACGTACCATCACCAACATCCATACCCAACACTACCCATCCTACCTCCATCCCCTCAAACCCTAATCACTCCACCCCGTACCCCCCCACCCCCTCCCCCACCCCCAACACACACCCCCCACCCCCCACAACATCAACCCACCCCCCTCCCCCCACGCCTTCTCCTCCCCCCCCCCCCCACCACCCCCCCCCCCCCCACCAGCCCCTAAACCACAACCGCCCTCACCTAAAAGTCTAGCCCCCCTCAATCTCTACCAGCCACCACCCCCAGCCCCCCACCCCCCCCGCCCCCCCCCCCCCCCCCCCCACCCCCCCCCTCCCCTCCGCCACTCCCCACCCCCCCCTTCCTACGCCTTCACTAACCACCCACAACTCCACCCCCAACCCCTCCCCCACCCTCCCCCCCCCCCCGGCGGGGCGCGTCCCTCCGACTAGCGGGGTGGGGCGCGCACCCCCCTCTCCCCCCCCCCTCCCCTCCTCCACTCTTCACATTTTCTCCTTCACTACAAATAACAAAGTATCCCATTTGTTCTTACAGTATCTGCATTACTGTTATATTTTCTTTAACCTTCCCTTTTTCTACTTCCAACAATCACAACCACCCCCCCAGCAACAACAACCCACCAACTACAACCGACCCCCGCGGCCCCCCACCACACCACCGGCCGCCCCCCACCCCCACAACATCAACCAATCCACCACCACTCCCCCATCCAATAACCATCAAACCAACATCAGTCAAACTAACCTCCCCCTCACCCACACACAACCCACACACAACCCACACAAAACACAAAAAAAAAACGGGCAAACCCCCCCCCCCCCCCCTCACATTCCCCCTCTTCTATTCCAGTACACTACTTATATAGGAGATGCTACTTTCCTTATCCTGCCCTTCCCCCAACATACCCTCCTCCACAACCCAACCCACCCCAGACCCCACAAACCCAATACCTCCTTTAAACACTCCTACTATAATACCTACTTCTCTACTTATCCACCTTTCTTCAATGTCCCCCTCTTTTCCCCCCCCCTCATCATCACCTTACTCTTACCATCCTTATTACTCTACCTATTCCGCTCGCTCTAGTTCCTTCATTCATTCCTCCCTTATTCTCCCTCCCACCTACCACCCATTAAACCACAAACAAACTAACATATTACTCACACCCACCACACCCCCCCCACACCCCTCCCCCCCCCCCCCCCCCCCCCCCCGCCCCCCCCACCCCCCCACCGCCGCAGCCCGGCCCCCCCCCCCCACCAACTAAACCAAAGCAACAGAGGACCGGACAGCCAGCCCAACACACACAAAAAAACAAACACAACAAAAATAAAAAATAAAAAATAATTATTATATATTAATTATAAATTAATAATAAAATATAAAAACAAACAAAAAAAAAAAAAAAACATACATAATATACAACATAACTTCAACAACATCATCTCACATTGTTTTTTCTTTTACTCTTTTCCCTCTCCACATATACAACATCAATATATCTATTCCTAACACTATCTCCCCCACACCCCACCCCCACCCCTCTTCCCCCCCCCCCTCCCCCCCCGGGGCCGCGGACCGCCCGCACAAACGCACGAGGGGGGGGCGGGCGGCGGCCCCTTCTTTTTTTTTTAAAGCTACAGCCCCCTCCCCTCCTCACCACCAACAAGGAAATAAAAAACTCCTCCTTAACAAAAAAAAACACCCAAAACACACTAAATTACACCACAACAACCCACCCACCCCCCAACCACCCCCCCGACCCCAACCAAACACCCAGCGAGGAAGCCCGCGGATATACAGCAGCCGCCCCCACCACAACAACACCACCACCCCCTCTCTATCCTTCTCATCCATCAACACACTCACACCCTCACTCACCCACCCCACCCACCACCCCCCCCCCCCCCCACCCCCCCCCACCCCCTCTCTCTTTTCTCTTTATTTTTTTTTCGACTCCAAAACAACACACCACAAAACAAAAAACCACACACCCCCCCACAACACCACCCCACCACCCCCCCGCCCCCCCCCCCCCCCTCCCCCCCCCCCCCCCTCCCCCCCCCCCCCCCCCCCACAAGAAGAAGCAAGAAAAAAAAAAGGGGGGGGGCTCCCTCCACCACCATGTCACAATTACAAAGGCGGCTGTCTTAAAAAAACAGAATCACAGAAATACATTCAACATTAATAGTTTATACAGACAAATGAAGCTTAAGACAACATTGGCTGTCTCTTACAATTTGGAAATGGCTGTGGTGACACATTACATAATGCGGATTCAGCGGTACAGTCCCAAATTCCAGGTGCTGTCCCGGTCAGTGGGAGGAATGTCCCAAATCCCCCCCCCCCCCCCACCCCCCCCCCCCACCCCCCCCCCCCACAAGCAATCACCCCCCCCCCCCCCCCCCTCCCCCCCCCCCCAAATTATTTTGCCCCCCACAGGAGGGTTTTTTACCCGGCCCCCCGAGGTTTAATGTGGAGGCATATTTAGGGGAATATGTTATATATTATAATGTAGGGGCCACAATGAGGAGGCATTATGCCACAGGGATTTCAAGGGGACATTATATCGTGTCAGGGCCACTCTAGGGGCATTATACTGTGTGGGGGCACAAAGGGACATAGATTAGAATGTGCGGAGCCAAAGCGAAAGTGTGCGTGACAGATAGTGGGGCTTGCTATGCATAAATTCGACCCACATTTTGTCCCTCTTTCAGTGCTTTGATAGTTGTTTTTCTTCCTCAAAGTCTTACCTTCCAGGCTGCCAATGGCGAGGAAGAGAACAGTCAGAGGCAAGACTTTCATATCTGCGGGTATGATTCCTCTACTCAAGGAATATCACAAAAAATAAAATAAAAAAAAATGTAAAAAATTCTATAAAATTTTAAAAATGATAATTATGTCTTGTTCTAAAATAATAATACAATATACATAAAGTTTAATATGAAAAAAAAATAATACTTGTGAAATCTCACTCTAGTATCTAGGAAATAGTTATCTAGTAAGCTAGTAAAATCTATCATTGTAAACTGTGCCCAATAAACTTCAGTCTGTTTGTACTGAGAGCATAAAATGAAGTAAAATTAAAATACAAAATATCAAAATGTAAAAAATAAAAAAATAACTAAAATAAAATAAAACAAATAAACAATTCAGAAATGTAATTCTAGAATCAGCGGGACAAGAAATATCGAGTGCGCCGAGACTTTACTGTGATCTGGGATCAGTGCTTGGACTGAGGGTGACGTACCTGCAGCAATGTGGAGGTAATCCTAGTTTCGGGGCTCCTTGGCTGCTCCCTTATATACAGTAGTGACACTTTGTGGCCCCATCCTTGGTTTGTCTCATTGGACCCCTCATATAGACTACTTTATTACCTTCCAAAGGTGGAAGCGTCTGCATTCATTACTATACTACCATTAATGTCCAATGCTCTCATGATCCTATGATGGATAAGAGCAACGGACATTTACCACAATAGTGTGAACATCTTATTTCTGGTCAGACTGGTCGGTATTTCGGTGCCATTGTGAGTTGTCTCTTATGTCACTTATTATCAGATCATGTGATATCTAACACATCATAATTCTATTGATGAATTTGGGGGTTTATCAGAAATGTTAGCTACCCCGCACTATGACTAGAGAATGGATGAGGTAGGCCTCAGGAATGTAAAGGCCCTTGTTGCCCTTAGCAACCAATCACAATGAGGGCCTTACTTTTCCAGACGACCTTAAAGGCGAGTTCTGATTGGTTGCTATGGACAACGAGGCCTCTTCCTGGGGATTGTAAGCTTATAATCAACCAGTCTATGACACTCCTGTTGTTTTATCACATGAGGCTAATACTGCAGACATTTTCTGATTGTTATAGTATGTGACAATAGAAAGGTAATATGGTATTTCTGCTCTCCGCACAGACTGTCTCGTGTCACTCCGCTCCTTGCTTCATATTATCTAGGATGAGATAACAGCGAAAAAAACTTGTGTGTCCGCCAGGGCCAAATATCCACACTGGTGACATCCCGAAAGACTCTATTCAGGTCACCTTGCTCCAAAAGTCATGTGAGGATGGTAACCGAGAGGGACTTCCAGGGAACAGAGCCTTAAAGGGGTATTCTTATCAATGGCATGTGTCATATGGCAATATCACCCATCTACAGCCTCTCCTCTCCTGACATGGCTGATGACAGATAGTAATAGATTGTATTCCCCTGTCCTACAGTCGGCCTCTCCTCTCCTGACATGGCTGATAACAGATAGTAATAGATTGTAGTCACCTGTCCTACAGTCGGCCTCTCCCCTCCTGACACGACTGATAACAGATAGTAATAGATTGTATTCACCTGTCCTACAGTCGGCCTCTCCCCTCCTGACATGGCTGATAACAGATAGTAATAGATTGTAGTCACCTGTCCTACAGTCGGCCTCTCCCCTCCTGACATGGCTGATAACAGATAGTAATAGATTGTAGTCACCTGTCCTACAGTCGGCCTCTCCCCTCCCGACATGGCTGATAACAGATAGTAATAGATTGTATTCACCTGTCCTACAGTCGGCCTCTCCTGACATGGCTGATAACAGATAGTAATAGATTGTATTCCCCTGTCCTACAGTTGGCCTCTCCCCTCCTGACATGGCTAATAACAGATAGTAATAGATTGTATTCCCCTGTCCTACAGTCGGCCTCTCCTCTCCCGACGTGGCTGATAACAGATAGTAATAGATTGTATTCACCTGTCCTACAGTCGGCCTCTCCCCTCCTGACATGGCTGATAACAGATAGTAATAGATTGTATTCACCTGTCCTACAGTCGGCCTCTCCCCTCCCGACATGGCTGATAACAGATAGTAATAGATTGTTTTCACCTGTCCTACAGTCGGCCTCTCCCCTCCTGCTATGGCTGATAACAGAGAGTAATAGATTGTATTCACCTGTCCTACAGTCGGCCTCTCCTCTCCTGACATGGCTGATAACAGATAGTAATAGATTGTATTCCCCTGTCCTACAGTCGGCCTCTCCCCTCCTGACATGGCTGATAACAGATAGTAATAGATTGTAGACACCTGTCCTACAGTCGGCCTCTCCTCTCCTGACATGGCTGATAACAGATAGTAATAGATTGTATTCACCTGTCCTACAGTCGGCCTCTCCCCTCCTGACATGGCTGATAACAGATAGTAATAGATTGTATTCCCCTGTCCTACAGTCGGCCTCTCCTCTCCTGACATGGCTGATAACAGATAGTAATAGATTGTATTCACCTGTCCTACAGTCGGCCTCTCCTCTCCTGACATGGCTGATAACAGATAGAAATAGATTGTATTCCCCTGTCCTACAGTCGGCCTCTCCCCTCCTGACATGGCTGATAACAGATAGTAATAGATTGTATTCCCCTGTCCTACAGTTGTCCTCTCCCCTTCTGACACTGCTGATAATAGATAGTAATAGATTGTATACCCCTGTCCTACAGTCGGCCTCTCCCCTCCTGACATGGCTGATAACAGATAGTAATAGATTGTATTCCCCTGTTCTACAGTCGGCCTCTCCCCTCCTGACATGGCTGATAACAGATAGTAATAGATTGTATTCCCCTGTCCTACAGTCGGCCTCTCCCCTCCTGACATAGCTGATAACAGATAGTAATAGATTGTAGTCACCTGTCCTACAGTCGGCCTCTCCTCTCCTGACATGGCTGATAACAGATAGTAATAGATTGTATTCACCTGTCCTACAGTCGGCCTCTCCTCTCCTGACATGGCTGATAACAGATAGTAATAGATTGTATTCCCCTGTCCTACAGTCGGCCTCTCCTCTCCTGACATGGCTGATAACAGATAGTAATAGATTGTAGTCACCTGTCCTACAGTCGGCCTCTCCTCTCCTGACATGGCTGATAACAGATAGTAATAGATTGTATTCCCCTGTCCTACAGTCGGCCTCTCCCCTCCTGACATGGCTGATAAGAGATAGTAATAGATTGTATTCCCCTATCCTACAGTCGGCCTCTCCCCCTCCTGACATGGCTGATAACAGATAGTAATAGATTGTAGTCACCTGTCCTACAGTCAGCCTCTCCTCTCCTGACATGGCTGATAACAGATAGTAATAGATTGTAGTCACCTGTCCTACAGTCGGCCTCTCCTCTCCTGACATGGCTGACAACAGATAGTAATAGATTGTATTCACCTGTCCTACACTCGGCCTCTCCTGACATGGCTGATAACAGATAGTAATAGATTGTATTCCCCTGTCCTACACTCGGACTCTCCCCTCCTGACACGGCTGATAATAGATAGTAATAGATTGTATTCCCCTGTCCTACAGTCGGCCTCTCCCCTCCTGACATGGCTGATAACAGATAGTAATAGATTGTATTCCCCTGTCCTACAGTCGGCCTCTCCCCTCCTGACATGGCTGATAACAGATAGTAATAGATTGTATTCCCCTGTCCTACAGTCGGCCTCTCCCCTCCTGACATGGCTGATAACAGATAGTAATAGATTGTAGTCACCTGTCCTACAGTCGGCCTCTCCTCTCCTGACATGGCTGATAACAGATAGTAATAGATTGTATTCCCCTGTCCTACAGTCGGCCTCTCCCCTCCTGACATGGCTGATAACAGATAGTAATAGATTGTATTCCCCTGTCCTACAGTCGGCCTCTCCCCTCCTGACATGGCTGATAACAGATAGTAATAGATTGTATTCCCCTGTCCTACAGTCGGCCTCTCCCCTCCTGACATGGCTGATAACAGATAGTAATAGATTGTAGTCACCTGTCCTACAGTCGGCCTCTCCTCTCCTGACATGGCTGATAACAGATAGTAATAGATTGTATTCACCTGTCCTACAGTCGGCCTCTCCTCTCCTGACATGGCTGATAACAGATAGTAATAGATTGTATTCCCCTGTCCTATAGTCGGCCTCTCCTCTCCTGACATGGCTGATAACAGATAGTAATAGATTGTATTCCCCTGTCCTACAGTCGGCCTCTCCCCTCCTGACATGGCTGATAACAGATAGTAATAGATTGTATTCACCTGTCCTACAGTCGGCCTCTCCTCTCCTGACATGGCTGATAACAGATAGTAATAGATTGTATTCCCCTATCCTACAGTCGGCCTCTCCCCTCCTGACATGGCTGATAACAGATAGTAATAGATTGTATTCCCATGTCCTACAGTCGGCCTCTCCCCTCCTGACACGGCTGATAATAGATAGTAATAGATTGTATTCCCCTGTCCTACAGTCGGCCTCTCCCCTCCTGACGTGGCTGATAACAGATAGTAATAGATTATATTCCCCTGTCCTACAGTCGGCCTCTCCCCTCCTGACGTGGCTGATAACCGATAGTAATAGATTGTATTCCCCTGTCCTACAGTCGGCCTCTCCCCTCCTGACACGGCTGATAACAGATAGTAATAGATTGCAGTCACCTGTCCTACAGTCGGCCTCTCCTGACATGGCTGATAACAGATAGTAATAGATTGTATTCCCCTGTCCTACAGTCGGCCTCTCCCCTCCTGACACGGCTGATAACAGATAGTAATAGATTGCAGTCACCTGTCCTACAGTCGGCCTCTCCTGACATGGCTGATAACAGATAGTAATAGATTGTATTCCCCTGTCCTACAGTCGGCCTCTCCCCTCCTGACACGGCTGATAATAGATAGTAATAGATTGTATTCCCCTGTCCTACAGTCGGCCTCTCCTCTCCTGACATGGCTGATAACAGATAGTAATAGATTGTATTCCCCTGTCCTACAGTCGGCCCCTCCCCTCCTGACACGGCTGATAATAGATAGTAATAGATTGTATTCCCCTGTCCTACAATCGGCCTCTCCCCTCCTGACACGGCTGATAACAGATAGTAATAGATTGTATTCCCCTGTCCTACAGTCGGCCTCTCCTCTCCTGACACGGCTGATAACAGATAGTAATAGATTGTATTCCCCTGTCCTACAGTCGGCCTCTCCTCTCCTGGCATGGCTGATAACAGATAGTAATAGATTGTATTCACCTGTCCTACAGTCGGCCTCTCCCCTCCTGACATGGCTGATAACAGATAGTAATAGATTGTAGTCCCCTGTTCTACAGTCGGCCTCTCCCCTCCTGACATGGCTGATAACAGATACTGTAGTAATAGATTGTATTCCCCTGTCCTACAGTCGGCCTCTCCTCTCCTGACATGGCTGATAACAGATAGTAATAGATTGTAGTCACCTGTCCTACAGTCGGCCTCTCCTCTCCTGACATGGCTGATAACAGATAGTAATAGATTGTATTCACCTGTCCTACAGTCGGCCTCTCCCCTCCTGACATGGCTGATAATAGATAGTAATAGATTGTATTCCCCTGTCCTACAGTCGGCCACTCCCCTCCTGACACGGCTGATAATAGATAGTAATAGATTGTATTCCCCTGTCCTACAGTCGGCCTCTCCCCTCCTGACATGGCTGATAACAGATAGTAATAGATTGTATTCCCCTGTCCTACAGTCGGCCTCTCCTCTCCTGACATGGCTGATAACAGATAGTAATAGATTGTATTCACCTGTCCTACAGTCGGCCTCTCCTGACATGGCTGATAACAGATAGTAATAGATTGTATTCACCTGTCCTACAGTTGGCCTCTCCTCTCCTGACATGGCTGATAACAGATAGTAATAGATTTTAGTCACCTGTCCTACAGTCGGCCTCTCCCCTCCTGACGTGGCTGATAACAGATAGTAATAGATTGTAGTCACCTGTCCTACAGTTGGCCTCTCCTCTCCCGACATGGCTGATAACAGATAGTAATAGATTGTATTCACCTGTCCTACAGTCGGCCTCTCCCCTCCTGACATGGCTGATAACAGATAGTAATAGATTGTATTCACCTGTCCTACAGTCGGCCTCTCCCCTCCTGACATGGCTGATAACAGATAGTAATAGATTGTATTCACCTGTCCTACAGTCGGCCTCTCCTCTCCTGACATGGCTGATAACAGATAGTAATAGATTGTATTCCCCTGTCCTACAGTCGGCCTCTCCTCTCCTGACATGGCTGATAACAGAGAGTAATAGATTGTATTCCCCTGTCCTACAGTCGGCCTCTCCCCTGCTGACGTGGCTGATAACAGATAGTAATAGATTGTATTCCCCTGTCCTATAGTCGGCCTCTCCCCTCCTGACATGGCTGATAACAGATAGTAATAGATTGTATTCCCCTGTCCTACAGTCGGCCTCTCCCCTCCTGCTATGGCTGATAACAGATAGTAATAGATTGTATTCCCCTGTCCTATAGTCGGCCTCTCCCCTCCTGACATGGCTGATAACAGATAGTAATAGATTGTATTCCCCTATCCTACAGTCGACCTCTCCCCTCCTGACGTGGCTGATAACAGATAGTAATAGATTGTAGTTACCTGTCCTACAGTCGGCCTGTCCCCTCCTGACATGGCTGATAACAGATACTAATAGATTGTATTCCCCTGTCCTACAGTCGGCCTCTCCCCTCCTGACATGGCTGATAACAGATAGTAATAGATTGTAGTCACCTGTCCTACAGTCGGCCTCTCCTCACCTGACATGGCTGATAACAGATAGTAATAGATTGTATTCCCCTGTCCTACAGTCGGCCTCTCCCCTCCTGACATGGCTGATAACAGATAGTAATAGATTGTAGTCATCTGTCCTACAGTCGGCCTCTCCCCTCCTGACATGGCTGATAACAGATAGTAATAGATTGTAGTCACCTGTCCTACAGTCGGCCTCTCCCCTCCTGACGTGGCTGATAACAGATAGTAATAGATTGTAGTCACCTGTCCTACAGTCGGCCTCTCCCCTCCTGACATGGCTGATAACATATAGTAATAGATTGTATTCCCCTGTCCTACAGTCGGCCTCTCCCCTCCTGACATGGCTGATAACAGATAGTAGTAGATTGTATTCCCCTGTCCTACAGTCGGCCTCTCCTGACATGGCTGATAACAGATAGTAATAGATTGTATTCCCCTGTCCTACAGTCGGCCTCTCCTCTCCTGACATGGCTGATAACAGATAGTAATAGATTGTATTCCCCTGTCCTACAGTCGGCCTCTCCCCTCCTGACGTGGCTGATAACAGATAGTAATAGATTGTAGTCACCTGTCCTACAGTCGGCCTCTCCCCTCCTGACGTGGCTGATAACAGATAGTAATAGATTGTAGTCACCTGTCCTACAGTCGGCCTCTCCTGACATGGCTGATAACAGATAGTAATAGATTGTATTCCCCTGTCCTACAGTCGGCCTCTCCCCTCCTGACATGGCTGATAACAGATAGTAATAGATTGTATTCCCCTGTCCTACAGTCGGCCTCTCCCCTCCTGACATGGCTGATAACAGATAGTAATAGATTTTAGTCACCTGTCCTACAGTCGGCCTCTCCCCTCCTGACATGGCTGATAACAGATAGTAGTAGATTGTATTCCCCTGTCCTACAGTCGGCCTCTCCTGACATGGCTGATAACAGATAGTAATAGATTGTATTCCCCTGTCCTACAGTCGGCCTCTCCTCTCCTGACATGGCTGATAACAGATAGTAATAGATTGTAGTCACCTGTCCTACAGTCGGCCTCTCCCCTCCTGACATGGCTGATAACAGATAGTAATAGATTGTATTCCCCTTTCCTACAGTTGGCCTCTCCTCTCCTGACGTGGCTGATAACAGATAGTAATAGATTGTATTCCCCTGTCCTACAGTCGGCCTCTCCCCTCCTGACACGGCTGATAACAGATAGTAATAGATTGTATTCCCCTGTCCTACAGTCGGCCTCTCCTCTCCTGACATGGCTGATAACAGATAGTAATAGATTGTAGTCACCTGTCCTACAGTCGGCCTCTCCCCTCCTGACATGGCTGATAACAGATAGTAATAGATTGTATTCCCCTGTCCTACAGTCGGCCTCTCCCCTCCTGACATGGCTGATAACAGATAGTAATAGATTGTAGTCACCTGTCCTACAGTCGGCCTCTCCTCTCCTGACATGGCTGATAACAGATAGTAATAGATTGTATTCCCCTGTCCTACAGTCGGCCTCTCCCCTCCTGACATGGCTGATAACAGATAGTAATAGATTGTATTCCCCTGTCCTACAGTCGGCCTCTCCTCTCCTGACATGGCTGATAACAGATAGTAATAGATTGTATTCCCCTGTCCTACAGTCGGCCTCTCCTCTCCTGACATGGCTGATAACAGATAGTAATAGATTGTATTCCCCTGTCCTACAGTCGGCCTCTCCCCTCCTGACATGGCTGATAACAGATAGTAATAGATTGTATTCCCCTGTCCTACAGTCGGCCTCTCCCCTCCTGACATGGCTGATAACAGATAGTAATAGATTGTATTCCCCTGTCCTACAGTCGGCCTCTCCCCTCCTGACATGGCTGATAACAGAGAACAGTAGTTTGTGTAACCCCCATAGATGGGACTGATGGTGCCCCTACTAATGTGTGCCTCGCGCCCCATCAGTGCGCCTCATATTACACCAGGAATGAGGCGCTGAGACTCAGGGGTGGGAACAGACAAAACTTTTAATACATCACAGCAGAGACAGTCACACGGTATCAAAAGACATATTGGGAGGGGGCGGCGATGGGATGGAAGGGGCAGAGTCACTCAGGGATACAAATTTTTAGCAGCTTCAACGATCTTGGCGAAATACTTCTCAATCTCAGCCTTGATGGGTTCGGTGTGTGTTCTGGTCTGTTCCAGAATTTGCCTGGGGAGAGAGAACATGACATCATCATCCTCATCCTCATCATCACCTACAGCCCCATCCATAAGACTGTCCGTACCCAGCGTGAGCCTGGATGTCTTCTGACTTGAGCTTGCTGGTCCATTCCTGTGCGTTGGTTTTAAAGCTTTCAATCCAGGAGTTCAGCATTTCTTTGAACTCATCGGCATGTGCGACTTCTCTCTTCACCAGGCCAGCTGCAAAGAGCAGAAGACATTATAACCTATATAAAGAGCTGTGATTCTCATCTGTGCCACTAGATGGTGCTGTGTAATTCTGTATTTCAAAGGCTATGCCAAGATGGCGGCGCCCTTCTTAATAGATTTTCATCTTTCATGTGTGGTTTATTTTTCATTATTAAGTTTTTTTGCTATGTGGGGGTGGCCGCAGTAACACTATACATTTTACATACAACATATCAAGTCTTTCCTTCCCCACAATCTTACCTTCCAGGCTGCCAACGGCGAGGATGAGGATGGTCAGAGCCAAGACTTTCATGTCTGCGGGTATAATTCCTCGACTCCTGGAATATCCCAAATATTACTATAGTTACTATGACAGAACATTATAAGATTGGATTATTATTATTTTTATTTAATTTTTATTTTAAAGGGTCAAATTAAAAAAAAAAAAATTTTTGCCACTGATCCGGTTTTTTAGTGAAATCTCACTATTTAGTAAAGTCTCTATCATTGTAAACTGTGCCCAATAAACCTTAGTCTGTCTTTGCTGAGAGCTTAAAATAACGTAAAAAAAAAAAAAAAGAAAAATGAAAAATAAAATAAGAACTAAAAATAAAAAAATAAATGAAACATTAAAAGTTTTGAGAATTGAACATATCAATAAAATGAACATAAAATTAAAAAAAAATTGAAATGATTAAAGTGATACAAACAATAATTAAATAATTCTAAGAATGAAAAATATAAAAAAAACTACAATTTGAAAAAATAGATAATTTTGCATTCATCTAACATAATGTTAAAAATATATCAAGTTTAATTTAAAAAATAGTTAAAATATTTTTAAATATTTAACTATTTAAATAAAATACTTAAATATTATATTTAACTATTTAAATAAAATATTTAAAAATATTTAACTATTTTTTAAATTAAACTTGATATATTTTTAACATTATGTTAGATGAATGCAAAATTATATATTTTTTTCAAATTGTAGATTTTAAATATTTGTCACTGGGTGTATTTTTAGAAGGGCCCGCCGAGCCCGCGGCCCCCGGCCTTGTAAAGCCTTATTATTTTGTAAAGTCTATCATTGTAAACTTTGCCCAATAAACTTCAGTCTGTCTGCGCTGAGAGCGTAAAATAACATAAAACTAAAATAAAAAAAAAAGCTGGAAAAAGAAAACATAAACTAATAACTAAGATGGAAATAAAATCTAAGAAATCAATCAAATTAATACTTTCTGAGGATAAAAATTTATAATGAAAATGTAAAATGTGAAAAAATGACAACGATTAATCCATTATTGTAAAAGAATAAAATACGATGAAATAAATATTTTTTGTAAAATTAAAAAAAAAAAAAATTAAAATTTTTTGTTGCATATAAATTACACATGAGGTATATATTATATATACACATTATCAACTATCTCTCCATTAAATCTGAATTTAAAAAAAATATGTATAAAAAAAATCTTAATTAAAAAATTCTAAAACAAAAACATAAAAAACTAAATCTCCAGGATTTATATACATTGGGGATTAATTCAATAATATTAAAAAAAATAAAAATAAAAATTTTTTAGAATCCACTAATAAATCTGAGGGATAAAAATAATAAAGTGAACCAAGTCCTTATTGAGATCTGGGACTGAGGGTGACGTACCTGTACTGATCCGGAGGTAATCCTCAGTTTTGGAGATGATGCTCAGCTCCTTGCCTGCTCCTTATATACAGGGGTGACTCTCTTAGGCTCCGCCCCCTGGCTCGTCTGATTGGCCGCCTCCTGCTGACTATTTCATTACCTTCCAAAGGTCTCTCTTCTCGCAATGTTGGCTCATTTTATCTCAGGGAGTTTTTGCTGAGTTTTTGTTGTCTCACCTTCATATCAGGACTGAGAAAACAAAGGACAGGAAATCAAGAATTTATTTTCTTAAGTTCCCCTGAGATGGTAAATACTAATAAAGAGAGATTTTTAAGGGACAGAGGCCTTCTTCAGGAGTCTTCCCCACCAAATGTCCATATGTTGGACGCCCACATTGGGGTATACTCCTAATTCTTCAATGTGCCTAAAATAAAGCACAAAAAAAATAAAGATAATACACTCACAAGGACGCAGAAAAATGTACAAAATTAGTAAAAAAATAAAAAAATACCCAGAAAAGATTTTTTTCTTTAATTTATTTTGAGGATTTTTGTAACACATTTTATAATGCGTTTAGATGTGACGGTATTATTTATGGTCAGACTGGTCGGTATTTCAGCGCCGTGTAACATGTGTATTATGTCATGGATTATCGGGTCATGTGATATCCAACGCATCAAAAATTCTCCATGGAGATTTGAGGGATGAGAGAATGGATGCGGTAGGCCTCATTAACGATAACGCCCCATGTTTCCCGTAGCAACCAGTCACAATGTAGCTCTTCTATTTCCAGAAAGCTCCTTTCTGACTGGTTGCCATGGGCGACGAGGCCTGCTCCTCTGTTAGACTGGAAATGATAGACTTTAATCATATCTCCCAACTTTTGAAGGGCTGAAAGGGGCAAAGAAGGGACACAATCTGTGGGGTATACAGTGCCCCCTGGCAAATGTATGTATGATACGCCATGCCCCCATACGGTATGCCCCTTTAGTGGCCCCATCGCAGAATCGTGCACCCTTGGGAGGTATGAATAATGAGCCAGTATATACAGTTGTTTTATCATATGAGTACTGAGGAGATTCTCAGACTTTATACACGTTAATACGGTATTTCTGCTCCCTGCTCGGACCGACTCATGTCACTCTGCTCTTTGCTTCCTATTATCTAGGACGGGATAATGGCAATAAAACTTATCGTGTGCAGCCCAACATCTGCAACAGTGATGTGCTGAAGGACTCTTGTCAGGTCACCTCGATCAGCTCCAAAGGTCATGTAACTCAGCGATGGTGAGCGAGAGGGATTCCCAGGCCACAGAGCCTTCTGATCACTATGGCAGATCTACAGGATCTTCAGAAGGCGGTGGACGGAGACATCTGATGCCACCCCATTCTCTACATACACAGCCAAGCAAGGGCGGCCACCACACCCTTCACCCTTCAGGTGGTGACAAAACCCCATTCTTGAGGCAGGTGCATCCTGTGTACGTGCCATAAATGTCAGTAAGGCTGGGTTCACATCTGCGCCGAAGTCTCCTCGGTAGCAGAAGCCACCGAAAATTGGCAGAAAGAAAAGTCCTGCATGGAGGACTTTTCTCTCCACCACTTTGAGTTTCAAAATGGCGGACCCTATAGACTATAATGGGGTATGATGGAGACCACAATGCTAGGATGAATCTAGCATAAAGAGAATACCCTGTTAACCCCTTGTTGACATCCACTTTAAAGAAGGCCCCAAAGCCTACAATAGACGTGAATAGACTACACAATATACTTATACAATATACAATCATTTAGTACTGCAGTATATTGTAGTTGTGATCAAGTCCCCTAACAAGGGTCTAAATAAAAAGTTTAAAAAACATAGTAAAAAGTTTATTAAAATGTTATTAAAAACATATTTTATTTCCCAAAATGGTATAAATAAATAGAACATCAGGCCCTGGAAAAAATCTCCTTACCAGCCTCGTATATGGAAGTTTTGGATTTTTGTTAAGGAGTTAAATTTTTTTTAAAAAGCTCATAAATTTGTTATTGACATAATGGTAAGGACAGGAAACAGTTAATGTGACTGCAAGGTAAGCGCCACGTAAAGAAACCTGCAAGAAAGTGGCGCAAATGCACTAACTTATCTAATTCCACCCCATGATACATTATTGGAAGCAGCGCTACATTGTACAGAATATATAATGTTGACACTACAAAGTACAATCTGTCCTGCAAATAACAAGCCCTCGTACAGATCTGTAGCAGGAGAATAACATGTTATGGCTTTTAGAATGCAGAGACAAAATAATAAAAAAAAATGGCTGCGATGGGAAAGGGTTAAACTCCAGTATAAGAAACTTCTCTTATATTTCTATAACGTAAGCATCTACAGTTATATTGATAGTGTAAAAAGTACCCAGTGCTGTCTGGGGATAAAGTATGTCTACAAATAATCCCACCAACGGCAGGAACATCACCTGCCAGCTGCCGCCGTGCCGGTATAACCTGGGTATCTCCTGTATATAATTATATACGTACAGCTGGTATAACCTGGGTATCTCCTGTGTATACTTATATATGTACAGATGGTATAACCTGGGTATCTCCTGTATATAATTATATATGTACAGCCGGTATAACCTGGGTATCTCCTGTATATAATTATATATGTACAGCCGGTATAACCTGGGTATCTCCTGTATATAATTATATACGTACAGCTGGTATAACCTGGGTATCTCCTGTGTATACTTATATATGTACAGATGGTATAACCTGGGTATCTCCTGTATATAATTATATATGTACAGCTGGTATAACCTGAGTATCTCCTGTATATAATTATATATGTACAGATGGTATAACCTGGGTATCTCCTGTATATAATTATATATGTACAGCTGGTATAACCTGGGTATCTCCTGTATATAATTATATATGTACAGCTGGTATAACCCGGGTATCTCCTGTATATAATTATATATGTACAGCCGGTATAACCCGGGTATCTCCTGTATATAATTATATATGTACAGCTGGTATAACCTGGGTATCTCCTGTATATAATTATATATGTACAGCCGGTATAACCCGGGTATCTCCTGTATATAATTATATATGTACAGCTGGTATAACCCGGGTATCTCCTGTATATAATTATATATGTACAGCCGGTATAACCCGGGTATCTCCTGTATATAATTCTATATGTACAGCTGGTATAACCTGGGTATCTCCTGTATATAATTCTATATGTACAGCCGGTATAACCTGGGTATCTCCTGTATATAATTATATATGTACAGCTGGTATAACCCGGGTATCTCCTGTATATAATTATATATGTACAGCTGGTATAACCCGGGTATCTCCTGTATATAATTATATATGTACAGCTGGTATAACCCGGGTATCTCCTGTATATAATTATATATGTACAGCCGGTATAACCCGGGTATCTCCTGTATATAATTATATATGTACAGCTGGTATAACCCGGGTATCTCCTGTATATAATTATATATGTACAGCCGGTATAACCCGGGTATCTCCTGTATATAATTTTATATGTACAGCTGGTATAACCTGGGTATCTCCTGTATATAATTATATATGTACAGCCGGTATAACCCGGGTATCTCCTGTATATAATTATATATGTACAGCTGGTATAACCTGGGTATCTCCTGTATATAATTATATATGTACAGCCGGTATAACCCGGGTATCTCCTGTATATAATTATATATGTACAGCTGGTATAACCTGGGTATCTCCTGTATATAATTATATATGTACAGCCGGTATAACCTGGGTATCTCCTGTATATAATTATATATGTACAGCTGGTATAACCTGGGTATCTCCTGTATATAATTATATATGTACAGCCGGTATAACCTGGGTATCTCCTGTATATAATTATATATGTACAGCTGGTATAACCCGGGTATCTCCTGTATATAATTATATATGTACAGCTGGTATAACCCGGGTATCTCCTGTATATAATTATATATGTACAGCCGGTATAACCCGGGTATCTCCTGTATATAATTATATATGTACAGCTGGTATAACCCGGGTATCTCCTGTATATAATTATATATGTACAGCCGGTATAACCTGGGTATATATTGTATATAATTATATATGTACAACTGGTATAACCCGGGTATCTCCTGTATATAATTATATATGTACAGCTGGTATAACCCGGGTATCTCCTGTATATAATTTTATATGTACAGCTGGTATAACCTGGGTATCTCCTGTATATAATTATATATGTACAGCCGGTATAACCCGGGTATCTCCTGTATATAATTATATATGTACAGCTGGTATAACCCGGGTATCTCCTGTATATAATTATATATGTACAGCTGGTATAACCTGGGTATCTCCTGTATATAATTATATATGTACAGCCGGTATAACCTGGGTATCTCCTGTATATAATTATATATGTACAGCTGGTATAACCCGGGTATCTCCTGTATATAATTATATATGTACAGCTGGTATAACCTGAGTATCTCCTGTATATAATTATATATGTACAGATGGTATAACCTGAGTATCTCCTGTATATAATTATATATGTACAGCTGGTATAACCTGGGTATCTCCTGTATATAATTATATATGTACAGCTGGTATAACCTGGGTATCTCCTGTATATAATTATATATGTACAGCTGGTATAACCTGGGTATCTCCTGTATATAATTATATATGTGCAGCTGGTATAACAATTTATCCTGTTTACAGTGATCTGGATTTGTCCCTGGTTTTAAACCTACAAAGAACATTTTGTGAAAAATACCAAGAAATAAGATGAAAACATGCGAGGCTGCATTGTGTAATGATTGTATTGACTCGTGTCATGAACCAGGATGAACCAAATCCTACCGCCCGACCTCTCCTTGATCCACTGTCACATAACCGGGGTCAATGATTGACAGATGATTATAGGAAACCAATGAAACAAACCTCATAACTGTCTGCTGAGCTGTGTATCTAATCATATCATACGTGATACTGTCTGCTGAGCTGTGTATCTAATCCTATCATGTATGATTAGTGGAATAGCTATTGTGGTCACAGCATTTGCACTAGCGACAAGACCCCTAAGCCAGGTGGCCCCACAAGACCCCTCTCCACTCTGCTACTGCCTGCTCTAGTGAATAGTATCCCTAATGATCGAGGGCACGATTACCTTTGGGTGGGCACTATTCAAGCACTATTCCCTGGGGTTTGGTGCACTATTATCTGTGGGGGCATTAATCAGGGGGCACTATTAGAGCACTATTACCTGTAAGGACACTATTAGGACATTATTACCTGTGAGGACACTATTAGGACACTATTACCTGTGAGGACACTATTAGGGCACTATTACCTGTGAGGACACTATTAAGGCACTATTACCTGTGAGGACACTATTAGGGCGCTATTACCTGTGAGGACACTATTAGGGCGCTATTACCTGTGAGGACACTGTTAGGGCGCTATTACCTGTGAGGACACTATTAGGGCACTATTACTTGTGAGAACACTATTAGGGCGCTATTATCTGTGAGGACACTATTAGGGTACTATTACCTGTGAGGACACTATTAGGACACTATTACCTGTGAGGACACTATTAGGGCACTATTACTTGTGAGAACACTATTAGGGCACTATTATCTGTGAGGGCATTATTAGGGGACTATTACCTGTGAGGACACTATTAGGACGCTATTACCTGTGAGGACACTATTAGGACAATATTACCTGTGAGGAAACTATTAGGACACTATTACTTGTGAGGACACTATTAGGACACTATTACCTGTGAGGACACTATTAGGACACTCTTACCTGTGAGGACACTATTAGGACACTATTACCTGTGAGGACACTATTAGGGCACTATTACCTGTGAAGGCACTATTAGGACAATATTACCTGTGAGGACACTATTAGGACAATATTACCTGTGAGGACACTATTAGGACACTATTACTTGTGAGGACACTATTAGGACACTATTACCTGTGAGGACACTATTAGGACACTCTTACCTGTGAGGACACTATTAGGACACTATTACCTGTGAGGACACTATTAGGGCACTATTACCTGTGAAGGCACTGTTCAGACACTATTAGGACACTCTTACCTGTGAGGACACTATTAGGGCACTATTACCTGTGAAGACACTATTAGGGCACTATTACCTGTGAAGGCACTATTAGGATACTATTACCTGTGAGGGCACTATTAGGGCACTATTATCTGTGAGGACACTATTAGGGCACTATTACCTGTGAGGGCACTATTAGGGCACTATTATCTGTGAGGACACTATTAGGGCACTATTACCTGTGAGGGCACTATTAGGGCACTATTATCTGTGAGGACACTATTAGGGCACTATTACCTATGAAGGCACTATTAGGATACTATTACCTGTGAGGGCACTATTAGGGCACTATTATCTGTGAGGACACTATTAGGGCACTATTACCTGTGAAGGCACTGTTCAGACACTATTAGGGCACTATTACCTGTGAAGACACTATTAGGGCACTATTACCTGTGAAGGCACTATTAGGATACTATTACCTGTGAGGGCACTATTAGGGCACTATTATCTGTGAGGACACTATTAGGGCACTATTACCTGTGAGCGCACTATTAGGGCACTATTATCTGTGAGGACACTATTAGGACACTATTACCTGTGAGGACACTATTAGGGCACTATTACCTGTGAGGACAGTATTAGGGCACTATTACATGGGGGAAGGCACTGTTCAGACACTTAATTTCTAGGGGCACAATTAACATTCTTAAAGGGGATCTCTGGTTGTTAGTGCTGACTCAATGGGTCACTTAAAGGGGTTGACTTAGAAAACATTCTCAGGAAGCGACATCATATCTGTTGGTAACATGGCCATGCTACAGTGGCGGAGGGCCTGCAGGGTCACAAGACAGGAGGTACAGCCAAGGAGACTGTGCACCCCAAGCCTCTCTGACAGGGAAAGAAGGTGTACGAGGCTAGGGGCCATGATGGACTTTCACACCAGAGGCCATGAGCCTTTAGCTACACCTCTCTATGTGATACTGACTTCTGTATCTAATCCTAGCATGTGTGGGCACACAGCTGTGGCTGACCTCTGGTTGTTTTTACCCACAATGCACCAGTCTATAGAGTGTGAGATATAGTGCAGGGCCCTGAGGGGTCCACATTCCACCCTCTGCATATTTAGCTGAGACTGATCACTATTTAGAGGCCAACGGTCACCATGACGCCTACAACCAATATCAACATGGACTCTGATAAGACTGTGCTCTGCTGGATGTGACCTCTGACCTCCGAACACTGGACCCTGAGCAAGGAATAAGCATAAGAATGTTATAACATGTTTACTGAGATTAACAGCTGATATACAACGCACCTATATACCAGGGCAGAGAGGGGCAAACACCAGCGCTACCTCTACTACTCTGTATATACGGGCAGTGCACAGTACCACTTCTCCTGTCCTGTATACTGGTGTAATTCTCAGTATCTGCTCTTATTCTGTATATACGGACAGTGCACAGTACCACTTCTCTTGTCCTGTATACTGGTGTAATTCTCAGTATCTGCTCTTATTCTGTATATAAGGACAGTGCACAGTACCACTTCTCTTGTCCTGTATACTGGTGTAATTCTCAGTATCTGCCCTTATTCTGTATATACGGACAGTGCACAGTACCACTTCTCTTGTCCTGTATACTGGTGTAATTCTCAGTATCTCCCCTTATTCTGTATATATAGGACAGTGCACAGTACCACTTCTCTTGTCCTGTATACTGGTGTAATTCTCAGTATCTGCTCTTATTCTGTATATACGGACAGTGCACAGTACCACTTCTCTTGTCCTGTATACTGGGTGTAATTCTCAGTATCTGCTCTTATTCTGTATATAAGGACAGTGCACAGTACCACTTCTCTTGTCCTGTATACTGGTGTAATTCTCAGTATCTGCCCTTATTCTGTATATACGCACAGTGCACAGTACCACTTCTCTTATTCTGTATATACGGACAGTGCACAGTACCACTTCTCTTGTCCTGTATACTGGTGTAATTCTCAGTATCTGCCCTTATTCTGTATATACGGACAGTGCACAGTACCACTTCTCTTATTCTGTATATACGGACACTGCACATTACCACTTCTCCTGTCCTGTATACTGGTGTAATTCTCAGTATCTGCTCTTATTCTGTATATAAGGACACTGCACAGTACCACTTCTCCTGTCCTGTATACTGGTGTAATTCTCAGTATCTGCTCTTATTCTGTATATAAGGACAGTGCACAGTACCACTTCTCTTGTCCTGTATACTGGTGTAATTCTCAGTATTTGCCCTTATTCTGTATATACGGACAGTGCACAGTACCACTTCTCTTGTCCTGTATACTGGTGTAATTCTCAGTATCTGCTCTTATTCTGTATATACGGACAGTGCACAGTACCACTTCTCTTGTCCTGTATACTGGTGTAATTCTCAGTATCTGCTCTTATTCTGTATATACGGACAGTGCACAGTACCACTTCTCTTGTCCTGTATACTGGGTGTAATTCTCAGTATCTGCTCTTATCCTGTATATACGGACAGTGCACAGTACCACTTCTCTTGTCCTGTAAACTGGGTGTAATTCTCAGTATCTGCTCTTATTCTGTATATAAGGACAGTGCACAGTACCACTTCTCTTGTCCTGTATACTGGTGTAATTCTCAGTATCTGCTCTTATTCTGTATATAAGGACAGTGCACAGTACCACTTCTCTTGTCCTGTATACTGGTGTAATTCTCAGTATCTGCTCTTATTCTGTATATATGGACAGTGCACAGTACCACTTCTCTTGTCCTGTATACTGGTGTAATTCTCAGTATCTGCTCTTATTCTGTATATAGGACAGTGCACAGTACCACTTCTCTTGTCCTGTATACTGGTGTAATTCTCAGTATGTGCTCTTATTCTGTATATAAGGACAGTGCACAGTACCACTTCTCTTGTCCTGTATACTAGTGTAATTCTCAGTATCTGCTCTTATTCTGTATATACGGACAGTGCACAGTACCACTTCTCTTGTCCTGTATACTGGTGTAATTCTCAGTATTTGCCCTTATTCTGTATATAAGGACAGTGCACAGTACCACTTCTCCTGTCCTGTATACTGGGTGTAATTCTCAGTATCTGCTCTTATCCTGTATATACGGACAGTGCACAGTACCACTTCTCTTGTCCTGTATACTGGTGTAATTCTCAGTATCTGCTCTTATCCTGTATATAAGGACAGTGCACAGTACCACTTCTCTTGTCCTGTATACTGGTGTAATTCTCAGTATCTGCTCTTATCCTGTATATAAGGACAGTGCACAGTACCACTTCTCTTGTCCTGTATACTGGTGTAATTCTCAGTATCTGCTCTTATTCTGTATATAAGGACAGTGCACAGTACCAATTCTCCTGTCCTGTATACTGGTGTAATTCTCAGTATCTGCTCTTATTCTGTATATACGGACAGTGCACAGTACCACTTCTCTTGTCCTGTAAACTGGGTGTAATTCTCAGTATCTGCTCTTATTCTGTATATACGGACAGTGCACAGTACCACTTCTCTTGTCCTGTATACTGGTGTAATTCTCAGTATCTGCTCTTATCCTGTATATAAGGACAGTGCACAGTACCACTTCTCTTGTCCTGTATACTGGTGTAATTCTCAGTATCTGCTCTTATTCTGTATATAAGGACAGTGCACAGTACCACTTCTCCTGTCCTGTATACTGGTGTAATTCTCAGTATCTGCTCTTATTCTGTATATACGGACAGTGCACAGTACCACTTCTTTTGTCCTGTATACTGGTGTAATTCTCAGTATCTGCTCTTATTCTGTATATACGGACAGTGCACAGTACCACTTCTCTTGTCCTGTATACTGGTGTAATTCTCAGTATCTGCTCTTATTCTGTATATACGGACAGTGCACAGTACCACTTCTCTTGTCCTGTATACTGGGTGTAATTCTCAGTATCTGCTCTTATTCTGTGTATAAGGACAGTGCACAGTACCACTTCTCTTGTCCTGTATACTGGTGTAATTCTCAGTATCTGATCTTATTCTGTATATATGGACAGTGCACAGTACCACTTCTCTTGTCCTGTATACTGGTGTAATTCTCAGTATCTTCCCTTATTCTGTATATATGGACAGTGCACAGTACCACTTCTCTTGTCCTGTGTACTGGTGTAATTCTCAGTATCTGCTCTTATTCTGTATATATGGACAGTGCACAGTACCACTTCTCTTGTCCTGTATACTGGTGTAATTCTCAGTATCTGCTCTTATTCTGTATATACAGACAGTGCACAGTACCACTTCTCTTGTCCTGTATATATGGACAGTGCACAGTACCACTTCTCTTGTCCTGTATATACTGGTGTAATTCTCAGTATCTGCTCTTATTCTGTATATAAGGACAGTGCACAGTACCACTTCTCAGGTATACTGATGTACTTCTCAGGGTACTGTTGTCCTTGGAGTGTCTTTACACCTATGACTCATAAATCTCAGGATGTGGCCACTTTCATGTAGTGTAATATTAGTAATGTGACGAAATATTTAACAAAACTAGCAGACTGTAGTGATTTACATCATTCCCACTAGAGGGCAGTCATATCAATGAATGAATGCTTAGATGTGAAGTGTAATATTGTGCCCAGATGTGCCATAAAGTAACCTGGACTAAGAAAATGACAGAGCACAAGAGAAGTGATACTGTGCACGGCATACAGTGGCTTGCAAAAGTATTCATACCACTTTACCACTTCACATTTTGTCACCTTAGAACCACAAACTTAAATGTATTTTCTTGAGATTTTCAGTGATAACCAAGTGTGACGTGCAAAAGTCTTCAGCCCCCTATATCAATACTATGTAGAGTCACCTTTCGCTGTGAGTCTTTTGGGCTCGGTCTCTACCAGCTTTGCACATCTAGAGATGAGATTTCTGCCCCTTCTTCTTCTTCTTTGCAGCAATTTTCATGTCTTGCCACAGATGCTCGATAGGATTTAGGTCTGGACTGTGACTGGGCCATTCTAACCCCGGAATATTCTGTCATCTAAACCTTCCCCTGGAGCTCGGGCTGTAGGTTTAGGGTCATTGTCTTGCTGGAATCTCCTTCCCAGTCTTGTCTTTTGCAGCCTCCAGTCTCAGGATTTTCTTTCAGGACTGTCCTGTATTTATCTCCCTCCATCTTCCCATCCCCTCTGAGCTGCTTCCCTGTCCCCCCAGTATGATGCTGCCCCCTATGTGTCACAGTGGGGATGACGGTGTGTTCAGGGGGATGAGCAGGGTTACTTTTCCACCACACATAGTGCTTTGTATTTAGGCCATAAAGTTCCCCTTTGGTCTCCTCTGAGCAGAGCACCTTCTTCCACATGTTTGCTGTCCCCTATATGGCTTGTGGCGAACTGTAATCGGCTCTTCTTATACAATGGTTTTCTTCTTGCCATTCTTGCATAAAGGCCAGATTTGTGGAGTGCACGACTTCTAGTTGTCCTGTGGGCAGACTCTCCCTGTACCTGAGCTGTGGATTTCTGCAGCTCCTCCAGAGTGACCATGGACCTCTTGGCTGCTCCTCTGACCAGTGCTCTCCTTGCTCGATCTTTTAGTTTACGTGGACGGCCATGTCTTGGTAGGTTTGCAGTTGTAGAATCCTTTTCCATTTTTGGATGATGGATTGAACAGTGCTCCTTGGGATGCTCAAAGCTTGGGATATGTTTTTATAACCTAACCCTGTTTTAAACTTCTCCACAACTTTATCTCTGACCTGTCTGGTGAGTTCCTTGGTCTTCATGATGCTGTTTGTTCACTAGTGTCCTCTAACAAACCACTGAGGCCTTCACCGAACAGGTGTATTTATACTGAGACTAAATTACACACAGCCGGACTCTATTAACTCATTAAGTGACGTCTGAAGGGAATTGTGTGCACTGGATTATATTTATGGGTATCAGAGTACAGTGGGCTGAAGACTTTTGCACGTCACACTCTTCAGATTTTTATTTGATTAAAATTTTTAAAACCATGTATCATTTTCCTTCCCCTTCACAATTATCTGATACTTTCTGTTAGTTATCACTGAAAATCTCAGTAAAATACATTTATGTTTGTGGTTGTAAGGTGACAAAATGTCACAAAGTTCCAAGACAAGAGAAGTGGTACTGTGCACTGTCCGTATATACAGAATAAGAGCAGATACTAAGAATTACACCAGTATACAGGACAAGAGAAGTGGTACTGTGCACTGTCCTTATATACAGAATAAGAGCAGATACTGAGAATTACACCAGTATACAGGACAAGAGAAGTGGTACTGTGCACTGTCCGTATATACAGAATAAGAGCAGGTACTGAGAATTACACCAGTATACAGGACAAGAGAAGTGGTACTGTGCACTGTCTGTATATACAGAATAAGAGCAGATACTGAGAATTACACCAGTATACAGGACAGAGAAGTGGTACTGTGCACTGTCCTTATATACAGAATAAGAGCAGATACTGAGAATTACACCAGTATACAGGACAGAGAAGTGGTACTGTGCACTGTCCGTATATACAGAATAAGAGCAGATACTGAGAATTACACCAGTATACAGGACAAAAGAAGTGGTACTGTGCACTGTCTATATATACAGAATAAGAGCAGATACTGAGAATTACACCAGTATACAGGACAAGAGAAGTGGTACTGTGCACTGTCCATATATACAGAATAAGAGCAGATACTGAGAATTACACCAGTATACAGGACAAGAGAAGTGGTACTGTGCACTGTCCGTATATATAGAATAAGAGCAGATACTGAGAATTACACCAGTATACAGGACAAGAGAAGTGGTACTGTGCACTGTCTGTATATACAGAATAAGAGCAGATACTAAGAATTACACCAGTATACAGGACAAGAGAAGTGGTACTGTGCACTGTCCGTAAATACAGAATAAGAGCAGATACTGAGAATTACACCAGTATACAGGACAAGAGAAGTGGTACTGTGCACTGTCCGTATATACAGAATAAGAGCAGATACTGAGAATTACACCAGTATACAGGACAAGAGAAGTGGTACTGTGCACTGTCCGTATATACAGAATAAGAGCAGATACTGAGAATTACACCCAGTATACAGGACTAGAAGTGGTACTGTGCACTGTCCGTATATACAGAATAAGAGCAGATACTGAGAATTACACCAGTATACAGGACAAGAGAAGTGGTACTGTGCACTGTCCTATATATACAGAATAAGGGGAGATACTGAGAATTACACCAGTATACAGGACAAGAGAAGTGGTACTGTGCACTGTCCTTATATACAGAATAAGAGCAGATACTGAGAATTACACCAGTATACAGGACAAGAGAAGTGGTACTGTGCACTGTCCGTATATACAGAATAAGAGCAGATACTGAGAATTACACCAGTATACAGGACAAGAGAAGTGGTACTGTGCACTGTCCTTATATACAGAATAAGAGCAGATACTGAGAATTACACCAGTATACAGGACAAGAGAATTGGTACTGTGCAATGTCCTATATACAGAATAAGAGCAGATACTGAGAATTACACCAGTATACAGGAGAAGAGAAGTGGTACTGTGCACTCTCCATATATATACAGAATAAGAGCAGATACTGAGAATTACACCCAGTATACAGGACAAGAGAAGTGGTACTGTGCACTGTCCTATATTCAGAATAAGAGCACATACTGAGAATTACACCAGTATACAGGCCAAGAGAAGTGGTACTGTGCACTGTCCGTATATACAGAATAAGAGCAGATACTGAGAATTACACCCAGTATACAGGACAAGAGAAGTGGTACTGTGCACTGTCCGTATATACAGAATAAGAGCAGATACTGAGAATTACACCCAGTATACAGGACAAGAGAAGTGGTACTGTGCACTGTCCGTATATACAGAATAAGAGGAGATACTGAGAATTACACCAGCATACAGGACAAGAGAAGTGGTACTGTGCGCTGTCCGTATGTACAGAATAAGAGCAGATACTGAGAATTACACCAGTATACAGGACAAGAGAAGTGGTACTGTGCACTGTCCATATATACAGAATAAGAGCAGATACTGAGAATTACACCAGTATACAGGACAAGAGAAGTGGTACTGTGCACTGTCCTTATATACAGAATAAGAGCAGATACTGAGAATTACACCAGTATATAGAGGACAAGAGAAGTGGTACTGTGCACTGTCCGTATATACAGAATAAGAGCAGATACTGAGAATTACACCCAGTATACAGGACAAGAGAAGTGGTACTGTGCACTGTCCTTATATACAGAATAAGAGCAGATACTGAGAATTACACTAGTATACAGGACAAGAGAAGTGGTACTGTGCACTTTCCGTATATACAGAATAAGAGCAGATACTGAGAATTACACCCAGTATACAGGACAAGAGAAGTGGTACTGTGCACTGTCCGTATATACAGAATAAGAGCAGATACTGAGAATTACACCCAGTATACAGGACAAGAGAAGTGGTACTGTGCACTGTCCGTATATACAGAATAAGAGCAGATACTGAGAATTACACCCAGTATACAGGACAAGAGAAGTGGTACTGTGCACTGTCCGTATATACAGAATAAGAGCAGATACTGAGAATTACACCAGTATACAGGACAAGAGAAGTGGTACTGTGCACTGTCCGTATATACAGAATAAGGGGAGATACTGAGAATTACACCAGTATACAGGAAAAGAGAAGTGGTACTGTGCACTGTCCATATATACAGAATAAGGGCAGATACTGAGAATTACACCAGTATACAGGACAAGAGAAGTGGTACTGTGCACTGTCCGTATATACAGAATAAGAGCAGATACTGAGAATTACACCAGTATACAGGACAAGAGAAGTGGTACTGTGCACTGTCCTTATATACAGAATAAGAGCAGATACTGAGAATTACACCAGTATATACAGGACAAGAGAAGTGGTACTGTGCACTGTCCTTATATACAGAATAAGAGCAGATACTGAGAATTACACCAGTATACAGGACAAGAGAAGTGGTACTGTGCACTGTCGGTATATAAAGAATAAGAGCAGATACTGAGAATTACACCCAGTATACAGGACAAGAGAAGTGGTACTGTGCACTGTCCATATATACAGAATAAGAGCAGATACTGAGAATTACACCAGTATACAGGACAAGAGAAGTGGTACTGTGCACTGTCCGTATATACAGAATAAGGGCAGATACTGAGAATTACACCCAGTATACAGGACAAGAGAAGTGGTACTGTGCACTGTCCATATATACAGAATAAGAGCAGATACTGAGAATTACACCAGTATACAGGACAAGAGAAGTGGTACTGTGCACTGTCCTTATATACAGAATAAGAGCAGGTACTGAGAATTACACCAGTATACAGGACAAGAGAAGTGGTACTGTGCACTGTCCGTATATACAGAATAAGAGCAGATACTAAGAATTACACCAGTATACAGGACAGAGAAGTGGTACTGTGCACTGTCCATATATACAGAATAAGAGCAGATACTGAGAATTACACCAGTATACAGGACAGAGAAGTGGTACTGTGCAGTGTCCTTATATACAGAATAAGAGCAGATACTGAGAATTACACCAGTATACAGGACAGAGAAGTGGTACTGTGCACTGTCCGTATATACAGAATAAGAGCAGATACTGAGAATTACACCAGTATACAGGACAAGAGAAGTGGTACTGTGCACTGTCCTTATATACAGAATAAGAGCAGATACTGAGAATTACACCAGTATACAGGACAGAGAAGTGGTACTGTGCACTGTCCGTATATACAGAATAAGAGCAGATACTGAGAATTACACCAGTATACAGGACAAAAGAAGTGGTACTGTGCACTGTCCGTATATACAGAATAAGAGCAGATACTGAGAATTACACCAGTATACAGGACAAGAGAAGTGGTACTGTGCACTTTCCTTATATACAGAATAAGAGCAGATACTGAGAATTACACCAGTATACAGGACAAGAGAAGTGGTACTGTGCACTGTCCATATATACAGAATAAGAGCAGATACTGAGAATTACACCAGTATACAGGACAAGAGAAGTGGTACTGTGCACTGTCCGTATATATAGAATAAGAGCAGATACTGAGAATTACACCAGTATACAGGACAAGAGAAGTGGTACTGTGCACTGTCCGTATATACAGAATAAGAGCAGATACTGAGAATTACACCAGTATACAGTATAAGAGAAGTGGTACTGTGCACTGTCCGTATATACAGAATAAGAGCAGATACTGAGAATTACACCAGTATACAGGACAAGAGAAGTGGTACTGTGCACTGTCCGTATATACAGAATAAGAGCAGATACTGAGAATTACACCAGTATACAGGACAAGAGAAGTGGTACTGTGCACTGTCCTATATATACAGAATAAGGGGAGATACTGAGAATTACACCAGTATACAGGACAAGAGAAGTGGTACTGTGCACTGTCCATATATACAGAATAAGAGCAGATACTGAGAATTACACCCAGTATACAGGACAAGAGAAGTGGTACTGTGCACTGTCCGTATATACAGAATAAGAGCAGATACTGAGAATTACACCAGCATACAGGACAAGAGAAGTGGTACTGTGCACTGTCCGTATATACAGAATAAGAGCAGATACTGAGAATTACACCAGCATACAGGACAAGAGAAGTGGTACTGTGCACTGTCCTTATATACAGAATAAGAGCAGATACTGAGAATTACACCAGTATACAGGACAAGAGAAGTGGTACTGTGCACTGTCCGTATATACAGAATAAGAGCAGATACTGAGAATTACACCAGTATACAGGACAAGAGAAGTGGTACTGTGCACTGTCCTTATATACAGAATAAGAGCAGATACTGAGAATTACACCAGTATACAGGACAAGAGAAGTGGTACTGTGCACTGTCCTTATATACAGAATAAGAGCAGATACTGAGAATTACACCTAATATACAGGACAAGAGAAGTGGTACTGTGCACTGTATATATATACAGGATAAGAGCAGATACTGAGAATTACACCTAATATACAGGACAAGAGAAGTGGTACTGTGCACTGTCCGTATATACAGAATAAGAGCAGATACTGAGAATTACACCAGTATACAGGACAGGAGAAGTGGTACTGTGCACTGTCCATATATACAGGATAAGAGCAGATACTGAGAATTACACCTAATATACAGGACAAGAGAAGTGGTACTGTGCACTGTCCGTATATACAGAATAAGAGCAGATACTGAGAATTACACCAGTATACAGGACAAGAGAAGTGGTACTGTGCACTGTCCATATATACAGAATAAGAGCTCATACTGAGAATTACACCAGTATACAGGACAAGAGAAGTGGTACTGTGCACTGTCCATATATACAGAATAAGAGCAGATACTGAGAATTACACCAGTATACAGGACAAGAGAAGTGGTACTGTGCACTGTCCTTATATACAGAATAATAGCAGATACTGAGAATTACACCTAATATACAGGACAAGAGAAGTGGTACTGTGCACTGTCCATATATACAGAATAAGAGCAGATTCTGAGAATTACACCAGTATACAGGACAGGAGAAGTGGTACTGTGCACTGTCCGTATATACAGAATAAGAGCAGATACTGAGAATTACACCAGTATACAGGACAAGAGAAGTGGTACTGTGCACTGTCCTTATATACAGAATAAGAGCAGATACTGAGAATTACACCCAGTATACAGGACAAGAGAAGTGGTACTGTGCACTGTCCTTATATACAGAATAAGAGCAGATACTGAGAATTACACCCAGTATACAGGACAAGAGAAGTGGTACTGTGCACTGTCCTTATATACAGAATAGGAGCAGATACTGAGAATTACACCAGTATACAGGACAAGAGAAGTGTTACTGTGCACTGTCCGTATATACAGAATAAGAGCAGATACTGAGAATTACACCAGTATACAGGACAAGAGAAGTGGTACTGTGCACTGTCCATATATACAGAATAAGAGCAGACACTGAGAATTACACCAGTATACAGGACAAGAGAAGTGGTACTGTGCACTGTCCTTATGTACAGAATAAGAGCAGATACTGAGAATTACACCAGTATACAGGACAAGAGAAGTGGTACTGTGCACTGTCCATATATACAGAATAAGAGCAGACACTGAGAATTACACCAGTATACAGGACAAGAGAAGTGGTACTGTGCACTGTCCATATATACAGAATAAGAGCAGATACTGAGAATTACACCAGTATACAGGACAGGAGAAGTGGTACTGTGCGCTGTCCGTATATACAGAATAAGAGCAGATACTGAGAATTACACCAGTATATACAGGACAAGAGAAGTGGTACTGTGCACTGTCCTACATACAGAATAAGAGCAGATACTGAGAATTACACCCAGTATACAGGACAAGAGAAGTGTTACTGTGCACTGTCCTTATATACAGAATAAGAGCAGATACTGAGAATTACACCAGTATACAGGACAAGAGAAGTGGTACTGTGCACTGTCCTTATATACAGAATAAGAGCAGATACTGAGAATTACACCAGTATACAGGACAAGAGAAGTGGTACTGTGCACTGTCCTATATACAGAATAAGAGCAGATACTGAGAATTACACCAGTATACAGGACAAGAGAAGTGGTACTGTGCACTGTCCGTATATACAGAATAAGAGCAGATACTGAGAATTACACCAGTATATACAGGACAAGAGAAGTGGTACTGTGCACTGTCCTATATACAGAATAAGGGCAGATACTGAGAATTACACCCAGTATACAGGACAAGAGAAGTGGTACTGTGCGCTGTCCATATATACAGAATAAGGGCAGATACTGAGAATTACACCCAGTATACAGGACAAGAGAAGTGGTACTGTGCACTGTCCGTATATACAGAATAAGAGCAGATACTGAGAATTACACCAGTATATACAGGACAAGAGAAGTGGTACTGTGCACTGTCCTATATACAGAATAAGGGCAGATACTGAGAATTACACCAGTATACAGGACAAGAGAAGTGGTACTTTGCACTGTCCGTATATACAGAATAAGAGCAGATACTGAGAATTACACCAGTATACAGGAGTAGAAGTGGTACTGTGCACTGTCCGTATATACAGAATAAGAGCAGATACTGAGAATTACACCAGTATACAGGACAAGAGAAGTGGTACTGTGCACTGTCCATATATACAGAATAAGGGCGGATACTGAGAATTACACCAGTATACAGGAGTAGAAGTGGTACTGTGCACTGTCCTATATACAGAATAAGAGCAGATACTGAGAATTACACCCAGTATACAGGACAAGAGAAGTGGTACTGTGCACTGTCCGTATATACAGAATAAGAGCAGATACTGAGAATTACACCCAGTATACAGGACAAGAGAAGTGGTACTGTGCACTGTCCGTATATACAGAATAAGAGCAGATACAGAGAATTACACCCAGTATACAGGACAAGAGAAATGGTACTGTGCACTGTCCGTATATACAGAATAAGAGCAGATACTGAGAATTACACCCAGTATACAGGACAAGAGAAGTAGTACTGTGCACTGTCCGTATATACAGAATAAGAGCAGATACTGAGAATTACACCCAGTATACAGGACAAGAGAAGTGGTACTGTGCAGTGTCCTTATATACAGAATAAGAGCAGATACTGAGAATTACACCAGTATACAGGACAAGAGAAGTGGTACTGTGCACTGTCCATATATATAGAATAAGAGCAGATACTGAGAATTACACCCAGTATACAGGACAAGAGAAGTGGTACTGTGCACTGTCCATATATACAGAATAAGAGCAGATACTGAGAATTACACCCAGTATACAGGACAAGAGAAGTGGTACTGTGCACTGTCCGTATATACAGAAAAAGGGCAGATACTGAGAATTACACCAGTATACAGGACAAGAGAAGTGGTACTGTGCACTGTCCGTATATACAGAATAAGAGCAGATACTGAGAATTACATCAGTATACAGGACAAGAGAAGTGGTACTGTGTGGTGTCCTTATATACAGAATAAGAGCAGATACTGAGAATTACACCCAGTATACAGGACAAGAGAAGTGGTACTGTGCACTGTCCTATATACAGAATAAGAGCAGATACTGAGAATTACACCAGTATACAGGACAAGAGAAGTGGTACTGTGCACAGTCCGTATATACAGAATAAGAGCAGATACTGAGAATTACACCCAGTATACAGGACAGAGAAGTGGTACTGTGCACTGCCCGTATATACAGAATAAGAGCAGATACTGAGAATTACACCATTATACAGGACAGGAGAAGTGGTACTGTGCACTGTCCATATGTACAGAATAAGAGCAGATACTGAGAATTACACCCAGTCTACAGGACAAGAGAAGTGGTACTGTGCAGTGTCCTTACATACAGAATAAGAGCAGATACTGAGAATTACACCCAGTATACAGGACAAGAGAAGTTGTACTGTGCAGTGTCCTTATATACAGAATAAGAGCAGATACTGAGAATTACACCCAGTATACAGGACAAGAGAAGTGGTACTGTGCAGTGTCCTTATATACAGAATAAGAGCAGATACTGAGAATTACACCCAGTATACAGGACAAGAGAAGTGGTACTGTGCACTGTCCTTATATACAGAATAAGGGCAGATACTGAGAATTACCCCAGTATACAGGACAAGAGAAGTGGTACTGTGCACTGTCCGTATATACAGAATAAGAGCAGATACTGAGAATTACACCCAGTATACAGGACTAGAAAGTGGTACTGTGCACTGTCCGTATATACAGAATAAGAGCAGATACTGAGAATTACACCAGTATACAGGACTAGAGAAGTGGTACTGTGCACTGTCCGTATATACAGAATAAGAGCAGATACTGAGAATTACACCAGTATACAGGAGTAGAAGTGGTACTGTGCACTGTCCGTATATACAGAATAAGAGCAGATACTGAGAATTACACCAGTATACAGGAGTAGAAGTGGTACTGTGCACTGTCCTATATACAGAATAAGAGCAGATACTGAGAATTACACCAGTATACAGGACAAGAGAAGTGGTACTGTGCACTGTCCTTATATACAGAATAAGAGCAGATACTGAGAATTACACCAGTATACAGGACAAGAGAAGTGGTACTGTGCACTGTCCATATATACAGAATAAGGGCGGATACTGAGAATTACACCAGTATACAGGAGTAGAAGTGGTACTGTGCACTGTCCTATATACAGAATAAGAGCAGATACTGAGAATTACACCCAGTATACAGGACAAGAGAAGTGGTACTGTGCAGTGTCCTTATATACAGAATAAGAGCAGATACTGAGAATTACACCTAATATACAGGACAAGAGAAGTGGTACTGTGCACTGTCCTTATATACAGAATAAGGGCAGATACTGAGAATTACCCCAGTATACAGGACAAGAGAAGTGGTACTGTGCACTGTCCGTATATACAGAATAAGAGCAGATACTGAGAATTACACCAGTATACAGGACAAGAGAAGTGGTACTGTGCACTGTCCGTATATACAGAATAAGAGCAGATACTGAGAATTACACCCAGTATACAGGACAAGAGAAGTGGTACTGTGCACTGTCCGTATATACAGAATAAGAGCAGATACTGAGAATTACACCAGTATACAGGACTAGAGAAGTGGTACTGTGCACTGTCCATATATACAGAATAAGGGAAGTGGTACTGTGCACTGTCCGTATATACAGAATAAGAGCAGATACTGAGAATTACACCAGTATACAGGAGTAGAAGTGGTACTGCCCATTTTTTTTAAAAAAAAAAAAAAATAAGATTTTTTGTAGATATATTTTGGCGCAGCCGGGGTTTTAAAGCATTTTTTAGTTTTTTTCCTCGCCCCGCTGCGCCCGCCTTCGCTCCTTCCTCAAGGACATGGCATTTTCTGGATCCATTTGCGGTTTCTGGAAGGAGATATTCTCAGGGGGGGATATAAATAGTTACAATGTATCACAGCGGGGGGGTTCTTATCATGTATCACATAGATGAGGATTCACACGCTGCTATTGGGTGCTGGAGCGTCACGTGACTGCGGGGATTCACAGATGTTCGGTGTCAGGATGAGACGTCTCGTTCTATTATTGTCCTGTGGTCAGCTTCTTCTGGGCTCCATTTCACCATTCTCAGTTATATCTGCTTTTGGAAAAGCTGGGTTTTAACTAATATGGCTGCCATTACAGCTCAGTCTATGTACGTGTAATATGTGACAAGGTTACATCAGGGGAACACTGTTTAGTCCCATAAATCAGCTGATAACAGAGAGTAATAGCAGTCCGGCTCCTCCATCACGCGCTGGTCTGCAGACGTGTCATGGCGTCAGGTGATGTCTCCGGCGCGGACTGTTATTATATTAGTCGGCTCTGTCCACTCATCATTAGGATAATAATACCCCGGAGCTGGACTTTCTGCAGATAGTCGCTGACTAATGGCTTTCTATAATGGTAAAGTAGTGGTCATGTAGAGACGCAGCGCCCACCAAACCCTGAATTATTATAGACAGGTCGAACAGGGCCGGATATGGATGTATCTGTGGTATACACGGCAGAATCAATACTGAGGAGCGCAGAACAATAAGAACCTTCCGGAGAGTTACTGGCGCGTAAAGGGTCAATATATCAGTCACATCACAGTGAACCCGAAATACTATGGAGATAATCCCGAGACTAGTACTGAGGAGGCGGAACCCCAAAATACTGACTGTATGACACTGGGGTACACGATAATGACATCTCTTGTTCTTCTTTGTGCTGTCGCTCAGTTGCTCTTCCGGGTAATTTCCTCTATAGAGCAGGTGATATATAGGCAGTGGTGACCCTAGCCTCTTTGCTGCCTATAGAAAGACGCCCCCCCCCCCCAAAAAAAAAACAAAAACAAAAAAAAAACTGAGTTTCCATGCTACTAGCTTCACACGCTGTTATCGTCGCACAATATACACAATACACAAAGTTATAAAACAGTTTATAAGAATTCTTCTTCCTGTATTACTTCAGTATCAGATCAACAACACGGCATTAACAATGAAAGTAACTTCACACATCTTCTGCTTGGTGGATGGACGAGCCCACGTGGCCCCCATTCTCTATAATAGGAGGCCGCAGATAGCTGAGGACTGGACTTCGGGTATCTTTGGCGCTCCCATTAAAGTGAATGAGAGCCACGCGGGTTCGTCCATCCACCAAGTGTCACACCTATATATATGGCTGCAGCCAGGCTGGATTCCCACCTAGTGGGGGGAAAAACCCAATTCTCAGGCTCAGTGGGGGTCTCAGCAGACAGACCCCCATCACTCAGGTATTTATCCTCTATCATTTAGGTGTATACAGGGCAGTAACATTCTGTGACTTACAGGTGACGTCTCTGACTAATCGGTCACATTTCCCTTCTCTTCCTTCTGGACCGCCATGACCACTTCTTCCAGCTGTGACTTGTCTCTGTAAAGGTTGCAACACAGACATCTTTGGCTCCTCACTTTTCCAGGCATCCAACCCACATTGTCCTCACCTACACAAAGCCCCCATCCTGCTGCTACCCCAATTATATAATATATGATATAACCCCCCATAATGAATAATACCCCCAAGTGCATCTTTATATTAATAATGTCCGTGTGTACCCTGTATAAATAGTGCCCCTTATTAATAATGTCCGTGTGTACCCTGTATAAATAGTGCCCCTTATTAATAATGCCCCAGGTGTTAACTAATTAAAAGGTTTTCCAGGTCATTAATAAACTAATCAGTGGGGTTCAAAAACCCAGGACCCCCACTGATCAGCTGTTTGAATGGTACCTGTGTAAGCGCCGTGACCGCTTCTCTGTTTACATAGTGTCATTCATCTCATAGCGGCCATGTAATGTAACTACAGCCTCGTCCTGTACATGTCTATAGTATGTGACAAGGCTACAATTACATCACACGGTCACTATAAACAGACAGCGTATAATATAAACAGGTGCCATAGCCCATGTTTATAGCGCCCCATATACACACACTATAAAGTTCCACAGCAGCCCCTGCACACAGTATTACACAGTGTTATGGCCCGCAGCGGCCCCTACACACTGTATTATGCCTCGCAGCGGCCCCTGCACACGGTATTATGCTCCATAGTGGCCCCTGCACAGGGTATTATGCCCCACATTGGCCACTGCACATGGTATTATGTTCCACAGCAACCCCTGCACACAGTTTTATGCCCCATATTGGCCCCTGCACACGGTATTATTCTCTATAGTGGCCCCAGCACACGGTATTATGCTCCACAGTGGCCCCAGCACACGGTATTATGCTCCATAGTGGCCCCTGCACTGCTATTATGCTCCATAGTGGCCCCTGCACTTGTATTATGCTCTATAGTGGCCCCTGCACTCGGTATTATGCTCTATAGTGGCCCCTGCTCTTGTATTATGCTCCAGAGTGGCCCCTGCACTTGTATTATGCTGCTGAGTGGCCCCTGCACAGGGTATTATGCTCTACAGTGGTCCCTGCACAGGGTATTATGCCCCATAGTGGACCACCCATGAACTATTATTATACTCTGGGGTCTTTTCAGACCCCAGAGTATAATGATTGGAGACCCAGGGGAGAATACAAACATAAAAACCAGAGTTACTTACCTATCCTGGACACCGGTGCACTCCTTGCAGCTTTCGGCCCTGTTTGATTGCGCACACACGTCACGTGATCAGGCCGGCGACGTGACCTGATGACGTCACCACAGGCCTCAAGCCTGCTCGGAGTTACATCGGATCGCAGGAGGTGAGTAACATTGGTTTTTATGTTCCCTCACCAACCCTAGGCCTCCGATTATTATACTCCGGGGTCTGAATAGACCCCGGAGTATAATAATAGTAGTATTTGCGGCCCGCGGCCTAACTTACCGATGCCCGTGGCCGCTCACAGCGGCATCCGCTTCCCTTTCTGTGTCCCATAGCAGGAGGCGGCCACGAGCAGACCGAGGGTAGGTAAATAAATAGGCCCTGACCTGCCGGGGATGCTCCAACAGGTAACGGCCTATTTATATATATATATATAAAAAAAAAGTTATACTCACCTGCGATGCCTTGATGCAGCCGCCACCGCTTCCTCTTCTTGTCCGCGACGTCAGTGTCTCAGCGTAGGCGGCGTGATGACGTCATTGTATCGCCGCCTGCGCTGAGATGCGACGTCTTGCAAACCAGCCCAGGACAGGCCGCGCTCAGCTGTTTTTTTTTTTTTTTTTAAAGCGGCCTGTCCTGGGCTGGTTTACATGAAATAGTAAAAATGCCGCCCCCCGGACAGTGCCGCCTGAGGCGGCCGCCTCACCTCGCCTCATTAGCGGTGCGCCCCTGTATATAGGACAATAATTATTATAATCAGATGACATTATTCAGATCACAGAAATATGAGATTATATTCCTGCATAGTATGAGAACAGCGGGTGATGTCATCTACACCCAAAATATACCAAGAGGCACTAAGGACCTCAACTGTGTAATAGTCTGCAGGAGGTAGAGGACAGAGCGATGTTCTGCAGATCTGTAGAGAGGTCAGTGGTGTAATACTCTGCAGGATAGATCACTATGTATCAGGAGGTAGAGAGGACAGAGCGATGTTCTGCAGATGTGTAGAGAGGTCAGTGGTGTAATACTCTGCAGGATAGATCACTATGTATCAGGGAGAGGACAGAGCGATGTTCTGCAGGTCTGTAGAGAGGTCAGTGGTGTAATACTCTGCAGGATAGATCACTATGTGCCAGGAGGTAGAGAGGACAGAGCGATGTTCTGCAGATCTGTAGAGAGGTCAGTGGTGTAATACTCTGCAGGATAGAGCACTATGTATCAGGAGGTAGAGAGGACAGAGCGATGTTCTGCAGTAGAGAGGTCAGTGGTGTAATACTCTGCAGGATAGATCACTATGTATCAGGGGGTAGAGAGGACAGAGCGATGTTCTGCAGGTCTGTAGACAGGTCAGTGGTGTAATACTCTGCAGGATAGATCACTATGTATCAGGGAGAGGACAGAGCGATGTTCTGCAGATCTGTAGAGGTCAGTGGTGTAATACTCTGCAGGATAGATCACTATGTACCCGGAGGTAGAGAGGACAGAGCGATGTTCTGCAGATCTGTAGAGAGGTCAGTGGTGTAATAGTCTGCAGGATAGATCACTATGTACCATGAGGTAGAGAGGACAGAGCGATGTTCTGCAGATCTGTAGAGAGGTCAGTGGTGTAATACTCTGCAGGATAGATCACTATGTATCAGAGAGGACAGAGCGATGTTCTGCAGATGTGTAGAGAGGTCAGTGGTGTAATACTCTGCAGGATAGATCACTATGTATCAGGAGGTAGAGAGGACAGAGCGATGTTCTGCAGGTCTGTAGAGAGGTCAGTGGTGCAATACTCTGCAGGATAGATCACTATGTACCAGGAGGTAGAGAGGACAGAGCGATGTTCTGCAGATCTGTAGACAGGTCAGTGGTGTAATACTCTGCAGGATAGATCACTATGTATCAGGGGGTAGAGAGGACAGAGCGATGTTCTGCAGATCTGTAGAGAGGTCAGTGGTGTAATAGTCTGCAGGATAGATCACTATGTACCAGGAGGTAGAGAGGACAGAGCGATGTTCTGCAGATCTGTAGAGAAGTCAGTGGTGTAATACTCTGCAGGATAGATCACTATGTATCAGGAGGTAGAGAGGACAGAGCGATGTTCTGCAGATCTGTATAGGGGTCAGGGGTGTAATACTCTGCAGGATAGATCACTATGTACCAGGAGGTAGAGAGGACAGAGCGATGTTCTGCAGATCAGTGGTGTAATACTCTGCAGGCAGGTATAGGTATAGCTGTGTGTACATTAGATATGAGGGGTCACACAGGTCAGTTGGGGGTGAGGTTTATTAGGGGTCAGAGGTCACTCCATTTCTTTCTACAATATGGTGACAAGTATTTTCTAACAGTCATGGCCAACATTACACCTGAGCAGAGTACCCAGTGTGTGGGGCGCAGAGTACCCAGTGTGTGGGGCGCAGAGTACCCAGTGTGTGGGGCGCAGAGTACCCAGTGTGTGGGGCGCAGAGTACCCAGTGTGTGGGGCGCAGAGTACCCAGTGTGTGGGGGCGCAGAGTACCCAGTGTGTGGGGCGCAGAGTACCCAGTGTGTGGGGCGCAGAGTACCCAGTGTGTGTGGGGTGCAGAGTACCCAGTGTGGGGCGCAGAGTACCCAGTGTGTGTGGGGCGCAGAGTACCCAGTGTATGTGGGGCGCAGAGTACCCAGTGTATGTGGGGCGCAGAGTACCCAGTGTGTGTGGGGCGCAGAGTACCCAGTGTATGTGGGGCGCAGAGTACCCAGTGTGGGGCGCAGAGTACCCAGTGTGTGGGGCGCAGAGTACCCAGTGTGTGGGGGCGCAGAGTATCCAGTGTGTGGGGAGCAGAGTACCCAGTAGCTTTGCATCCTGCTGGAGTTTTCCTCCTCATCCTCCTCATCCTCTCTTGGCTGCAGTGCTCTGTGCACAGAGGAGAGGGGCAGAGGAGACAGGCACAGAACAGAGGGGCAGAGGAGAGGGGCACAGAGGAGAGGGGCAGAGGAGAGAGGCACAGAGGAGAGGGGCAGAGGAGAGAGGCACATAGGAGAGGGGCAGAGGAGAGAGGCACATAGGAGAGGGGCAGAGGAGAGAGGCACAGAGGAGAGGGGCAGAGGAGACAGGCACAAAAGAGAGGGGCAGAGGAGAGGGGCACATAGGAGAGGGGCAGAGGAGAGAGGCACATAGGAGAGGGGCAGAGGAGAGAGGCACAGAGGAGAGGGGCAGAGGAGACAGGCACAGAAGAGAGGGGCAGAGGAGAGGGGCACATAGGAGAGGGGCAGAGGAGAGGGGCAGAGGAGAGAGGCACATAGGAGAGGGGCAGAGGAGAGAGGCACAGAGGAGAGGGGCAGAGGAGACAGGCACCGAGGAGAGGGGCAGAGGAGAGGGGCACATAGGAGAGGGGCAGAGAAGAGAGGCAGAGGAGAGGGGCAGAGAAGAGAGGCACAGAGGAGAGGGGCAGAGGAGACAGGCACCGAGGAGAGGGGCAGAGGAGAGGGGCACATAGGAGAGGGGCAGAGAAGAGAGGCAGAGGAGAGGGGCAGAGAAGAGAGGCACAGAGGAGAGGGGCAGAGGAGAGGGGCACATAGGAGAGGGGCAGAGAAGAGAGGCAGAGGAGAGGGGCAGAGAAGAGAGGCACAGAGGAGAGGGGCAGAGGAGACAGGCACCGAGGAGAGGGGCAGAGGAGACAGGCACAGAGGAGAGGGGCAGAGGAGAGGGGCACAGAGGAGAGGGGCAGAGGAGAGGGGCAGAGGAGAGAGGCACATAGGAGAGGGGCAGAGGAGAGAGGCACAGAGGAGAGGGGCACAGAGGAGAGGGGCAGAGGAGAGGGGCAGAGGAGAGAGGCACAGAGGAGAGGGGCAGAGGAGACAGGCACAGAGGAGAGGGGCAGAGGAGAGGGTCACAGAGGAGAGGGGCAGAGGAGAGGGGCAGAGGAGAGAGGCAGAGGAGAGAGGCACAGAGGAGAGAGGCAGAGGAGAGAGGCACATAGGAGAGGGGCAGAGAAGAGAGGCACATAGGAGAGGGGCAGAGAAGAGAGGCACATAGGAGAGGGGCAGAGAAGAGAGGCACATAGGAGAGGGGCAGAGGAGAGAGGCACAGAGGAGAGGGGCAGAGAAGAGAGGCACATAGGAGAGGGGCAGAGGAGAGAGGCACATAGGAGAGGGGCAGAGGAGAGAGGCACAGAGGAGAGGGGCAGAGGAGACAGGCACAGAGGAGAGGGGCAGAGGAGAGAGGCACATAGGAGAGGGGCAGAGGAGAGAGGCACAGAGGAGAGGGGCAGAGAAGAGAGGCACATAGGAGAGGGGCAGAGGAGAGAGGCACATAGGAGAGGGGCAGAGAAGAGAGGCACATAGGAGAGGGGCAGAGGAGAGAGGCACAGAGGAGAGGGGCAGAGAAGAGAGGCACATAGGAGAGGGGCAGAGGAGAGAGGCACATAGGAGAGGGGCAGAGGAGAGAGGCACAGAGGAGAGGGGCAGAGAACAGAGGCACATAGGAGAGGGGCAGAGAAGAGAGGCACATAGGAGAGGGGCAGAGGAGAGAGGCACAGAGGAGAGGGGCAGAGGAGACAGGCACAGAGGAGAGGGGCAGAGGAGAGGGGCACAGAGGAGAGGGGCAGAGGAGAGGGGCAGAGGAGAGAGGCACAGAGGAGAGGGGCAGAGGAGAAAGGCACAGAGGAGAGAGGCAGAGGAGAGAGGCACATAGGAGAGGGGCAGAGAAGAGAGGCACATAGGAGGAGGGGTAGAGGAGAGAGGCACAGAGGAGAGAGGCACAGAGGAGAGGGGCAGAGGAGAGAGGCACAGAGGAGAGGGGCAGAGGAGAGAGGCACAGAGGAGAGGGGCAGAGAAGAGAGGCAGAGGAGAGGGGCAGAGAAGAGAGGCACATAGGAGAGGGGCAGAGAAGAGAGGCACAGAGGAGAGGGGCAGAGGAGAGAGGCACAGAGGAGAGGGGCAGAGAAGAGAGGCACATAGGAGAGGGGCAGAGGAGAGAGGCACATAGGAGAGGGGCAGAGAAGAGAGGGCACATAGGAGAGGGGCAAAGGAGAGAGGCACATAGGTGAGGGGCAAAGGAGAGAGGCACATAGAAGAGGGGCAGAGGAGAGAGGGTACAGAGGAGAGGGGCAGAGGAGAGAGGCATATAGGAGAGGGGCAGAGAAGAGAGGCACATAGGAGAGGGGCAGAGGAGAGAGGCACAGAGGAGAGGGGCAGAGGAGACGGGCACAGAGGAGAGGGGCAGAGGAGAGGGGCACAGAGGAGAGGGGCAGAGGAGAGGGGCAGAGGAGAGAGGCACAGAGGAGAGGGGCAGAGGAGACGGGCACAGAGGAGAGGGGCAGAGGAGAGGGGCACAGAGGAGAGGGGCAGAGGAGAGAGGCACATAGGAGAGGGGCAGAGGAGAGAGGCACAGAGGAGAGGGGCAGAGGAGAGAGGCACAGAGGAGAGGGGCAGAGAAGAGAGGCAGAGGAGAGGGGCAGAGAAGAGAGGCACATAGGAGAGGGGCAGAGAAGAGAGGCACACAGGAGAGGGGCAGAGGAGAGAGGCACAGAGGAGAGGGGCAGAGAAGAGAGGCACATAGGAGAGGGGCAGAGAAGAGAGGCACAGAGGAGAGGGGCAGAGGAGAGAGGCACAGAGGAGAGGGCAGAGGAGAAAGGAACATAGGAGAGGGGCAGAGGAAAGAGGCACAGAGGAGAGGGGCAGAGGAGAGAGGCACAGAGGAGAGGGGCAGAGAAGAGAGGCACATAGGAGAGGGGCAGAGGAGAGAGGCACATAGGAGAGGGGCAGAGGAGAGAGGCACAGAGGAGAGGGGCAGAGGAGAGAGGCACATAGGAGAGGGGCAGAGGAGAGAGGCACATAGGAGAGGGGCAGAGGAGAGAGGCACAGAGGAGAGGGGCAGAGGAGAGAGGCACAGAGGAGAGGGGCAGAGGAGAGAGGCACAGAGGAGAGGGCAGAGGAGAAAGGAACATAGGAGAGGGGCAGAGGAGAGAGGCACATAGGAGAGGGGCAGAGAAGAGAGGCACATAGGAGAGGGGCAGAGAAGAGAGGCACATAGGAGAGGGGCAGAGGAGAGAGGCACATAGGAGAGGGGCACAGAAGAGAGACACATAGGAGAGGGGCACAGAAGAGAGGCACATAGGAGAGGGGCAGAGAAGGGAGGCACATAGGAGAGGGGCAGAGGAGAGAGGCACAGAGGAGAGGGGCAGAGGAGAGAGGCACAGAGGAGAGGGGCAGAGGAGAGAGGCACAGAGGAGAGGGGCAGAGGAGAGAGGCACATAGGAGAGGGGCAGAGGAGAGAGGCACAGAGGAGAGGGGCAGAAGAGAGAGGCACAGAGTAGAGGGGCAGAGAAGAGAGGCACATAGGAGAGGAGCAAAGAAGAGAGGCAGAGGAGAGAGGCACATGGGAGAGGGGCAGAGAAGAGAGGCAGAGGAGAGAGGCACATAGGAGAGGGGCAGAGAAGAGAGGCACAGAGGAGAGGGGGCAGAGGAGAGAGGCACAGAGGAGAGGGGCAGAGGAGAGAGGGCACATAGGAGAGGGGCAGAGGAGGGAGGCACATAGGAGAGGGCAGAGAAGAGAGGCACATAGGAGAGGGGCAGAGAAGAGAGGCACATAGGAGAGGGGCAGAGTAGAGAGGCACAGAGGAGAGGGCAGAGGAGAAAGGAACATAGGAGAGAGCAGAGAAGAGAGGCACAGAGGAGAGGGGCAGAGGAGAGAGGCACATAGGAGGAGGGGTAGAGGAGAGAGGCACATAGGAGAGGGGCAGAGAAGAGAGGCACATAGGTGAGGGGCAAAGGAGAGAGGCACATAGAAGAGGGGCAGAGGAGAGAGGCACAGAGGAGAGGGGCAGAGGAGAGAGGCACATAGGAGAGGGGCAGAGGAGAGGGGCAGAGAAGAGAGGCACATAGGAGAGGGGCAGAGGAGAGAGGCACAGAGGAGAGGGCAGAGGAGAGGGGCAGAGGAGAGAGGCAGAGGAGAGAGGCACATAGGAGGAGGGGTAGAGGAGAGAGGCACATAGGAGAGGGGCAGAGAAGAGGGGCAGAGGAGAGAGGCACATAGGTGAGGGGCAACGGAGAGAGGCACATAGGAGAGGGGCAGAGGAGAGAGGCACAGAGGAGAGGGGCAGAGGAGAGAGGCACAGAGGAGAGGGGCAGAGGAGAGAGGCACAGAGAAGAGGGGCAGAGGAGAGAGGCACATAGGAGAGGGGCAGAGAAGAGAGGCACAGAGGAGAGGGGCAGAGAAGAGAGGCACAGAGGAGAGGGGCAGAGCAGAGAGGCACATAGGAGAGGGGCAGAGAAGAGAGGCACAGAGGAGAGGGGCAGAGGAGAGAGGCACATAGGAGAGGGGCAGAGGAGAGAGGCACATAGGAGAGGGGCAGAAAAGAGAGGCACAGAGGAGAGGGGCAGAGGAGAGAGGCACAGAGGAGAGGGGCAGAGAAGAGAGGCACATAGGAGAGGGGCAGAGGAGAGAGGCACAGAGGAGAGGGGCAGAGGAGAGAGGCACATAGGAGAGGGGCAGAGGAGAGAGGCACAGAGGAGAGGGGCAGAGGAGAGAGGCACATAGGAGAGGGGCAGAGGAGAGGGGCAGAGGAGAGAGCCACATAGGAGAGGGGCAGAGGAGAGGGGCACAGAAGAGAGGCACATAGGAGAGGGGCAGAGGAGAGAGGCACATAGGAGAGGGGCAGAGGAGGGAGGCACATAGGAGAGGGGCAGAGGAGGGAGGCACATAGGAGAGGGACAGAGGAGAGAGGCACATAGGAGAGGAGCAAAGAAGAGAGGCAGAGGAGAGAGGCACAGAGGAGAGGGGCAGAGAAGAGAGGCAGAGGAGAGAGGCACATGGGAGAGGGGCAGAGAAGAGAGGCACAGAGGAGAGGAGCAAAGAAGAGAGGCAGAGGAGAGAGGCACATAGGAGAGGGGCAGAGAAGAGAGGCAGAGGAGAGAGGCACATAGGAGAGGGGGGCAGAGGAGAGAGGCACAGAGGAGAGGGGCAGAGGAGAGAGGTACATAGGAGAGGGGGGCAGAGGAGAGAGGCACAGAGGAGAGGGCAGAGAAGAGAGGCACATAGGAGAGGGGCAGAGGAGAGAGGCACATAGGAGAGGGGCAGAGGAGAGAGGCACATAGGAGAGGGGCAGAGAAGAGAGGCACATAGGAGAGGGGCAGAGAAGAGAGGCACATAGGAGAGCGGCAGAGGAGAGAGGCACAGAGGAGAGGGGAAGAGAAGAGAGGCACATAGGAGAGGGCAGAGGAGAAAGGAACATAGAGAGCAGAGAAGAGAGGCACAGAGGAGAGGGGCAGAGGAGAGAGGCACATAGGAGAGGGGCAGAGAAGAGAGGCACATAGGAGAGGGGCAGAGAAGAGAGGCACAGAGGAGAGGGGCAGAGGAGAGAGTCACATAGGAGAGGGCAGAGGAGAAAGGAACATAGGAGAGAGCAGAGAAGAGAGGCACAGAGGAGAGGGGCAGAGGAGAGAGGCACATAGGAGAGGGGCAGAGAAGAGAGGCACATAGGAGAGGGGCAGAGGAGATAGGCACAGAGGAGAGGGCAGAGGAGAAAGGAACATAGGAGAGAGCAGAGAAGAGAGGCACAGAGGAGAGGGGCAGAGGAGAGAGGCACAGAGGAGAGGGGCAGAGGAGAGAGGCACATAGGAGAGGGGCAGAGAAGAGAGGCACATAGGAGAGGGGCAGAGAAGAGAGGCACATAGGAGAGGGGCAGAGGAGAGAAGCACAGAGGAGAGGGGAAGAGAAGAGAGGCACATAGGAGAGGGCAGAGGAGAAAGGAACATAGGAGAGAGCAGAGAAGAGAGGCACAGAGGAGAGGGGCAGAGGAGAGAGGCACATAGGAGAGGGGCAGAGAAGAGAGGCACATAGGAGAGGGGCAGAGAAGAGAGGCACAGAGGAGAGGGGCAGAGGAGAGAGTCACATAGGAGAGGGGCAGAGGAGAGAGGCACAGAGGAGAGGGCAGAGGAGAGGGGCAGAGGAGAGAGGCAGAGGAGAGAAGCACATAGGAGGAGGGGTAGAGGAGAGAGGCACATAGGAGAGGGGCAGAGAAGAGAGGCAGAGGAGAGAGGCACATAGGAGGAGGGGTAGAGGAGAGAGGCACATAGGAGAGGGGCAGAGAAGAGAGGCACATAGGAGAGGGGCAAAGGAGAGATGCACATAGGTGAGGGGCAAAGGAGAGAGGCACATAGAAGAGGGGCAGAGGAGAGAGGCACAGAGGAGAGGGGCAGAGGAGAGAGGCACAGAGGAGAGGGGCAGAGAAGAGAGGCACATAGGAGAGGGGCAGAGGAGAGAGGCACATAGGAGAGGGGCAGAGGAGAGGGGAAGAGAAGAGAGGCACAGAGGAGAGGGCAGAGGAGAGGGGCAGAGGAGAGAGGCAAAGGAGAGAGGCACATAGGAGGAGGGGTAGAGGAGAGAGGCACAGAGGAGAGGGGCAGAGGAGAGGGGCAGAGGAGAGAGGCAGAGAAGAGAGGCACATAGGAGAGGGGCAGAGGAGAGAGGCAAAGGAGAGAGGCACATAGGTGAGGGGCAGAGGAGAGGGGCAGAGGAGAGAGGCACATAGGTGAGGGGCAGAGGAGAGAGGCAGAGAAGAGAGGCACATAGGAGAGGGGCAGAGAAGAGAGGCAGAAGAGAGAGGCACATAGGTGAGGGGCAGAGGAGAGGGGCAGAGGAGAGAGGCAGAGAAGAGAGGCACATAGGAGAGGGGCAGAGGAGAGGGGCAGATAAGAGAGGCACATAGGAGAGGGGCAGAGGAGAGAGGCACATAGGAGAGGGGCAGAGGAGAGAGGCACATAGGAGAGGGGCAGAGGAGAGAGGCACAGAGGAGAGGGGCAGAGGAGGGAGGCACATAGGAGTGGGACAGAGGACAGAGGCACATAGGAGAGGGGCAGAGAAGAGAGGCACATAGGAGAGGGGCAGAGAAGAGAGGCAGAGGAGAGAGGCACATAGGAGAGGAGCAGAGAAGAGAGGCAGAGGAGAGAGGCACATAGGAGAGGGGCACATAGGAGAGGGGCAGAGGAGAGAGGCACATAGGAGAGGGGCAGAGAAGAGAGGCAGAGGAGAGAGGCACATAGGAGAGGGGCACATAGGAGAGGGGCAGAGGAGAAAGGAACATAGGAGAGAGCAGAGAAGAGAGGCACAGAGGAGAGGGGCACATAGGAGGAGCGGTAGAGGAGAGAGGCAGAGGAGAGAGGCACATAGGTGAGGGGCAGAGAAGAGAGGCAGAGGAGAGAGGCACATAGGTGAGGGGCAAAGGAGAGAGGCACATAGGAGAGGGGCAGAGAAGAGAGACACAGAGGAGAGGGGCAGAGAAGAGAGGGTACAGAGGAGAGGGGCAGAGAAGAGAGGCACATAGGAGAGGGGCAGAGGAGAGAGGCACAGAGGAGAGGGGCAGAGGAGAGAGTCACATAGGAGAGGGGCAGAGGAGAGAGGCACAGAGAAGAGGGGCAGAGGAGAGAGGCACAGAGGAGAGGGGCAGAGGAGAGAGGCACAGAGGAGAGGGGCAGAGGAGAGAGGCACATAGGAGAGGGGCAGAGGAGAGAGGCACATAGGAGAGGGGCAAGGGGAGAGACACAGAGGAGAGGGGCAGAGGAGAGAGGCACATAGGTGAGGGGCAAAGGAGAGAGGCACAGAGGAGAGGGGCAGAGAAGAGAGGCACATAGGAGAGGGGCAGAGGAGAGAGGCACATAGGAGAGGGGCAGAGGAGAGAGGGGCAGAGGAGAGGGGCAGAGGAGAGGGGCAGAGAAGAGAGGCACAGAGGAGAGGGGCAGAGGAGAGAGGCACAGAGGAGAGGGGGCAGAGGAGAGAGGCACAGAGGAGAGGGGCAGAGGAGAGAGGCACAGAGGAGAGGGGCAGAGGAGAAAGGCACAGAGGAGAGGGGCAGAGGAGAGAGGCACATAGGAGAGGGGCAGAGGAGAGAGACACAGAGGAGAGGGGCAGAGGAGAGAGGCACAGAGGAGAGGGGCAGAGGAGAGAGGCACATAGGAGAGGGGCAGAGGAGAGAGACACAGAGGAGAGGGGCAGAGGAGAGAGGCACATAGGAGAGGGGCAGAGGAGAGAGGCACAGAGGAGAGGGGCAGAGGAGAGAGGCACATAGGAGAGGGGCAGAGAAGAGAGGCACATAGGAGAGGGGCAGAGAAGAGAGGCACATAGGAGAGGGCAGAGGAGAAAGGAACATAGGAGAGAGCAGAGAAGAGAGGCACAGAGGAGAGGGGCAGAGGAGAGAGGCACAGAGGAGAGGGGCAGAGAAGAGAGGCACAGAGGAGAGGGGCAGAGAAGAGAGGCACATAGGAGAGGGGCAGAGGAGAGAGGCACATAGGAGAGGGGCAGAGGAGAGGGGCAGAGAAGAGAGGCACAGAGGAGAGGGCAGAGGAGAGGGGCAGAGGAGAGAGGCAAAGGAGAGAGGCACATAGGAGGAGGGGTAGAGGAGAGAGGCACAGAGGAGAGGGGCAGAGGAGAGGGGCAGAGGAGAGAGGCAGAGAAGAGAGGCACATAGGAGAGGGGCAGAGGAGAGAGGCAGAGAAGAGAGGCACATAGGAGAGGGGCAGAGAAGAGAGGCAAAGGAGAGAGGCACATAGGTGAGGGGCAGAGGAGAGGGGCAGAGGAGAGAGGCACATAGGAGAGGGGCAGAGGAGAGAGGCAGAGAAGAGAGGCACATAGGTGAGGGGCAGAGGAGAGGGGCAGAGGAGAGAGGCAGAGAAGAGAGGCACATAGGAGAGGGGCAGAGGAGAGAGGCACATAGGAGAGGGGCAGAGAAGAGAGGCACATAGGAGAGGGGCAGAGGAGAGAGGCACATAGGAGAGGGGCAGAGGAGAGAGGCACATAGGAGAGGGGCAGAGGAGAGAGGCACAGAGGAGAGGGGCAGAGGAGAGAGGCACATAGGAGAGGGGCAGAGGAGAAAGGAACATAGGAGAGAGCAGAGAAGGGAGGCACAGAGGAGAGGGGCACATAGGAGGAGGGGTAGAGGAGAGAGGCAGAGGAGAGAGGCACAGAGGAGAGGGGCACATAGGAGGAGGGGTAGAGGAGAGAGGCAGAGGAGAGAGGCACAGAGGAGAGGGGCACATAGGAGGAGGGGTAGAGGAGAGAGGCACAGAGGAGAGGGGCACATAGGAGAGGGGCAGAGGAGAGGGGCAGAGAAGAGAGGCACAGAGGAGAGGGCAGAGGAGAGGGGCAGAGGAGAGAGGCAAAGGAGAGAGGCACATAGGAGGAGGGGTAGAGGAGAGAGGCACAGAGGAGAGGGGCAGAGGAGAGGGGCAGAGGAGAGAGGCAGAGAAGAGAGGCACATAGGAGAGGGGCAGAGGAGAGAGGCAGAGAAGAGAGGCACATAGGAGAGGGGCAGAGAAGAGAGGCAAAGGAGAGAGGCACATAGGTGAGGGGCAGAGGAGAGGGGCAGAGGAGAGAGGCAGAGAAGAGAGGCACATAGGTGAGGGGTAGAGGAGAGGGGCAGAGGAGAGAGGCAGAGAAGAGAGGCACATAGGAGAGGGGCAGAGGAGAGAGGCACATAGGAGAGGGGCAGAGGAGAGGGGCAGAGAAGAGAGGCACATAGGAGAGGGGCAGAGGAGAGAGGCACATAGGAGAGGGGCAGAGGAGAGAGGCACATAGGAGAGGGGCAGAGGAGAGAGGCACAGAGGAGAGGGGCAGAGGAGGGAGGCACATAGGAGAGGGACAGAGGAGAGAGGCACATAGGAGAGGGGCAGAGAAGAGAGGCACATAGGAGAGGGGCAGAGAAGAGAGGCAGAGGAGAGAGGCACATAGGAGAGGGGCACATAGGAGAGGGCAGAGAAGAGAGGCACATAGGAGAGGGGCAGAGGAGAGAGGCACATAGGAGAGGGGCAGAGGAGAGGGGCAGAGGAGAGAGGCAGAGAAGAGAGGCACATAGGAGAGGGGCAGAGGAGAGAGGCAGAGAAGAGAGGCACATAGGAGAGGGGCAGAGAAGAGAGGGCAAAGGAGAGAGGCACATAGGTGAGGGGCAGAGGAGAGGGGCAGAGGAGAGAGGCAGAGAAGAGAGGCACATAGGTGAGGGGCAGAGGAGAGTGGCAGAGGAGAGAGGCAGAGAAGAGAGGCACATAGGAGAGGGGCAGAGGAGAGAGGCACATAGGAGAGGGGCAGAGGAGAGGGGCAGAGAAGAGAGGCACATAGGAGAGGGGCAGAGGAGAGAGGCACATAGGAGAGGGGCAGAGGAGAGAGGCACATAGGAGAGGGGCAGAGGAGAGAGGCACAGAGGAGAGGGGCAGAGGAGGGAGGCACATAGGAGAGGGACAGAGGAGAGAGGCACATAGGAGAGGGGCAGAGAAGAGAGGCACATAGGAGAGGGGCAGAGAAGAGAGGCACAGAGGAGAGGGGCACATAGGAGGAGGGGTAGAGGAGAGAGGCAGAGGAGAGAGGCACATAGGTGAGGGGCAGAGAAGAGAGGCAGAGGAGAGAGGCACATAGGTGAGGGGCAAAGGAGAGAGGCACATAGGAGAGGGGCAGAGGAGAGAGGCACAGAGGAGAGGGGCAGAGAAGAGAGACACAGAGGAGAGGGGCAGAGAAGAGAGGTACAGAGGAGAGGGGCAGAGAAGAGAGGCACATAGGAGAGGGGCAGAGGAGAGAGGCACAGAGGAGAGGGGCAGAGGAGAGAGTCACATAGGAGAGGGGCAGAGGAGAGAGGCACAGAGGAGAGGGGCAGAGGAGAGAGGCACAGAGGAGAGGGGCAGAGGAGAGAGGCACAGAGGAGAGGGGCAGAGGAGAGAGGCACATAGGAGAGGGGCAGAGGAGAGAGGCACAGAGGAGAGGGGCAGAGGAGAGAGGCACATAGGTGAGGGGCAAAGGAGAGAGGCACAGAGGAGAGGGGCAGAGAAGAGAGGCACATAGGAGAGGGGCAGAGGAGAGAGGCAAAGAGGAGAGGGGGCAGAGAAGAGAGGCACATAGGAGAGGGGCAGAGGAGAGAGGCACATAGGAGAGGGGCAGAGGAGAGAGGGGCAGAGGAGAGGGGCAGAGAAGAGAGGCACAGAGGAGAGGGGCAGAGGAGAGAGGCACAGAGGAGAGGGGCAGAGGAGAGAGGCACAGAGGAGAGGGGCAGAGGAGAGAGGCACAGAGGAGAGGGGCAGAGGAGAGAGGCACAGAGGAGAGGGGCAGAGGAGAGAGACACAGAGGAGAGGGGCAGAGGAGAGAGGGGCAGAGGAGAGGGGCAGAGGAGAGGGGCAGAGAAGAGAGGCACAGAGGAGAGGGGCAGAGGAGAGAGGCACAGAGGAGAGGGGCAGAGGAGAGAGGCACAGAGGAGAGGGGCAGAGGAGAGAGGCACAGAGGAGAGGGGCAGAGGAGAGAGGCACAGAGGAGAGGGGCAGAGGAGAGAGGCACAGAGGAGAGGGGCAGAGGAGAGAGGCACATAGGAGAGGGGCAGAGGAGAGAGACACAGAGGAGAGGGGCAGAGGAGAGAGGCACAGAGGAGAGGGGCAGAGGAGAGAGGCACATAGGAGAGGGGCAGAGGAGAGAGGCACAGAGGAGAGGGGCAGAGGAGAGAGGCACAGAGCAGAGGGGCAGAGGAGAGAGGCACAGAGGAGAGGGGCAGAGGAGAGAGGCACATAGGAGAGGGGCAGAGGGGAGAGACACAGAGGAGAGGGGCAGAGGAGAGAGGCACATAGGTGAGGGGCAAAGGAGAGAGGCACAGAGGAGAGGGGGGCAGAGAAGAGAGGCACATAGGAGAGGGGCAGAGAAGAGAGGCACATAGGAGAGGGGCAGAGAAGAGAGGCACATAGGAGAGGGGGGCAGAGAAGAGAGGCACATAGGAGAGGGGCAGAGGAGAGAGGGGCAGAGGAGAGAGGCACAGAGGAGAGGGGCAGAGAAGTGAGGCACATAGGAGAGGGCAGAGGAGAAAGGAACATAGGAGAGAGCATAGAAGAGGCACACAGAGGAAAGGCACAGAGGAGAGAACTACAGAGGAGAGGGGCAGAGGAGAGGGATGCACAGAGGAGGGCACAGAGGAGAGGGGCACAGAGGAGAGGGATGCACAGAGGAGGGCACAGAGGAGAGAACTACAGAGGAGAGGGGGCAGACAGGCACAGACGCCTCACACCTGCGGCACAGAGCTATCAGTACAGCAGGGGGAGGGCGGTGGAGGGGAGGAGGGGCACCACAGATCTGCAATGAATGAATGACCTCTAGCAGGGGTAGGGGCTGCACATCCCATCCTGCCCACAACTGCCAGCAGTCTGGAGGCAGCAGCACCTCATGCCTCACATCTGCAGCACTGGAGCACCTGGCAGCAGTAGTGGCAGCAGTGGCAGCAGAGTACTGCAGACACCGGTGAGTTATGTCCCTCCTGCAGCATGATGGTGCAGAGGCGCCCAGCTGCCAGGGGGCAACTGCCTGTATACTGCATGACAAGGGTACTTGGGGCAAATGTGCAGCAGGGGAGCTGCGTACACCCTGACTGACCCCTGGCAGCTATAGGGTTAACTGGCTATCCATGAAGTTGTAATTGATGCATGGGGAAGCATTGCCGGTACTATTGTATAGTTCTATCCCATTCTGGGAAAGCTGGATCGCACACATTACAGCGCATAGAATGGCATCCAACTTTCCCAAACTTCTGAATGGCATATCTGCCTAGCTCTGCAGAGATATGCTCACCAGTGATTTATAGGATATTTACAAAGTTGACTGGTGCCTATGACCCAGCTTTCCCAAGAAGAGAAACAACATGGGGATGTGATGAATAACTGTTTTTGGAGTGTTGATGTTGTATGTGTGAACTATGACATGTGGCCAGCAGGTGGCAGAGAAGGATTAGTGCAATTTAGTTATTTGTGAATTCCTTTAGGGTAGGATGGATGTATACTAGACCCCATACAGTATGAAAGCCGCGTCCTGATTGGTGGAAATATTGTGTACAGATGACCCTCAGCCCTGTTTTATATCTACACACATGGAAGTGAACAGTCCCTTTAAATGTGGTCTAATGGTAGAGTCTGGCAGTATATATAGTACATGGTGTATACACCACTACCTATATACAACCTAACATAGATAGATAGATATAGTAGTAAGTACCCAGCTGTTGTGTCACATAATGCAGGATCGGCGCAGCGGCAGAGCGGTATTATACGTCACTAAGCTATGAGGGCCGAGGACAGAACAATAATCCGCCCCCCCCATGCATTAAACACTACATAACCCCATAAATAAATAATCACGTCCCAACTTCACAGGAAACATTGATTTCTTCGCCTGAGCAGTAAAACAAACTGCATCATAATGTCACAAGATATTGTTAACCCTGTACTAATAGCAGATATATTCTTGTACACAGGAGCAGTATTATAGTAGTTATATTCTTGTACATAGGAGGTAGTATTATAGTAGTTATATTCTTGTACATAGGAGCAGTATTATAGTAGTTATATTCTTGTATATAGGGGGCAGTATTATAGTAGTTATATTCTTGTACACAGGGGGTAGTATTATAGTAGTTATATTCTTGTACATAGGAGCAGTATTATAGTAGTTATATTCTTGTACATAGGAGGTAGTATTATAGTAGTTATATTCTTGTACATAGGGGGCAGTATTATAGTAGTTATATTCTTGTACATAGGAGCAGTATTATAGTAGTTATATTCTTGTACATAGGAGGTAGTATTATAGTAGTTATATTCTTGTACATAGGAGTAGTATTATAGTAGTTATATTCTTGTACATAGGAACAGTATTATAGTAGTTATATTCTTGTACACAGGAGCAGTATTATAGTAGTTATATTCTTGTACATAGGAGGTAGTATTATAGTAGTTATATTCTTGTACATAGGAGCAGTATTATAGTAGTTATATTCTTGTACATAGGAGGTAGTATTATAGTAGTTATATTCTTGTACATAGGGGCAGTATTATAGTAGTTATATTCTTGTACATAGGGGGCAGTATTATAGTAGTTATATTCTTGTACATAGGAGTAGTATTATAGTAGTTATATTCTTGTACATAGGAGTAGTATTATAGTAGTTATATTCTTGTACATAGGAGTAGTATTATAGTAGTTCTATTCTTGTACATAGGAGCAGTATTATAGTAGTTATATTCTTGTACATAGGAGCAGTATTATAGTAGTTATATTCTTGTACATAGTAGTATTATAGTAGTTATATTCTTGTACATAGGGGCAGTATTATAGTAGTTATATTCTTGTACATAGTAGTATTATAGTAGTTATATTCTTGTACATAGGAGCAGTATTATAGTAGTTATATTCTTGTACATAGGAGCAGTATTATAGTAGTTATATTCTTGTACATAAGAGCAGTATTATAGCAGTTATATTCTTGTACATAGGAGGTAGTATTATAGTAGTTATATTCTTGTACATAGGAGCAGTATTATAGTAGTTATATTCTTGTACATAGGAGCAGTATTATAGTAGTTATATTCTTGTACATAGGAGCAGTATTACAGTAGTTATATTCTTGTACATAGGGGGCAGTATTATAGTAGTTATATTCTTGTACATAGGAGGTAGTATTATAGTAGTTATATTCTTGTACATAGGAGTAGTATTATAGTAGTTATATTCTTGTACATAGGAGCAGTATTATAGTAGTTATATTCTTGTACATAGGAGCAGTATTATAGTAGTTATATTCTTGTACATAGCAGCAGTATTATAGTAGTTATATTCTTGTACATAGGAGAAGTATTATAGTAGTTATATTCTTGTACATAGGAGCAGTATTATAGTAGTTATATTCTTGTACATAGGAGCAGTATTATAGTAGTTATATTCTTGTACATAGTAGTATTATAGTAGTTATATTCTTGTACATAGGAGCAGTATTATAGTAATTATATTCTTGTACATAGGAGGCAGTATTATAGTAGTTATATTCTTGTACATAGGAGCAGTATTATAGTAGTTATATTCTTGTACATAGCAGCAGTATTATAGTAGCTATATTCTTGTACATAGGAGAAGTATTATAGTAGTTATATTCTTGTACATAGGAGGCAGTATTATAGTAGTTATATTCTTGTACATAGGAGCAGTATTATAGTAGTTATATTCTTGTACATAGTAGTATTATAGTAGTTATATTCTTGTACATAGGAGCAGTATTATAGTAGTTCTATTCTTGTACATAGGAGCAGTATTATAGTAGTTATATTCTTGTACATAGGAGGTAGTATTATAGTAGTTATATTCTTGTACATAGGAGCAGTATTATAGTAGTTATATTCTTGTACATAGGGGCAGTATTATAGTAGTTATATTCTTGTACATAGGAGGTAGTATTATAGTAGTTATATTCTTGTACATAGGAGTAGTATTATAGTAGTTATATTCTTGTACATAGGAGCAGTATTATAGTAGTTATATTCTTGTACATAGGAGCAGTATTATAGTAGTTATATTCTTGTACATAGGGGGCAGTATTATAGTAGTTATATTCTTGTACATAGGAGCAGTATTATAGTAGTTATATTCTTGTACATAGGAGTAGTATTATAGTAGTTATATTATTGTACATAGGAGCAGTATTATAGTAGTTATATTCTTGTACATAGCAGCAGTATTATAGTAGTTATATTCTTGTACATAGGAGCAGTATTATAGTAGTTATATTCTTGTACATAGTAGTATTATAGTAGTTATATTCTTGTACATAGGAGCAGTATTATAGTAGTTATATTCTTGTACATAGGAGCAGTATTATAGTAGTTCTATTCTTGTACATAGGAGCAGTATTATAGTAGTTATATTCTTGTACATAGCAGCAGTATTATAGTAGTTATATTCTTGTACATAGGAGAAGTATTATAGTAGTTATATTCTTGTACATAGGAGTAGTATTATAGTAGTTATATTCTTGTACATAGGAGGTAGTATTATAGTAGTTATATTCTTGTACATAGGAGCAGTATTATAGTAGTTCTATTCTTGTACATAGGAGCAGTATTATAGTAGTTATATTCTTGTACATAGCAGCAGTATTATAGTAGTTATATTCTTGTACATAGGAGCAGTATTATAGTAGTTATATTCTTGTACATAGGAGTAGTATTATAGTAGTTATATTCTTGTACATAGGAGGTAGTATTATAGTAGTTATATTCTTTTACATAGGAGCAGTATTATAGTAGTTATATTCTTGTACATAGGAGGTAGTATTATAGTAGTTATATTCTTGTACATAGGAGCAGTATTATAGTAGTTATATTCTTGTACATAGGAGCAGTATTATAGTAGTTATATTCTTGTACGTAGGAGCAGTATTATAGTAGTTATATTCTTGAACATAGGAGCAGTATTATAGTAGCTATATTCTTGTACATAGGAGTAGTATTATAGTAGTTATATTCTTGTACATAGGGGCAGTATTATAGTAGTTATATTCTTGTACATAGGAGCAGTATTATAGTAGTTATATTCTTGTACATAGGAGCAGTATTATAGTAGTTATATTCTTGTACATAGGAGGTAGTATTATAGTAGTTATATTCTTGTACATAGGGGGCAGTATTATAGTAGTTATATTCTTGTACATAGGGGCAGTATTACAGTAGTTATATTCTTGTACATAGGAGGTAGTATTATAGTAGTTATATTCTTGTATATAGGAGTAGTATTATAGTAGTTATATTCTTGTACATAGGAGCAGTATTATAGTAGTTATATTCTTGTACATAGGAGCAGTATTATAGTAGTTATATTCTTGTACATAGGAGGTAGTATTATAGTAGTTACATTCTTGTACATAGGAGCAGTATTATAGTAGTTATATTCTTGTACATAGGAGGTAGTATTATAGTAGTTATATTCTTGTACATAGGAGGTAGTATTATAGTAGTTACATTCTTGTACATAGGAGCAGTATTATAGTAGTTATATTCTTGTACATAGGGGGTAGTATTATAGTAGTTATATTCTTGTACATAGGAGTAGTATTATAGTAGTTATATTCTTGTACATAGGAGTAGTATTATAGTAGTTATATTCTTGTACATAGGAGGTAGTATTATAGTAGTTATATTCTTGTACATAGGGGGCAGTATTATAGTAGTTATATTCTTGTACGTAGGAGCAGTATTATAGTAGTTATATTCTTGTACATTGGAGTAGTATTATAGTAGTTATATTCTTGTACATAGGGGGCAGTATTATAGTAGTTATATTCTTGTACATAGGAGCAGTATTATAGTAGTTATATTCTTGTACATAGGAGCAGTATTATAGTAGTTATATTCTTGTACATTGGAGTAGTATTATAGTAGTTATATTCTTGTACATAGGAGCAGTATTATAGTAGTTATATTCTTGTACATAGGAGCAGTATTATAGTAGTTATATTCTTGTACATAGGAGGTAGTATTATAGTAGTTATATTCTTGTACATAGGAGCAGTATTATAGTAGTTATATTCTTGTACATTGGGGGCAGTATTATAGTAGTTATATTCTTGTACATAGGGGGCAGTATTATAGTAGTTATATTCTTGTACATAGGGGGCAGTATTATAGTAGTTATATTCTTGTACATAGGAGTAGTATTATAATAGTTATATTCTTGTACATAGGAGTAGTATTATAGTAGTTATATTCTTGTACATAGGAGTAGTATTATAGTAGTTATATTCTTGTACATAGGAGGTAGTATTATAGTAGTTATATTCTTGTATATAGGAGTAGTATTATAGTAGTTATATTCTTGTACATAGGAGCAGTATTATAGTAGTTATATTCTTGTACATAGGAGGTAGTATTATAGTAGTTATATTCTTGTACATAGGGGGCAGTATTATAGTAGTTATATTCTTGTACATAGGAGCAGTATTATAGTAGTTATATTCTTGTACATAGGAGGTAGTATTATAGTAGTTATATTCTTGTACATAGGAGCAGTATTATAGTAGTTATATTCTTGTACATTGGGGGCAGTATTATAGTAGTTATATTCTTGTACATAGGGGGCAGTATTATAGTAGTTATATTGGTACATGGACAGTGTAAGATTATTTGTGACTGGGATATTGATCACTTTCTTCTCTCTTGCAGTGGTTGGGTCCTCCTCACTATATTTCCTGTTCTCCTTACAACTTCTGTAAGGTTGATGTAGATGTTGGGATTGGTTACCAAGTCTTGTAGAAGAGATCTTATAAATCCTGGGATATTTATCTTCTCACCTGAAAATTTATGTCTTATAAGCTCAACCTTGACTTTCGTGAGGGAAATGTCTAGTTTCTATAGCTTTATAACTTGCTGTCAGAGAGATTACGGATTTGAGGGCCAAACATAAGGCCGTGTCCTGAAGTCCATGGCTGAAGAGGCTTTGGCATCTGCATAATTTACAATGGTGTCACACTCCTCTGGGTTGAATCTTTTGGTTCTATACTTGGTGAACTCATCACAAAATCCAAGATGAACAGTAGTGATGAAACTGTGGACAATACGTCCATGGCACCCCCAGGTGTTTGTGCCTTCTGGAGGTTGAACTTCAGCTGCATTCATGTCAATGGTCTAGAGAAACCAAATGGTCCTAATATAACTTTCCTCAATGAAGACCATTTTGCGATGCCCACATTCTCCATGGCAGCTAAGGTCCGTGTTGCCATCACCTGTGTGCTTTTTGTCTCTTCTGCTTGCTTTAACATGGCCACTCTGTGGACGATAACCCACAAGTACAGGAAGAAATCCCATATCCGGATTCTCATCATAAACTTGGTGGTCGCTGACCTCCTTATTACTTTTGTGGTGATGCCTTTGGATGCCATATGGAACGTCACCATCCAGTGGTACGCTGGTGATGTGGCCTGCCGGATCTTGATGTTCCTCAAGCTGGTGGCCATGTATTCTTCTGCCTTTGTCACCGTGGTCATTAGCCTTGACCGGCGTGCTGCCATCATAAACCCTTTGGGAATCGGAGATGCCAAGAAGAAGAACAAGACAATGCTCTCTGTGGCCTGGACACTGAGTCTTCTGCTAGCTACTCCACAGGTAAGTCCTTGAGGTCCACCCAAGATCTTCATGTTCTTGGACATTCATGGAGTGGACTTGTGTTACAGGGTGACCAAATCAACCTTTTTTTAAGAATGTTCCACTTATTTCCTTTCTCAGCTCTTTGTATTCCACACGGTGAGCAGGACATACCCAGTCTACTTTATCCAGTGTGCCACGCTGGGCAGCTTCCAGGAGCACTGGCAGGAGACGCTGTACAATATGTTCACCTTCTGCTGCCTCTTTCTCTTACCGCTGCTCATCATGCTCTTCTGCTACACCCAAATCCTCATAGAAATTTCTCAGAAGATGACGAAAGCCTGTGGTGAGTGCTCAGCCGAGCAAGGACATCTTCAAGCCTTGTTCACTATTAAGTTTTGATGCTTTTTAGATCAAAAAATATGAACAATTTTTCTTTTCTTCTCTCTTATGGTTTTGTCTCCAGCTTCTTCTACAGATGTCCACCTCCGTCGCTCCTTTAACAACATCCCTCGGGCTCGGATGAGAACATTTAAGATGTCTTTAGTCATTGTCCTGACGTTCATTGTGTGTTGGACTCCTTACTACCTCCTCGGGATCTGGTACTGGTTCTCTCCGGAGATGCTGACCAGACGACAAGTGCCGCCATCCCTCAGCCACATCCTCTTCCTCTTCGGCCTGTTTAACACGTGTCTGGACCCCATCATCTACGGCCTCTTTACCATCCACTTCCGCCGGGAGATAAGAAGGGTTTGCCGATGTTCCACCAAGAGTATGGACAATGACACGGCCTCTCTGGGTACGGGGTCGTTCCGGATCTCCACCGCTGCCGTGTCCTTGAAGAAATCTGCAAGGGGCTCTTGTAAGTTTGACCTGGAGGTCACAGGGGTCGGTCTCCACCCAGGAAAATGTGAACACTGTAAGAAGAGGGTGGCGGAGAGCTTCATGTGACCAGCGGTGGTCAAATAGGTTCTTGTAGAGCACAGACATAACACTGCCAGAAGAGCTTCCAGACGCACAGAGGGGTGGACTGAAGTGTAGCCCTCCGATGACATGGCAAAAGGGGCGTAGGTATCCCAATCTGTATCCAAGACCGGAGATCTTGGCCTTATAACAGGATAAAAGTGGGTGGTGATGTACACAATGATGTCATCAGTCTAGTCAGAGCTACTTACATGATGATGATGTCATGATAAGGGAGGTGACTAATCTCAGGTAGATCATTAGCCCCGGCGTTTCTACCCCCCAGACTTCTTTCAATATTGATGTTCAGGACTGGTCATTCTATTAAAATAAGCTTTAATAGACTGTTGACTCACTATTGGTTCAGTGATGTCATAGTGTCGGGGGAAAGTGCTATGACATCACAGCCATCCGTGGTTTCCATCCTGTGTATCTCCAAAAGTCACTGGATGGAGACCCCCTACATTATATTGTGGTGGTATAAGTATAATCTGCAGGTTGGCCACGACCTGGACTTTTAGCGCAGCCCCCGTCCGCTGTCCTATAGATACCTGTGGCAGATGAAGGGTTAATTGTGGGGGCAACAGGCTGAATGTATGCAAGGTTTAGTATCTTTGGTATATACTATACTCTAACATGGCCTATTAAGAATACACACTAGCCCGGGCTCCACTGCCTATGTCAGGGCGCCCTCTGCTGGCAGAGTATGGGACAGCACAGGTTGTAAGATTCTGCACATGCAGTGACGCAGTTTTATTATTATTATTTATGCTTACTTATATAGTGCCATCATATTCCGCAGCGCTTTACAGACGCAATGCGGTAAATACCACTGGGTATATCCTCAATTATCACTATCGATCAACCACTAGATCCAGCAATATCTGAATGGAGTGGATGTGCAATAGTCTGGCGCCACCCGCTGGCACCAACCCAAATAGCATTACCAAATGCAGCTGTGTATGTTACTGTAAGCTTAGTCAGGATTAACCCTTCAATCACTGGTTGTACAGGGGCACGACTAGGTGAAGTGTTCGGATGTTGTCCACCCTAGCAGCATCCACACGTATACTAATACCCGCAGATATCAGTTTATGTATTAGGTGTCTCAATCTCAAGATCAGCAGGGGTTTAAAAAAAAAAAAAATTTAACACGTCAAGATGGGTGAACCTGAATATTCCTAATTGTTCGGTTTTTAACGAAATCAAACAGATGCTGATTCGTCTTGGATGAACAAAAATGGTCGCCACCATATGTTGAGCAGGAAATACAGAAGAGACCAGTGTGTATGTCCATCTGACAGACTCTCAGCCAACTTACAGTGCTGATGTCATATACACTATATGAGGTGCTGTGGGATTGAACATGAGGCATTACAGTAATGGCGGAGATAGGGAAGGGTCTGTGATTCATCTCACTGCATCATACAGAGCATTCAGTAGATTGGAGATCTGTGCTGCTGTATACAGAGGGTTAAACAGACTTTTTACTGACAGTCAGTTCTGTTTTAAGGGATTTTTGGGGGCAAAAGTTGTTCTAACAGCAAAGCACAGATCCATCCTACGCAAACTTAAAAACAATATCTGTAATTTAAACTTTTTTTTTGTTGTTCACTAATATATACGTTTTTTCTTCTCTGCTCACCAATACAGTGTGACGGAGTGTTAATCTGAAAAAAAATATTCACTTCTTAAGAGGTTTTTTTTTTGTCGCTGCTCATATATCCAGTCATGCAGACTGTGCAAATCTATAAAAAAAAAAAAAAAAAAAAAAAAAAAAATGTTAGGCTGAGCCCCCATGTTACCGAAATGCAACTTTTTGTGTTGCAGATTTTGTTATTTTTTTGAGCCAAAGTCAGGAGTGGAGAAGTGTAAGAACCTTCCTAGATATTCCCCACTCCTTTTCCATCCTTGGTTGTGGCTCAAAAAAATGCAGTAAAACCTGCAACAACAACAAAAAAAAGCTGCATTTCTGCAATGCGGGGCCTCAGCCTAGAGTTTTATCAGCTTAATAGCGTGATGCAGCCTGTTAACCTGTTAATCTCCGTTTTTTAAGGTTTTGATTATGCAACATATATACAAACTTCTGCCAGTTGCAAAAAGATCATAAGATAACTGATGCAGTTCTCGTCTAATATCCATTGACCAGGTGAGCCTTTTAGTGCTTTGCTATTCTTCTTGAATTAGGTTTTTGTAAAAAATAAAAATATATGCACAGTGTCAGGATTATTGCCAACACTATCATAATTGTCCAGTAAAAAACAAACAAAAAAAAAAACCACAGGGCAGGGGACAGGAGGAAACTCTTGTGCAAGTACTGACAATAAGAGTGTGGAGGACAACAGCAACACTACTGCTGGTCTTGACAGCTGCAGAGTTGTCATACTTCCATAGAATAAAGAAGTTTTTGAAACTTTTTTTTTTGTACTGTCAATGTCTTCTCCTTTATATCTTCACTGACACAGTTCCCATTCTCTAGTAGTCATGTGGCATCTGCTGTAAGATATTTCTCATAGCTTAAGACTTCATTTTCCTGATGAGTTGGTTGAGAATTGCTAGTGTTTTATTTATGTAGAGGAGGAAGAGATGATTGTTGGTAGAGGTAGTAGTGGCAGGGGGTGTGCTACTTGTGGTAGTACTGAAAGGGACACTAGGAGGAAATCTGTTGGGAATTGTGAGGGCATACAGGAATCCCATTGCCATGATGAGTCACAAGAAAGTGGCCCAGAAGTAGAATCAGCAGTCTCATGACAACCATAGTGTGTTGGTTCTGTTTCAGTTTTGAGCTAATAATACAATCCCAGCATCTTTATAGCAGTTTGAACTGGGGGCAGAAGTGTCCAGCTGTTTCTGAAGACGCTGGTTTCAGCTACAGGAGCATCTCAATAAATGAGAATATCTGTGAAACGTTCCTTCATGTCAGTAATTCAGTAATACAATCCAGAATCAGCGTCTTCCATGATTGTGTGTCCTACTGAACCAGACTGAGGGGCCATGTAAAGGCTTAGGGAACCTTGGCAGGTGACACTGAATTTACAAGACTGAACTGAACTTACAATATTCTCATTTTCTTAGATTTGGGTTTTCATTCCCTGTAATCCATAATCAACATTTACAGAAATAAAACACTTGGAATAGAAGACTCTGTGTGTAAAGAATCTAGAAAATATAGGAGGTCACTTTATTAATGGAATTACTGAAAGAAAGAAATATTTCACAGATATTCTCATTTATTGAGATGCTTCTGTCTGTCTCATTCAGTTAAACAAAAGGAATCTCCATCAATGGACTCCAGGAAATCTCATCTCATTCAAAGGATGTGTATTAAACCTGAATAGGGCAATAGCCATAGGAACAAATGGTACAGGCCAACTGAGCTGAAGAACCAAGAACCATAAACATGGGAAGATTCTAACACAGAGAGCAAGTCAGGGAGGACCCACAACCCCATAGGAACAAAGGGACACAGTAACTAGGATTGAAATTATTGTATATATATATATATATATATATATATATATATATATATATATATATAGTACACATACACACACTTGAATACATGCATAAAACTAAATATCAGGTGTGTATATAAGCCATATTATACTGAAATGAGACATAAAACTTGAATCCCTCTTATAATTATGTATTAAGCCAATTTATGGTGTGGTTCGTACCTAAAACAAAATCCCCCATCTCTAGTCCTTAGGAAGGCAAGATGACAATTTCCTTGGTAAGAACCACTGAGGAGGCTTAAACTCAGGTGGTAGCCTCATACTTCTCACATCTGAGTGTTTGTTACAATGTATTCTATTCAGTCTAGACAATCCTCCTTAATTAAACAGCCTGAACCTCAAGCTCATAAAGTATCCAGGCAGAAGAGACATTGGATACAAGTGTAACAAACCCTCAGCAGTGAGAAATGGGTCAGGATAGGTTACAGCCTCTGGATACGAAAGCCTCCGGTCACTGACAGCAAGCGGAGATGTGATGAAGTATCAGAAATCCACAAATATAAAATAAAAGATTTTATTTTGAACACTCAACCCATAATACGTTGTACAAAACCTTCGGCACCAAGAGGGGGTGAAAAACTGCAAATCCCACACAGGTCAGCCAATAAAACAAAATCACCCCAAAGTTTAAGGATACAGTATGAATTCACCAAACATTAGACAGAGGGAAGGGGAGGTCCAAAAAAAAAAAAAAAAAAAAAAAGGTAGGAAGGGAGAGAAGATCAGCAGATCAGCGCCTCCTCCTGTCGGGGCTCCTGCTCCTCCTGCGACCACTCCTGGAAAACAACAAAGACAGAATCATCACATGGACAACACAACACTACAGCTCCAACAGATACAGAAACTGCCTTATGGAGCAGCCGCTATACGAGATGTAAGAGAGCAGCTCGGGGTGTGAGCAGAGTATGAGGTGTGAGGGAGCAGCTTGGGGTGTGAGCAGAGTATGAGGTGTGAGGGAGCAGCTTGGGGTGTGAGCAGAGTATGAGATGTGAGGGAGCAGCTTGGGGTGTGAGCAGAGTATGAGGTGTGAGGGAGCAGCTCGGGGTGTGAGCAGAGTATGAGATGTGAGGGAGCAGCTCGGGGTGTGAGCAGAGTATGAGATATGAGGGAGCAGCTTGGGGTGTGAGCAGAGTATGAGATGTGAGGGAGCAGCTTGGGGTGTGAGCAGAGTATGAGATGTGAGGCTGTGGCTTGGAGTGTGAGCAGAGTATGAGATGTGAGGGAGCAGCTTGGGGTGTGAGCAGAGTATGAGGTGTGAGGGAGCAGCTCGGGGTGTGAGCAGAGTATGAGATGTGAGGGAGCAGCTCGGGGTGTGAGCAGAGTATGAGATGTGAGGGAGCAGCTTGGGGTGTGAGCAGAGTATGAGATGTAAGAGAGCAGCTCGGGGTGTGAGCAGAGTATGAGGTGTGAGGGAGCAGCTTGGGGTGTGAGCAGAGTATGAGATGTGAGGGAGCAGCTCGGGGTGTGAGCAGAGTATGAGATGTGAGGCTGTGGCTTGGAGTGTGAGCAGAGTATGAGATGTGAGGGAGCAGCTCGGGGTGTGAGCAGAGTATGAGATGTGTGAGAGCAGCTTGGGGTGTGAGCAGAGTATGAGATGTGAGAGCAGCTTGGGGTGTGAGCAGAGTATGAGATGTGAGGGAGCAGCTTGGGGTGTGAGCAGAGTATGAGATGTGAGGGAGCAGCTCGGGGTGTGAGCAGAGTATGAGATGTGTGAGAGCAGCTTGGGGTGTGAGCAGAGTATGAGGTGTCAGGGAGCAGCTTGGGGTGTGAGCAGAGTATGAGATGTGAGGCTGTGGCTTGGAGTGTGAGCAGAGTATGAGATGTGAGGGAGCAGCTTGGGGTGTGAGCAGAGTATGAGATGTGAGGGAGCAGCTTGGGGTGTGAGCAGAGTATGAGATGTGAGAGAGCAGCTCGGGGTGTGAGCAGAGTATGAGATGTGAGGCTGTGGCTTGGAGTGTGAGCAGAGTATGAGATGTGAGGGAGCAGCTTGGGGTGTGAGCAGAGTATGAGGTGTGAGGGAGCAGCTTGGGGTGTGAGCAGAGTATGAGATGTGAGGCTGTGGCTTGGAGTGTGAGCAGAGTATGAGATGTGAGGGAGCAGCTTGGGGTGTGAGCAGAGTATGAGGTGTCAGGGAGCAGCTTGGGGTGTGAGCAGAGTATGAGATGTGAGGGAGCAGCTTGGGGTGTGAGCAGAGTATGAGGTGTAAGGGAGCAGCTTGGGGTGTGAGCAGAGTATGAGATGTGAGGCTGTGGCTTGGAGTGTGAGCAAAGTATGAGATGTGAGGGAGCAGCTTGGAGTGTGAGCAGAGTATGAGATGTGAGAGAGCAGCTCGGGGTGTGAGCAGAGTATGAGGTGTCAGGGAGCAGCTTGGGGTGTGAGCAGAGTATAATAAAACAGCCCTTAGACCCGCACATATGTAGTCCGTGCAGAGGTCACTGGCCTTCCATGTGAGCTGACCCTCCTACACATCAGACGTCGCCCTCATTACTGTATAATCCGGGATTAGGGCGTATATGACCTATCAGATTACACCCCGCAGAGGTCGCCATGTTATAAGGACAATCTCCATAGTCATGTGATCGGCTTCTTACCGTCTCTTTCCCTTTGGAGGTCCTCGAACAAAACCCCAGTCCACATTGATCGGCTGCCCCATCATGTCCTGTCCATTTAACCCTTCCATGGCGGCCAGCGCTTCTTTGTATGTCTCATACTCTACTAGAGCATAACCCTGCGGAGCAGAAATCACAGTGCAGTCAGAGGATGACACCAGCGAGGATGGAAACCTTTCTGATAACATGCAGAATATCTCAGACCAGGCGATTGTCAATACACAGCCAGGAGGGAGCTCTACACTGTAGGCCCCTGTGTCTAGTACACTGTGCACACATACACAGGGGCCGCCATGGACTCCTTCAGTTTGAGGAGGATTTATCAGATACACATTACCAGCCACTAGACACTCCCTGTACACAGGAGCCATTTCCAGGCCTCGCCCTCACCTTCAGGTAGCCCGTCCTGCGGTCCAGATTCAGGTGGACGTTCTTGATCTCCCCAAATTCGCCAAACTTATCATGGATGTCCTCCTCTGTAGCTTCTTCATGGACTCCAGTGACAAACAGGATCCAGCCCTCGACCGCTGCGGGAAGGAAGACATTACAAAGAGTGAACACCCAACGCTACACAACACCAGCCCGAGGATAGAGACAACTTACTGACCCCCACCCAGGTCACATGGCCTGTTCACAGCTCAGTCTCATCCAAGTGTCGTGACTGAACCCTAACACACGAACAAGAGCTGACCTGCAGTACCTGCTCTGGCCACTACACCTTTATATATCAGGTGCTGAGAACAGAAGATCAGTGGGGGTGTCGGGTGTCCGACCTCGCAGATCTCATATTTCTGACCTAAGTTTAGGATATGTCATTAATATTTTTAGCCCAGAAGACCCCTTTAACTCTGGAAAATCCCTTTAAGATAAGCAGACAAGAGGGTTAATAACTTACATCTCTGAGGACCAGGCTCATCCCCGTCCTGCTCCACACTGTCATAGTCTTCTCGGATTCGGGCCCGGGACCCCTCCTCTGCTCAGGGAAGAAAAACACAGAGGTCAGTAATGGCCGCCACTAGATCATGTACGAGGCCACAGGTCAGTCTATGGGGAGGGGTATATAATATATAGATCAGTCACATGTGTGATATAACGTAGTGACCACAGGGCAGGGAGGTCTCTGCACTGAAGAACACCTCTCAGGAAAGGGTTAAAGAGAAGAAGCCCCCCCATATAATAATGTGAACATGTCCTGTAAACATCTCACTGACCACTGGCTCAGCCCCCCAAACCCTCCCAAAATATGAGAGACAAGTAGAAGAGTCCATATGTACCCCAATACAGCGCCAGTGACGAGTACAGGACACCCCGCAAAATACAAGACCCCCCCCCCTCCACACACAGCCAAAGCGCCTACAAGGTGACTGGCTCTGAAGGGGTTAAACACCGAATGATGAAGCCCCCCACGATGGACTCACCTGCTCCGAATCCTCGCCCCTTCCTCTTCTTCGCTTTCTCCTTCAGTTTGTGAATACTCTCTATGGGAAAAATACAGAGCGGAGATCAGCGTCACACGGCGGCCGCCATTACACCCCTCCCCTCAGGTATAATCACAAGGCAGTTTCCTTTCCTTCAAAAACAGCGCCACACCAGGCTGTGTATGATAGTGCAGCTCAGACCTAGTCACTTCCATGAAGCAGAGCTGCAGTACCAGACATCACCTGAGGACCGGGGTGGCGCTATAGAGGAGCCTATGGAGGGCGCCCCCTATACTATATGGTTTCTATCACTGGTGGAAGGAAAAGCTCTGAGGAAAGTGATGAAGACGCGACAACCCCCCGCCGGGGCGCTCACCATCACCATCCTCGTCCATGGCGAAGTCCTCGCCTCCCGCCTCGTGTAAGTCCAGAACATCGGCCATGACTGCAGAGAGAAGCTCCACAAACACCCGCAGGAGAATTACAGGGAACGAGAGAGCAATAACAGCCTACTTCCGGCGCACGCGGATGACGTAATCACCAGTGGCTGCTGGGAACGGAAGTGGCGTCAAGACAGGAACCCGGCGCCATCTTGTCGGCAGTAAGTATAATTACTTTAACACAAGACACACCTCCATCCCCACCCATTTCCACTAAGGCCCCGCCCACTCCCATCCATATCTTTGTGCCTCCCGTAGTGTCACGCCCCTTAGCCTGTGTGCCCCACCCGTCCTGTTAGAGGCTCCGCCCTTTCCGGTGACGTCACACTGAGCAGTATCTTCCCTGTACAGTCGGCTGTTGCTGGTATTTGTCTCGCTGGCGTCTCTCGGATCTCATCTCTGCAGTCATGGCCGATGTTCTGGACTTACACGAGGCTGGAGGCGAGGACTTCGCCATGGACGAGGATGGTGATGGTGAGTGCTGGGGCTTGTAGTGCCTGTGCGGGGTCTCTGTGTATTGCTATAGGGTGCTCTCTACAGGTGATGTCTGGTATTGCAGCTCTGCCTCGTGGAAGTGATTGTAGGATATTGTTGTATCGTGTTAGCCATGGAAGTGATTGGGACTGAGCTGCACTACCACACACAGCCAGGTGTGGCGCTGTAATAGTGAACAACCCCTCCAATGTCACCCGCCATGGCAGTCCCCAAATGTCCTGACACCCCTGATGACATTTACAGGGGTTTTCATCCCCCAGATTGACTTCTTATGTGATCTGTGGGGTCCTGACACCCGGACCCTGCACTGATCAGCTGTTCTGGCTGTGCCTGAGGGGTAACAGTGGGCTGAGAGTGCCACAGCCGAAACATCTGATCTGTGTGGGGTCTGGGTGTCAGATCCCCTCCCCCAGAAATCAATTTGGGGTCAGAAAACCCTTTAAAGGGAACTTTTGGCTGAATATCTCAGTATAGAGAGTGGCCGGGAGAAAGAGGAACAAAATCCTCCAAATGTTTTCCCTACAAACTTGGTTTACAGAATTGCCCATTTTTGGTGTCTCTTTAACCCTTCACGATCAGAGGGGTTCGTGTTTCTGCCATTCTGGGTGTAATGTGGGGGATCTCTTGTGGCCCTTACCCCAGGGTCCTCACCCAGCTTTTCACAGATGTGATTATACCTGAGGGGGAGGGGTGTAATGGCGGCCGCCGTGTGACGCTGATCTCCGCTCTTTTTTTTTCCCATAGAGAGTATTCACAAACTGAAGGAGAAGGTGAAGAGGAGGAAGGGGCGAGGATTCGGAGCAGGTAAGTCCACTGTCGGGGGCTTCATCAGTCTGTGTGTAACCCCTTCAGGGCCGGTCACCTTGTAGGTGCTGTAACCTTCTCTCCCCTGAAAGTGGTTGTGTGTGGGGGGGGGGGGGTCTTGTATTTTGTGGGGTGTCCTGTACTTGTGAATCCTCCATTTTGGATTCCAGGGCCATGTGGGCCATGCCTGTAGTCATTTTACATTCCTCCTTTGTCCAGAGAGCTCATCCCCCACCATATGGCTTAATGGGGTGCGGCCCCTCTTTTGTTATCCAATAGCCATGTGCCAGAACTATTTTACATGTTATGTTAATTACAGTAACCCGACCTGTTCTTTGTCTACTGTACTTAAAAACTACATTTTTCCCTCCATTAAAGCAGACCCCACTATATACACAATAGCTGTGTGTGTGTGAGTCTCTCTAAGCTATAGCTTATACAGCAACTTTATGAATTAGGACTTCAGTATGGTGACACTTAGAGCGGATTGTGCTCACACTTGTCACTGGCGCTGTATCGGGGTACATATGGACTCTTCTACTTGTCTCTCATATTTTGGGAGGGTTTGGGGGGCTGAGCCATTGTCAGTGAGATGTTTACAGGACATGTTCACATTATTATATGGGGGGGGCTTCTTCTCTTTAACCCTTTTCTGAGAGGTGTTCTTCAGTGCAGAGACCTCCCTGCCCTGTGGTCACTACGTTATATCACACATGTGACTGATCTATATATTATATACCCCCCCCCCCCCCCATAGACCTGTGAGCGGCCTCGTACATGATCTAGTGGCGGCCATTACTGACCTCTGTGTTTTTCTTCCCTGAGCAGAGGAGGGGTCCCGGGCCCGAATCCGAGAAGACTATGACAGTGTGGAGCAGGACGGGGATGAGCCTGGTCCTCAGAGATGTAAGTTATTAACCCTCTTGTCTGCTTATCTTAAAGGGATTTTCCAGAGTTAAAGGGGTCTTCTGGGCTAAAAATATTAATGACATATCCTAAACTTAGGTAACGAATATGAGATTTGCGAGGTCGAACACCCGACACCCCCACCGATCATCTGTTCTCAGCACCTGATATATAAAGGATGGTGCAGAACCGATGATCAGTGGGGGTGCCGGGTGTTCGATCCCGCTGATCTGATATTTAAGATAATTAATAAATTTATTTTTTTTTTTAGCCCTGAAAACACCTTTAAATATTGGTCTCCCCTCAGGTTAAAGTAGCAGTATCAGATTAGTGGGAGCCCAACACCCATGAGGGCTGCATTCTCCACTACTTACCAGGCACAGCGCCATACATTCATATGAAAAAGTTTGGGCACCCCTATTAATCTTAATCATTTTTTGTTCTAAATATTTGGGTGTTTGCAACAGCCATTTCAATTTGATATATCTAATAACTGATGGACACAGTAATATTTCAGGATTGAAATGAGGTTTATTGTACTAACAGAAAATGTGCAATATGCATTAAACCAAAATTTGACCGGTGCAAAAATTTGGGTACCCTTATCATTTTATTGATTTGAATACTCCTAACTACTTTTTACTGACTTACTGAAGCACAAAATTGGTTTTGTAACCTCACTGAGCTTTGAACTTCATAGCCAGGTGTATCCAATCATGAGAAAAGGTATTTAAGGTGGCCAATTGCAAGTTGTTCTCCTATTTGAATCTCCTCTGAAGAGTGGCATCATGGGCTCCTCAAAACAACTCTCAAATGATCTGAAAACAAAGACTGTTCAACATAGTTGTTCAGGGGAAGGATACAAAAAGTTGTCTTAGAGATTTAACCTGTCAGTTTCCACTGTGAGGAAAATAGTAAGGAAATGGAAGACCACAGGGACAGTTCTTGTTAAGCCCAGAAGTGGCAGGCCAAGAAAAATATCAGAAAGGCAGAGAAGAAGAATGGTGAGAACAGTCAAGGACAATCCAAAGACCACCTCCAAAGAGCTGCAGCATCATCTTGCTGCAGATGGTGTCACTGTGCATCGGTCAACAATACAGCACACTTTGCACAAGGAGAAGCTGTATGGGAGAGTGATGCGAAAGAAGCCGTTTCTGAAAGCACGCCACAAACAGAGTCGCCTGAGGTATGCAAAAGCACATTTGGACAAGCCAGCTTCATTTTGGAAGACGGTCCTGTGGACTGATGAAACAAAGATTGAGTTGTTTGGTCATACAAAAAGGCGTTATGCATGGCATCAAAAAACCACAGCATTCCAAGAAAAACACTTGCTACCCACTGTAAAATTTGGTGGAGGTTCCATCATGCTTTGGGGCTGTGTGGCCAATGCCGGCACCGGGAATCTTGTTAAAGTTGAGGGTCGCATGGATTCAACTCAGTATCAGCAGATTCTTGAGAATAATGTACAAGAATCAGTGACGAATTTGAAGTTACGCCGGGGATGGATATTTCAGCAAGACAATGATCCAAATCTACTCAGGCATTCATGCAGAGGAACAATTACAATGTTCTGGAATGGCCATCCCAGTCCCCAGACCTGAATATCATTGAACATCTGTGGGATAATTTGAAGCGGGCTGTCCATGCTCGGCGACCATCAAACTTAACTGAACTGGAATTGTTTTGTAAAGAGGAATGGTCAAAAATACCTTCATCCAGGATCCAGGAACTGATTAAAAGCTACAGGAAGCGACTAGAGGCTGTTATTTTTGCAAAAGGAGGATCTACTAAATATTAATGTCACTTTTCTGTTGAGGTGCCCATACTTTTGCACCGGTCAAATTTTGGTTTAATGCATATTGCACATTTTCTGTTAGTACAATAAACCTCATTTCAATCCTGAAATATTACTGTGTCCATCAGTTATTAGATATATCAAATTGAAATGGCTGTTGCAAACACCCAAATATTTAGAACTAAAAATGATTAAGATTAATAGGGGCGCCCAAACTTTTTCATATGACTGTACATTGTCTAGTGGCTGTGCTTGGTATTGCAGCTCACCATCATTCACTTGGATGGGACTGAGCTGTGAACAGGCCATGTGACCTGGGTGGGGGTCAGTAAGTTGTCTCTATCCTCGGGCTGGTGTTGTGTAGCGTTGGGTGTTCACTCTTTGTAATGTCTTCCTTCCCGCAGCGGTCGAGGGCTGGATCCTGTTTGTCACTGGAGTCCATGAAGAAGCTACAGAGGAGGACATCCATGATAAGTTTGGCGAATTTGGGGAGATCAAGAACGTCCACCTGAATCTGGACCGCAGGACGGGCTACCTGAAGGTGAGGGCGAGGCCTGGAAATGGCTCCTGTGTACAGGGAGTGTCTAGTGGCTGGTAATGTGTATCTGATAAATCCTCCTCAAACTGAAGGAGTCCATGGCGGCCCCTGTGTATGTGTGCACAGTGTACTAGACACAGGGGCCTACAGTGTAGAGCTCCCTCCTGGCTGTGTATTGACAATCGCCTGGTCTGAGATATTCTGCATGTTATCAGAAAGGTTTCCATCCTCGCTGGTGTCATCCTCTGACTGCACTGTGATTTCTGCTCCGCAGGGTTATGCTCTAGTAGAGTATGAGACATACAAAGAAGCGCTGGCCGCCATGGAAGGGTTAAATGGACAGGACATGATGGGGCAGCCGATCAATGTGGACTGGGGTTTTGTTCGAGGACCTCCAAAGGGAAAGAGACGGTAAGAAGCCGATCACATGACTATGGAGATTGTCCTTATAACATGGCGACCTCTGCGGGGTGTAATCTGATAGGTCATATACGCCCTAATCCCGGATTATACAGTAATGAGGGCGACGTCTGATGTGTAGGAGGGTCAGCTCACATGGAAGGCCAGTGACCTCTGCACGGACTACATATGTGCGGGTCTAAGGGCTGTTTTATTATACTCTGCTCACACCCCAAGCTGCTCCCTGACACCTCATACTCTGCTCACACCCCAAGCTGCTCCCTCACATCTCATACTCTGCTCACACTCCAAGCCACAGCCTCACATCTCATACTCTGCTCACACCCCAAGCTGCTCCCTCACATCTCATACTCTGCTCACACCCCAAGCTGCTCTCACACATCTCATACTCTGCTCACACCCCGAGCTGCTCTCTCACATCTCATACTCTGCTCACACCCCAAGCTGCTCTCACATCTCATACTCTGCTCACACCCCGAGCTGCTCCCTCACATCTCATACTCTGCTCACACCCCAAGCTGCTCCCTCACATCTCATACTCTGCTCACACCCCGAGCTGCTCCCTCACATCTCATACTCTGCTCACACCCCGAGCTGCTCTCTCACATCTCATACTCTGCTCACACTCCAAGCTGCTCCCTCACATCTCATACTCTGCTCACACCCCGAGCTGCTCTCTCACATCTCATACTCTGCTCACACCCCGAGCTGCTCCCTCACATCTCATACTCTGCTCACACTCCAAGCTGCTCCCTCACATCTCATACTCTGCTCACACTCCAAGCCACAGCCTCACATCTCATACTCTGCTCACACCCCGAGCTGCTCCCTCACATCTCATACTCTGCTCACACCCCGAGCTGCTCCCTCACATCTCATACTCTGCTCACACCCCAAGCTGCTCTCTCACACCTCATACTCTGCTCACACCCCAAGCTGCTCCCTCACATCTCATACTCTGCTCACACCCCAAGCTGCTCTCACATCTCATACTCTGCTCACACCCCGAGCTGCTCTCACATCTCATACTCTGCTCACACCCCAAGCTGCTCCCTCACATCTCATACTCTGCTCACACTCCAAGCTGCTCCCTCACATCTCATACTCTGCTCACACCCCAAGCTGCTCTCTCACATCTCATACTCTGCTCACACCCCAAGCTGCTCCCTCACATCTCATACTCTGCTCACACCCCAAGCTGCTCCCTCACATCTCATACTCTGCTCACACCCCAAGCTGCTCTCACATCTCATACTCTGCTCACACCCCGAGCTGCTCTCACATCTCATACTCTGCTCACACCCCAAGCTGCTCCCTCACATCTCATACTCTGCTCACACCCCAAGCTGCTCTCACATCTCATACTCTGCTCACACCCCAAGCTGCTCTCTCACATCTCATACTCTGCTCACACCCCAAGCTGCTCCCTCACATCTCATACTCTGCTCACACTCCAAGCCACAGCCTCACATCTCATACTCTGCTCACACCCCAAGCTGCTCCCTCACATCTCATACTCTGCTCACACCCCAAGCTGCTCTCACACATCTCATACTCTGCTCACACCCCGAGCTGCTCCCTCACATCTCATACTCTGCTCACACCCCAAGCTGCTCTCACATCTCATACTCTGCTCACACCCCAAGCTGCTCCCTCACATCTCATACTCTGCTCACACTCCAAGCTGCTCCCTCACATCTCATACTCTGCTCACACCCCAAGCTGCTCCCTCACATCTCATACTCTGCTCACACCCCAAGCTGCTCTCACATCTCATACTCTGCTCACACCCCAAGCTGCTCTCACATCTCATACTCTGCTCACACCCCGAGCTGCTCTCACATCTCATACTCTGCTCACACCCCAAGCTGCTCCCTCACATCTCATACTCTGCTCACACTCCAAGCCGCTCCCTCACATCTCATACTCTGCTCACACTCCAAGCCACAGCCTCACATCTCATACTCTGCTCACACCCCAAGCTGCTCTCTCACATCTCATACTCTGCTCACACCCCGAGCTGCTCTCACATCTCATACTCTGCTCACACCCCAAGCTGCACTGTTACATTTCCTACTCCGCTCACATCCATAGCGGTTACATTGGGCAGGTTATCTGCTGCGCTGCATCGCAGGAGTTGTAGTGTTCACACTGGGCAGTGTTATTGATCTGTGTGATAATTCTTTGTGTTCTCCTTGTTTTCCAGGAGTGGTCGCAGGAGGAGCAGGAGCCCGGACAGGAGGAGGCGCTGATTCCCCTCAGTATAAGATTTCTTGGCAGAGTTTTTATCCTTAATGTTTAAGGAGATTCTGTCCTGTTGCCTCCTCAGAGGTGTCGCCCCAATACAAGTCTATGCAGAGCCCTCCGCCCACGCCCCATGTGTGGTCCCCCTGTGGTGTAGCCGCCCTGTGTGGGGTGTGCAGTTCACTTTTCCCCCTCCTGGTTTTAGGGGCTGAGCATTGAGAATAAAATCTTTTTGTGTTCCTTTATATTTGTGGGTTTCTGATTCTTCGTCACATCTCACGACCTCTGCAGGATCCATATCCAGAGGCTGCTGAGGGTTTGTTACAGTAGCATCCAGTATAGTCTGGGCGAGCAGCCGCCAATCTTTCGTCTGCCCTGATATTTTGTTACAATGTATCAGTGCTGTGTATCTCAGAGGATTGTCTAGACTGGATACACTGTAACAAACCCTCAGCTGTGAGCTGGGTGTAAGCCTCCGGCTGTATGGTAGCATTTACTGAGGATATTTGTGGGGTCTGTGCATAGGGCAGATGTTGTCCTGCCTTCCTTAGGGCCCCTGCAGGTTTCTTGTGACCCCCTAATACATACACTGATGACATCACAGCTGACATGATATACTGCCATCTGCAGGTATTACTAGACAGGTGGTTTGGATGGGGCTGCTAGGGTGGGCACCATCATATCCCCTCACCCCGTCATACCCCTGTACAATGAAGGGTTAATCAGCCATAGCCTGACTAAGCTTCCTGTAACATACAGCTGTATTTAGTAATGCTATTTGGGTTGGTGCCAGTGGGTGGCGCCAGACTATTGCACATCCTCTCTGTTCAGATATTGCTGGGTGATAATGGAGGCTATACCCAGCGGTATTTACTGCGTCACTGCATGTGCAGGATCTTACAGCCTGTGCTATCCCATACTCTGCCAGCAGAGGGTGCCCTGACACAGGCAGTGATTACCTGGGGCTGGGGCCGCTATGTATACCTAACTATAGGCCGTGTTATACAGCCATGATCATATCCGCCCACTATTAACCCTTCATCTGCCAGAGGAAACTACATGATACAGCAGGCGGGGGCTGTGCTAAGAGTCTGGATCATGGCTACACAAGTATACACATCACTTATATATCCATATGGTGTATACATATTAGAAGGATATACAGCTAGCGCCTATAGCCCTGTGTACGTGTCATTGTGTGTGTGTATATATATATATATATATATATATATAGCCCCATGCACATTTGTCTTCTATGCTCTCAGTTTGTTCTTTAGTAATGTAACTTCTGCCCAGGCTGGAAAAATATTCTTTTAAAGTAATTAGATGTATTTTTAGGAAGTATCTACAAATGTTTAGATTTATATAATTCTGGGGGGTATATGTGCCCAGCTGATGGGGCCTACACCATCTAAACCAGGGATCTCCATCCTGTGGCTTTCAGGTCAGTCAGAGGGACACACTCATGCCTGTGATGTCATAGCACCATGACCTGACACATTCATGACATCATGAAACCAACTGACAGTTCATTAAAGCTAATTTTAATAGTGTGACCTATACTGAAACATCTACAGAGAGTGACAGCTGGGGGTAGAAACCCCAGGACTGAAGATCTACCTGAGCTTAGCCACCTCCCTGATGATGACATCATCATGTAAGGTAGCGCTGACTAGACTGATGACATCATCATCATTTGAGTAGTGATACAGCCAGACTGGAGTTGTATGGAGGACGTAAACACCAATGGCTGCCTGCAGAGGAAGTAGCGCCACCTTGGGTAGGTCAGAGCGCGGCAGCCAATAGATGGTATATGGTGTAGAAGTGACTTTAATTAGCAGCCCCCAATATAGAATCACATCTAATATATACTGCTGAAAGAGGGAATTTACATACAGCAAGACACACCCACTTACTTTGGCTCCTCCCATCAGTGTCTCCTGTGGTGGCCCTGACAAGGTATGCCCCTACATAATGGTGCTCTCACAGTATACAGCCCCTCCCCTTGGTGCCCCCACTGTATACAGCCCCTCCCCTTGGTGCCCCGACAAAATACAGCCCCTCCCCTTGTGCCCTCACAATATACAGCCCCTCCCCTTGGTGCCCCCACTGTATACAGCCCCTCCCCTTGTGCCCTCACAGTATACAGCCCCTCCCCTTGTGCTCCCACAGTATACAGCCCCTCCCCTTGGTGCCCCCACTGTATACAGCCCCTCCCCTTGGTGCCCCCACTGTATACAGCCCCTCCCCTTGGTGCCCCCACTGTATACAGCCCCTCCCCTTGTGCTCCCACAGTATACAGCCCCCTCCCTTCTTGGTGCCCCCACAGTATACAGCCCCTCCCCTTGTGCCCTTACAGTATACAGCCCCTCCCCTTGTGCCCTCACAGTATACAGCCCCTCCCCTTGTGCCCTCACAGTATATAGTCAGTTCTTTACGTCACCGATGTATTCACCTGACTGCTGACACTGGGATGGTTGGGGGGTATGATATAGATGCTAAATGTAATGTCAATAACAGGGAGCGGGGCTGTGACAACCTCTCATACATGACATACAAGCTCATTGTCAGCAGTAATATTGTTATTATACACTTTATATCCACTACCCAGGATATAACATTGGCCCCTCCCACATCTTCTACACAATCAGACTCATTGGTTGCGGTTTCTTGGAAATACGCTTTTATTTGCATATACCGCCATACAAAGAGGAGTATTGATATAAAACACAGGCTATTGGTCCGGTACCAGTCGTGGAGACCTAGTTAGGTAGTAATAATAAAAGTATAGAGAGATATAAAAACGTCATTTATACATTATAATACTGTAGTGTTCATTCTCACGTCACATGATGCGTGGTGGGCGGAGTTATTGCTTCGTCTACCTGTATAAAAATGCTGCATGTGACCTGTAAGCTATCGTAGGACCTGCCTGCCCCCTCTTCTTACAAATGTCACATCTGAAGTACAAAACAATTGCTGGCCAATCACGAGGCTAGAAGTAAGCCCCGCCCCTGAGGAGCCAGGCCTGCAGGGAACTATGACCACTCAGCTCCTGATTGGCTGAGAGGGGGGTGAAAGAGAGGAGGGGCCTCTGTGACAAGCTGTGATCAGATGAGACTATGGTGGCACTGGAGTCACCCCGGAGGCGGCCATTTTAAAGGGCACTGACTTTTTAGATTACATTCTAGTGTCATCCACCGATAATGCTGACAAAAGTCCCTACTTGTGCTTCTGATATGTAAACTTGGGATGTCCAATAAATGGTTAAAAATGCTAATTTTTCTGTGAATTCGGGCCCCTGAATTTCTCTTGCGCATCTTCCTATATTTGAAAGCCTCAGCAGAAAATTCCAGACTAGGCCGTGCTGTTCGCCATGTGTGTCCTCACATAACCACCGCCCCCAACACCTCCTCACAGATAGGTCAGAACAATCGAGATGGCGGCAATTCATCGAAACAACCATCCTGCTCCTCTCAGTCCAATGATGCCCCCTCTCAAAGTCTGTCAACTGGGCAAAATGTCTTCAAGTGCTTCTTAGAGACATGTCTAGTAATCACCAAGAGGTACACTACCCAAAAGTAGCCGCTGAGAGCCTTTTATAGGGGAAAACCCAGTGTCTGATCCATCCACATCTGTAACCATTTACATATCTGCCTGAGACAGAACTGCAGGACCAGTTTTACACGTGGGGGCGGTATTATTTATTGTCAGTGAGTGTACTTTACTTTCTGTGCTACATGGACTATATTTTTTGGCTACATGCCCCTCCTCCATTTACATATAAATTCCCCGTAATCGCCCCCTCGTTACCCTCTAGTTATAAAAACTACAGACGTAAAAATCCTAGAAAACCACAATTATAAAAAAAAAAAAACAAAGAAAACCCCTCCCCAAACCTGGCAGTTACCGTCAGTACAGGCTGCACGTCAGCAGCGGGGGCGGAACCTAGAACTGCGACGCGTCTATCAAAATATAGAATATGTATATAAAAGACAGGAACAAGACACGCAGAGCGCGCAGTGTAATCCATGGGCGCTCGTACAAAGAACATGTGCAAAGGTGGCGCGGCGGGAGGAGACGGGCGTTCTGGCCGGGCGCCATTACTCTATCGGTGCCGTTATAGTGTACGGGGCGCCATATCTAGAGGAGTCATAGCTGGCGGCACGATATATGGAATGGCCGACGCGGTCACGAATTTTTGTACTTTAAGTCTCTGGTTCCGCGGCGCGTGAATACCGTATTGGGTAGAAGTTACAGCGTACAGTGCCCCGATCACCCACCGGTCCTGTCCACGGAACCTGCCAACAGGACGGACCCCGTTGTATCGGTCAGCCCCATGTCACATGACCCGTCTGCACTGCTGACTGGCCACGAAGGTTCACTGACAGGAGGAAAGCTGCTCCATGTGCTTAGGCTACTGGTGACGTACGGTATTTCACCCATGGGCATTTGGGGAGTTTAGTGTCACTGGAGGGTTAGTGCTGGTAGCAGGTTCATTTACTGTGTGCACTAGGTGGCGCCAGAGCACTGTACACTGTAAGTTCTGTTAGGAGCCAATCACAGGGGGCAGAGCCTGCAGCCCCAGGCCTAGCAGTTGGAGGTGTGAATGTTGCCCAACTGCCCGGCTGCCAGCATCAGGATATCCTTCTTCTCCTTGTGGTAGCGAAGCTCCTTCCCAGCGAGCCGAGCCTCGTCCAGCTGCCTCTCGGTGGCGGCCAGTTCTCTGGTGAGGATACCGGGGACATCCTGCTCACGGTTCACCCAGTCCATGGCCATCTGGTTCCTCATATCATCATCCAGTGCCCGATGAGAGTAGTGAGCTAACACCTCCTGTATGGGGCACACACATCACTGATTATTGGCCCTCATGGATAGTGAGCAAGACTGGCAGATAAGAGGGGCGGAGCCATACCTGGCGGGAACACTGACGTTCCCTCATCGCCTTCAGGCTGCCATTCCAGTGCAAGAGCTGAAAGACTGTCATCAGTTCCTAGAAAGGAAGAAACGACTGAGGGGGCAGCATCACTGCAATAATCTTCTTATACATAGAGGGCAGTATTATAGTAGTTATATTCTTGTACATAGGGGGCAGTATTATAGTAGTTATATTCTTGTACATGGAGGCAGTAATATAGTAGTTATATTCTTGTACATAGGGGCAGTATTATAGTAGTTATATTCTTGTACATAGGAGCAGTATTATAGTAGTTATATTCTTGTACATAGGAGCAGTATTATAGTAGTTATATTCTTGTACATAGAGGCAGTATTATAGTAGTTATATTCTTGTACATAGGAGCAGTATTATAGTAGTTATATTCTTGTACATAGGAGGTAGTATTATAGTAGTTATATTCTTGTACATAGGGGCAGTATTATAGTAGTTATATTCTTGTACATAGGGGGCAGTATTATAGTATATTTTTGTATTACTGCCGCGGTTCGGTACCTGAAACTCTAACATGGATTTGCCCTTGTTGGACTCCAGCATAAAGCGGAAGGCTCCGATTCCTGTGTTGGGGTTGTCGGCTTCCTCGCGGTTCCCCTGTGGAAACACAGAAAATAAGAAGATCTCATTGGCTTCTCTGTGGTCCAGGAACATCTGCAGATTATTACTCTGTTGTTGTCGGGATCATCTGCTTTTAATTGGTGACACCAGAAAACTAGAGAAGCCGTTTCCTGGGAGGAGCGGTGTCACACATGCGCTAATTGTTCTCAGAGGTTTTGCCAGCGTCAGTGTAGTGAGGCTAAAATTAAACCAGCGCCTCCAGTGTGTGTGATAGAGCGCCCCCGGGGGATGGGAGCTGTGACGGATAATGCTGCATATAAAATTAATTTACAGGGAATCTAGGACAATTCCCTTATGATGATCACATGGTGGAAACAAAGGGAAGTCTGTCGGCAGTTCTGGAACCTTCTAGCAGATCTCTGCTTGCAGTCAATGACTGACAGTGCTCATTGTTTATGTGCACAGTTTAACCCTTACATTGAAGGTGGCCAGGGCCTCGCAGACACTCTTCTCGATGAACTCGTCGGTAATCCTGCGGGACGGATGCTCGTTGAACACGGAGTTCATCAGGGCGATCTTCGCTGCGCTCCTCCTCGCTTCGGCTTTAGTCGGACAGAACTAAAAGGGGGAAAAGAGAATTAACATCCAGATTCAACAGATTTAAAGCGGCCTCAACTACCCATGTTTAACCCCTAAGAGGCGACTACTTTCCCATACCTGGGAAGGTAACAGGGATCATGTCCCCCTATTACTTCTGTATCTGAGCAGACATTACCTGGAAGCTCCCGAAGCAGCTGCCCCCGGGGGAGGGTGACGTAGCAGACGTATGGCGGACTGTTAGATGGCACCATCTCATAGACCACCAGCGCTCCATTCTTCAGCTCCGCCCCCCGCGTCTGCTTCATCTGCCAGAATTCCTGCAGCGCCTCCACCACATTTACTGAGGAGAGAAAAAAATAAAAAATATATATACACACACACAATTATAAAGATGGAGGAGTATCCGGGAACAGAAGAATATATAGTCCTAAACTCTTATAGGACTTCCCCTTTATAAAGGCCTATCACAGCCCGGGTGTAGACGAGGTCAGTGCAGAGTGTATATTATATATAGATATATATATATATATATATATATATATATATATATATATATATAAGTCAGCATAGCGTATACTGTACACACATATGTACGAGGTAAGTGCAGAGTATACTTATGTGTACAAGGTCAGCACAAAGTGTGTGTGTATGTGTAGTCAGCACGCAGGGTATATATATGGAGTCGGCGCGCAGTATATATTATATATATATATATCAGGGCACAGTGTGTGTATATATAGATAATATATACACAGACACACATATCAGGTCAGCACGCAGGGTATATATATGGAGTCGGTGCGCAGTGTATATTATATATATGTCAGGGCGCAGCATGTATATATAGATTATATATATACACAGACACACATCAGGTCAGCACGCAGGGTATATATATGGAGTCGGCGCGCAGTATATATTATATATATATATGTCAGGGCGCAGCGTGTATACAGTCATGGCCAAAAGTTTTGAGAATGATACAAATATTAATTTTTACAAAGTCTACTTTTCAGTTTTTCTAATGGCAATTTGCATATACTCCAGAATGTTATAAAGAGTGATCAGCTTAACAGCAATTACTTGCAAAGTCAATATTTGCCTAGAAAATGAACTTTATCCCCCAAAACACATTTCAACATCATTGCAGCCCTGCCTTAAAAGGACCACCTAACATCGTTTCAGTGATTGCTCCATTAACACAGGTGTGGGTGTTGATGAGGACAGGGCTGGAGATCAATCTGTCATGATTAAGTAAGAATGACACCACTGGACACTTTAAAAGGAGGCTGGTGCTTGCCATCATTGTTTCTCTTCTGTTAACCATGGTTATCTCTAAAGAAACACGTGCAGTCATCATTGCACTGCACAAAAATGGCCTAACTGGGAAGAGTATTGCAGCTAGAAAGATTGCACCTCAGTCAACAATCTATCGCATCATCAAGAACTTCAAGGAGAGAGGTTCCATTGGTGCCAAAAAGGCTCCAGGGCGCCCAAGAAAGACCAGCAAGCGGCAGGACCGTCTCTTAAAAGTGTTTCAGCTGCGGGATCGGGCTACCAGCAGTGCAGAGCTTGCTGAGGAATGGCAGCAGGCAGGTGTGAGTGCATCTGCACGCACTGTGAGGCGGAGACTCTTGGAGCAAGGCCTGGTCTCAAGGAGGGCAGCAAAGAAGCCACTTCTCTCCAGAAAAAACATCAGGAACAGACTGATATTCTGCAAAAGGTACAGGGAGTGGACTGCTGAGGACTGGGGGAAAGTCATTTTCTCTGATGAATCCCCTTTTCGATTGTTTGGAACATCTGGAAAACAGCTTATTCGGAGAAGAAGAGGTGAGCGCTACCACCAGTCTTGTCTCATGCCAACTGTAAAGCATCCTGAAACCATTCATGTGTGGGGTTGCTTCTCAGCCAAGGGAATCGGCTCTCTCACAGTCTTGCCTAAAAACACAGCCATGAATAAAGAATGGTACCGGAATGTCCTCCAAGAGCAACTTCTCCCAACTGTCCAAGAGCAGTTTGGCGCTCAACAATGCCTTTTCCAGCATGATGGAGCACCTTGCCATAAAGCAAAGGTGATAACTAAATGGCTCAGGGAACAAAACATAGAGATTTTGGGTCCATGGCCTGGAAACTCCCCAGATCTTAATCCCATTGAGAACTTGTGGTCAATCATCAAGAGACGGGTGGACAAACAAAAACCAACAAATTCAGACAAAATGAAAGCATTGATTCTGCAAGAATGGACTGCTATCAGTCAGGATTTGGTCCAGAAGTTGATTGAGAGCATGCCAGGGAGAATTGCAGAGGTCCTGAAGAAGAAGGGTCAACACTGCAAATATTGACTTGCTGCATTAACTCATTCTAACTGTCAATATAAGCTTCTGTTACTCATAATATGAATGCAATTCTATTTCTGTATGTGATAAAAACATCTGACAAACACACATAAAAACCAGAGGGCAGCAGATCATGTGAAAATAGAATATTTGTGTCATTCTCAAAACTTTTGGCCATGACTGTACATAGATAATATATACACAGACACACATCAGGTCAGCACACAGGGTATATACAGTCATGGCCAAAAGTTTTGAGAATGACACAAATATTCTATTTTCACATGATCTGCTGCCCTCTGGTTTTTCTGTGTGTTTGTCAGATGTTTTTATCACATACAGAAATAGAATTGCATTCATATTATGAGTAACAGAAGCTTATATTGACAGTTAGAATGAGTTAATGCAGCAAGTCAATATTTGCAGTGTTGACCCTTCTTCTTCAGGACCTCTGCAATTCTCCCTGGCATGCTCTCAATCAACTTCTGGACCAAATCCTGACTGATAGCAGTCCATTCTTGCAGAATCAATGCTTTCATTTTGTCTGAATTTGTTGGTTTTTGTTTGTCCACCCGTCTCTTGATGATTGACCACAAGTTCTCAATGGGATTAAGATCTGGGGAGTTTCCAGGCCACGGACCCAAAATCTCTATGTTTTGTTCCCTGAGCCATTTAGTTATCATCATGCTGGAAAAGGCATTGTTGAGCGCCAAACTGCTCTTGGACGGTTGGGAGAAGTTGCTCTTGGAGGACATTCTGGTACCATTCTTTATTCATGGCAAGACTGCGAGAGAGCCGATTCCCTTGGCTGAGAAGCAACCCCACACATGAATGGTTTCAGGATGCTTTGCAGTTGGCATGAGACAAGACTGGTGGTAGCGCTCACCTCTTCTTCTCCGAATAAGCTGTTTTCCAGATGTTCCAAACAATGGAAAAGGGGATTCATCAGAGAAAATGACTTTCCCCCAGTCCTCAGCAGTCCACTCCCTGTACCTTTTGCAGAATATCAGTCTGTCCCTGATGTTTTTTCTGGAGAGAAGTGGCTTCTTTGCTGCCCTCCTTGAGACCAGGCCTTGCTCCAAGAGTCTCCGCCTCACAGTGCGTGCAGATGCACTCACACCTGCCTGCTGCCATTCCTCAGCAAGCTCTGCACTGCTGGTAGCCCGATCCCGCAGCTGAAACACTTTTAAGAGACGGTCCTGCCGCTTGCTGGTCTTTCTTGGGCGCCCTGGAGCCTTTTTGGCACCAATGGAACCTCTCTCCTTGAAGTTCTTGATGATGCGATAGATTGTTGACTGAGGTGCAATCTTTCTAGCTGCAATACTCTTCCCAGTTAGGCCATTTTTGTGCAGTGCAATGATGACTGCACGTGTTTCTTTAGAGATAACCATGGTTAACAGAAGAGAAACAATGATGGCAAGCACCAGCCTCCTTTTAAAGTGTCCAGTGGTGTCATTCTTACTTAATCATGACAGATTGATCTCCAGCCCTGTCCTCATCAACACCCACACCTGTGTTAATGGAGCAATCACTGAAACGATGTTAGGTGGTCCTTTTAAGGCAGGGCTGCAATGATGTTGAAATGTGTTTTGGGGGATAAAGTTCATTTTCTAGGCAAATATTGACTTTGCAAGTAATTGCTGTTAAGCTGATCACTCTTTATAACATTCTGGAGTATATGCAAATTGCCATTAGAAAAACTGAAGCAGTAGACTTTGTAAAAATTAATATTTGTATCATTCTCAAAACTTTTGGCCATGACTGTATATGGAGTCGGCGCTCAGTATATATTATATATATATATATCAGGGCACAGCGTGTATATATAGATTATATATATACACAGACACACATCAGGTCAGCACGCAGGGTATATATATGGAGTCGGCACGCAGTATATATTATATATATATATATATATATATATGTCAGGGCACAGCGTGTATATATAGATTATATATACACAGACACACATCAGGTCAGCACGCAGGGTATATATATGGAGTCGGCACGCAGTATATATTATATATATATATCAGGGCACAGCGTGTATATATAGATAATATATACACAGACACACATCAGGTCAGCACGCAGGGTATATATATGGAGTCGGCACGCAGTATATATTATATATATATATCAGGGCACAGCGTGTATATATAGATAATATATACACAGACACACATCAGGTCAGCACGCAGGGTATATATATGGAGTCGGCACGCAGTATATATTATATATATATATATATATATATATATATATAGTCAGGGCACAGCGTGTATATATAGATTATATATACACAGACACACATCAGGTCAGCACGCAGGGTATATATATGGAGTCGGCACGCAGTATATATTATATATATATATATATATATATATATATGTCAGGGCACAGCGTGTATATATAGATTATATATACACAGACACACATCAGGTCAGCACGCAGGGTATATATATGGAGTCGGCACGCAGTATATATTATATATATATATATATATATATATATATATATAGTCAGGGCACAGCGTGTATATATAGATTATATATACACAGACACACATCAGGTCAGCACGCAGGGTATATATATGGAGTCGGCACGCAGTATATATTATATATATATATATATATATATATATATATGTCAGGGCACAGCGTGTATATATAGATTATATATACACAGACACACATCAGGTCAGCACGCAGGGTATATATCTATCTACACACGAGGTCAGCGCTGACGTCTCCTGGCGGATTGTTTAGAATCATATCAGGACACTCTCATCCCGCCTGCTGGTCCGCTCGCTGAGGCTTTGTCTCATTAGCGTCGTGTATTCTGTACACAGATGGGGTTTGGATCAGGCTCAACCAGATGTTGGAAAGAGAAGACTCTTAAAGGCGCACTACAGTATTCTCTCTGACCCTTGGAAGGACGCCCCCATAAGTCAGGTTGTGGAATATACCCTCCCATGCTGATGATTAAAGACAACAACTACCCCCAATACCCTACAGTAAAGGCAGACAACCCCAAATAGCAGACAAGACCCCCGTACCTACATATAAGGGATGACAACTCCCCCCGTACCTACATATTTCTCCATTTGTCTTACTTGTATAGCGCCACCATATTCCACAGCGCTGTACACACATTGTCAGTCACTGTCCCATATAGGGCTCACAATCTACATTCCCTATTAGGAGGTCTCTGGGGTGTGGGAGGAAACCGGAGAACCCGGAGGAAACCCACCGAACACAGGGAGAACATACAAACCCAGCGCTGCAAGGCTACAGTGTATATAAGGGGTGACAAGAACCCCCCCAGACCGACATAAGGGGTGACGAGCCCCTTCTATGTACATTTATAGGGTGACAAGCCCCCCCATACATACATACATTTATAGGGTGACAAGCCCCCCATACATACATTTATAGGGTGACAAGCCCCCCATACATACATTTATAGGGTGACAAGCCCCCCCATACATACATTTATAGGGTGACAAGCCCCCCCATACATACATTTATAGGGTGACAAGCCCCCCCATACATACATTTATAGGGTGACAAGCCCCCCCATACATACATTTATAGGGTGACAAGCCCCCCATACATACATTTATAGGGTGACAAGCCCCCCATACATACATACACTTATAGGGTGACAAGCCCCCCATACATACATACACTTATAGGGTGACAAGCCCCCTCATACATACATACACTTATAGGGTGACAAGCCCCCTCATACATACACTTATAGGGTGACAAGCCCCCTCATACATACATACACTTATAGGGTGACAAGCCCCTCATACATACATTTATAGGGTGACAAGCCCCCTCATACATACACTTATAGGGTGACAAGCCCCTCATACATACATTTATAGGGTGACAAGCCCCCCCATACATACATACATACACTTATAGGGTGACAAGCCCCCCATACATACATACATTTATAGGGTGACAAGCCCCCCATACATACATACACTTATAGGGTGACAAGCCCCCCCATACATACATACACTTATAGGGTGACAAGCCCCCCATACATACATACATTTATAGGGTGACAAGCCCCATATACATACACTTATAGGGTGACAAGCCCCCCATACATACATACACTTATAGGGTGACAAGCCCCCCATACATACATACACTTATAGGGTGACAAGCCCCATATACATACATTTATAGGGTGACAAGCCCCCCATACATACATACATACACTTATAGGGTGACAAGCCCCCCATACATACATACATACACTTATAGGGTGACAAGCCCCCCATACATACATACATACACTTATAGGGTGACAAGCCCCCCATACATACATACATTTATAGGGTGACAAGCCCCCCATACATACATACATTTATAGGGTGACAAGCCCCCCATACATACATACACTTATAGGGTGACAAGCCCCCCATACATACATACATACACTTATAGGGTGACAAGCCCCCCATACATACATACATACACTTATAGGGTGACAAGCCCCCCATACATACATACATACACTTATAGGGTGACAAGCCCCCCATACATACATACATTTATAGGGTGACAAGCCCCCCATACATACATACATTTATAGGGTGACAAGCCCCATATACATACACTTATAGGGTGACAAGCCCCCCATACATACATACACTTATAGGGTGACAAGCCCCCCATACATACATACACTTATAGGGTGACAAGCCCCATATACATACATTTATAGGGTGACAAGCCCCCCATACATACATACATACACTTATAGGGTGACAAGCCCCCCATACATACATACATACACTTATAGGGTGACAAGCCCCCCATACATACATACATACACTTATAGGGTGACAAGCCCCCCCATACATACATACATTTATAGGGTGACAAGCCCCCCATACATACATACATTTATAGGGTGACAAGCCCCCCATACATACATACACTTATAGGGTGACAAGCCCCCCATACATACATACATACACTTATAGGGTGACAAGCCCCCCATACATACATACATACACTTATAGGGTGACAAGCCCCCCATACATACATACATACACTTATAGGGTGACAAGCCCCCCCATACATACATACATTTATAGGGTGACAAGCCCCCCATACATACATACATTTATAGGGTGACAAGCCCCCCCATACATACATACACTTATAGGGTGACAAGCCCCTCATACATACATACATACATTTATAGGGTGACAACCCCCTCCCCATTCCATCACTTAAGGCTCCCGACTACAGCCGCCGCAGGCTCTCTCACCTCGCCCGTAGCCCTGGGTGTGTTTGGCGAAGCTCCGCACCACCGCCTCCACGGCCTCCCGCAGCACCGCCGGACTCCCCGCACTCCCCGGGATCCCTAGGCCGAGCGGGGGCGGAGGAGCCGAGGCCTGAGCCGTGGGGAACGAGCCCCCAGTCACTCCGGGCCGCAGAGAGCGCAGTGTGCCGGTAGATACCCCGGGCCCGACCCCCGGCTGTAACCGCTGAGAACGGACCGACTCCATGAGCGGATAACGGGACCGACCAGACGGGAGGAGTGGGCGGAGATGGCAACGTCCAGCCAATCATCAGCCTCGTTCTCCGGAGTGGGCGGGACTTCCAGGCGAATAACGGGACTGAGGAGACCAGGCTGTCCGTCAAGCGCTCAAGAGGAGGGGCCAAGAGCTGTTCTCCAATCATATTCCACCTGACTCTAAAATGGGCGAGGCCTGTATGTCAAATAACGGGACAGATAGGAATGACAATCCCCTATTACCTCCGGCGGCCAATCAGAGACGTCACCGACTAGAAGGGGCGGGGTCAGGTAACAAAATAACTGGCCTGTGGCCTGAGGCTGTCAATCATCTATTGAAGGGGGAGGGGTCAAATATTATTAGCCAATCATAAGACTACTCTATAAGAACAGATGGATAATACAAATAAGGAGAAATAGGCGGAGCTACCCAAGCTAGGAGAACCAATCAGATATAGTCTATGGATTAGGGGGCGGAGCGCAAGCTGTCCATCTGATGTATGTACTGGTTGTCATAGTGACGTGCCCACATTGCTCAGTACTATGGGCTAAGGCTGACAGCTCCGCGCTTTCTGGAGGTTTGTCCTCCGCTGCGGTCCGTCCTCCACCCGGAAGTGTTGTGTTCTATGGTGATCTTTACTCTCTGTGCGGAGCTCGGGGCACACACATGGACTCCTGGGTCCGATTCAGCAGTCAGAGCCAGGCCAAGGAACGGCTCATCAGGTGACCAGCCCGGGCATGTAGTCAGGAGGGCGGGGGAGCTGCAGGGGCAAAGCAGGCTGTATCACACAGGGTGGGATTAGATACACAGCTCAGCAGGCTGTATCACACATAATGGGATTAAATACACAGCTCAGCAGTCAGTATCACACAGGATAGGGTTAGATACACAGCTCAGCAGTCAGTATCACACAGGGTGGGATTAGATACACAGCTCAGCAGGCTGTATCACACATAATGGGATTAAATACACAGCTCAGCAGTCAGTATCACACAGGATAGGGTTAGATACACAGCTCAGCAGTCAGTATCACACAGGGTGGGATTAGATACACAGCTCAGCAGGCTGTATCACACATAATGGGATTAGATACACAGCTCAGCAGTCAGTATCACACAGGATAGGGTTAGATACACAGCTCAGCAGTCAGTATCACACAGGGTGGGATTAGATACACAGCTCAGCAGTCAGTATCACACAGGGTGGGATTAGATACGCAGCTCAGCAGTCAGTATCACACAGGGTGGGATTAGATACGCAGCTCAGCAGTCAGTATCACACAGGGTGGGATTAGATACACAGCTCAGCAGTCAGTATCACACGTGATAGGATTAGATACACAGCTCAGCAGACAGTACCACACATGATAGGATTAGATACACAGCTCAGTATCACACAGGATAGGATTAGATACACAGCTCAGCAGACTGTATCACACATGATAGGATTAGATACACAGCTCAGCAGACTGTATCACACATGATAGGATTAGATACACAGCTCAGCAGTCAGTATCACACAGGGTAGGATTAGATACCCAGCTCAGCAGTCAGTATCACACAGGGTAGGATTAGATACACAGCTCAGCAGTCAGTATCACACAGGGTAGGATTAGATACCCAGCTCAGCAGACAGTATCACACATCAGAGGATTAGATACACAGCTCAGCAGGATCTCCTAGTGTACTGTGGCAGGACATGCTGGGATATGTAGTTCCTTCTAGGTTATTACAGGGTGTAATGTACGGACTCGGGGTCACCCCTTCGGGTCGCTCTCCTCTCTATGGAGCGTTCCCAGTGTCAGTGAGAGGCTGGGGCGCCACCTACTGGACGATACATAAGGACTAGCGGCGGGCAGTGAGCCGCTGATCTCCATAAGGCTCAGATTGAGGGTAATAGATATAGGAGGGCGAGCCCAGAGCTCTACTGACCAAGTACAATCACAGTCACCCGAATATTCAAGAGGAACCCTGACCTTTATATCTCATGACATAATCGGTTGTCACCCAGCTTTCCTACAGTCCTGATCTGAGTGGCGGCCCCTGCTGGTGCTGTTATGCTTTCCCTGCGCTCACCCTGCTTTCTCTTTGTAGGGCGGCTCAGTATGCCTGCACATTACTGGGGTACACACTGCAGAAGAATGGGGCCAGCAGTGATGTTATTACAACCATCAAACAACTGGAGGCGCACCTGAGCCTGGGCCGGAAGTGTGAGTACAGCCCGCTGCTGCCCCCTGCTGGCACCCAGAGCTCTGCCTCTGTATCACACACTGTCTCTTCTGTCCTCAGTGTTCAGGCTGGGAAACTCCATGGACGCCCTGGAGTCAGCCAAGCGCGCCATCCACCTGTCAGATGTGGTACTGCGCCTGTGTATCACCGTCAGCCATCTGAACAGAGCCATGTACTTCGCCTGCGATAACATCCTGTGGCTGGGGAAGAGCGGGCTGGCCAAGAGCACCGACCAGGAGAAGTGGAGCCAGCGATCCTTCAGGTGAGAAACACTCCACTCACCTCCAGAGCTGCATTCACAGTGCTCATACTCCACTCACCTCCAGAGCTGCATTTACAGTGCTCATACTCCACTCACCTCCAGAGCTGCATTTACAGTGCTCATACTCCACTCACCTCCAGAGCTGCATTCACAGTGCTCATACTCCACTCACCTCCAGAGCTCCATTTACAGTGCTCATACTCAACTCGCATCCAGAGCCGCATTTACAGTGCTCATACTCCACTCACCTCCAGAGCTGCATTTATAGTGCTCATACTCCACTCACCTCCAGAGCTGCATTTACAGTGCTCCTACTCCACTCACCTCCAGAGCTGCAGTGCTCATACTCCACTCACCTCCAGAGCTGCATTTACAGTGCTCATACTCCACTCACCTCCAGAGCTGCATTTACAGTGCTCATACTCCACTCACCTCCAGAGCCGCATTTACAGTGCTCATACTCAACTCGCATCCAGAGCCGCATTTATAGTGCTCATACTCCACTCACCTCCAGAGCTGCATTTACAGTGCTCCTACTCCACTCACCTCCAGAGCTGCAGTGCTCATACTCCACTCACCTCCAGAGCTGCATTTACAGTGCTCATACTCCACTCACCTCCAGAGCTGCATTTACAGTGCTCATACTCCACTCACCTCCAGAGCTGCATTTACAGTGCTCATACTCCACTCACCTCCAGAGCTGCATTTACAGTGCTCATACTCAACTCGCATCCAGAGCCGCATTTACAGTGCTCATACTCCACTCACCTCCAGAGCTGCATTTATAGTGCTCATACTCCACTCACCTCCAGAGCTGCATTTACAGTGCTCATACTCCACTCGCATCCAGAGCCGCATTTACAGTGCTCATACTCCTCACCTCCAGAGCTGCATTTACAGTGCTCATACTCCACTCACCTCCAGAGCTGCAGTGCTCATACTCCACTCACCTCCAGAGCTGCATTTACAGTGCTCATACTCAACTCGCATCCAGAGCCGCATTTACAGTGCTCATACTCCACTCACCTCCAGAGTTGCATTTACAGTGCTCATACTCCACTCACCTCCAGAGCCGCATTTACAGTGCTCATACTCCACTCACCTCCAGAGCCGCATTTACAGTGCTCATACTCCACTCACCTCCAGAGCTGCAGTGCTCATACTCCACTCACCTCCAGAGCCGCATTCACAGTGCTCATACTCCACTCACCTCCAGAGCTGCATTTACAGTGCTCATACTCCACTCACCTCCAGAGCTGCATTTACAGTGCTCATACTCCACTCACCTCCAGAGCTGCAGTGCTCATACTCCACTCACCTCCAGAGCTGCATTCACAGTGCTCATACTCCACTCACCTCCAGAGCCGCATTCACAGTGCTCATACTCCACTCACCTCCAGAGCTGCATTTACAGTGCTCATACTCCACTCACCTCCAGAGCTGCATTTACAGTGCTCATACTCCACTCACCTCCAGAGCCGCATTCACAGTTCTTTTATTCCAGTCACCTCTGGCTGTGATTGGAATGTATGAGCTGTGGCTGCAGTATATGAGCTCTGGCTGTGACTGGAGTACATGAGCTCTGGCTGTGACTGGAGTACATGAGCTCTGGCTGCAGCTCTGGCTGTGTCTGGAGTATATATATATGAGCTGTGGCTGCAGCTCTGGCTGTGACTGGAGTATACGAGCTCTGGCTGTGACTGGAGTATACGAGCTGTGGCTGCAGCTTTGGCTGTGACTGGAGTATACGAGCTCTGGCTGTGACTGGAGTATACGAGCTGTGGCTGCAGCTTTGGCTGTGACTGGAGTATACGAGCTCTGGCTGTGACTGGAGTGTACGAGCTGTGGCTGCAGCTTTGGCTGTGGCTGGAGTATACGAGCTCTGGCTGTGCCTGGAGTGTACGAGCTGTGGCTGCAGCTTTGGCTGTGACTGGAGTATACGAGCTCTGGCTGTGACTGGAGTGTACGAGCTGTGGCTGAAGCTTTGGCTGTGACTGGAGTATACGAGCTCTGGCTGTGACTGGAGTATACGAGCTGTGGCTGCAGCTTTGGCTGTGACTGGAGTATACGACCTCTGGCTGTGCCTGGAGTGTACGAGCTGTGGCTGCAGCTCTGGCTGTGTCTGGAGTATACGAGCTGTGAGTGGAGTATACGAGCTGTGAGTGGAGTATACGAGCTCTGGCTGCAGCTCTGGCTGTGACTGGAGTATACGAGCTGTGTCTGGAGTATACGAGCTGTGGCTGCAGCTCTGGCTGTGACTGGAGTATATGATCTGTGTCTGGAGTATACGAGCTCTGGCTGCAGCTCTGGCTGTGTCTGGAGTATACGAGCTCTGGCTGCAGCTTTGGGTGTGACTGGAGTATAGGAGCTGTCGCTGCAGCTCTGGCTGTGACTGGAGTATATGAGCTGTGGCTGCAGCTCTGGCTGTGACTGGAGTATATGAGCTGTGGCTGCAGCTCTGGCTGTGCCTGGAGTATAGGAGCTGTGGCTGCAGCTCTGGCTGTGACTGGAGTATATGAGCTGTGGCTGCAGCTCTGGCTGTGACTGGAGTATACGAGCTGTGTCTGGAGTATATGAGCTGTGGCTGCAGCTCTGGCTGTGTCTGGAGTATATGAGCTGTGGCTGCAGCTTTGGCTGTGACTGGAGTATACGAGCTGTGGCTGCAGCTCTGGCTGTGCCTGGAGTATAGGAGCTGTGGCTGCAGCTTTGGCTGTGCCTGGAGTATAGGAGCTGTGACTGTAGCTCTGGATGTGTCTGGAGTATATGAGCTGTGGCTGCAGCTCTGGCTGTGTCTGGAGTATGAGCTGTGGCTGCAGCTTTGGCTGTGCCTGGAGTATAGGAGCTGTGGCTGCAGCTTTGGCTGTGTCTGGAGTATAGGAGCTGTGGCTGCAGCTTTGGCTGTGTCTGGAGTATACGAGCTGTGGCTGCAGCTTTGGCTGTGTCTGGAGTATACGAGCTGTGACTGTAGCTCTGGATGTGTCTGGAGTATATGAGCTGTGGCTGCAGCTTTGGCTGTGCCTGGAGTATACGAGCTGTGGCTGCAGCTTTGGCTGTGTCTGGAGTATATGAGCTGTGACTGGAGTATATGAGCTGTGGCTGCAGCTTTGGCTGTGTCTGGAGTATACGAGCTGTGGCTGCAGCTTTGGCTGTGTCTGGAGTATATGAGCTGTGGCTGCAGCTTTGGCTGTGCCTGGAGTATACGAGCTGTGGCTGCAGCTTTGGCTGTGTCTGGAGTATATGAGCTGTGACTGGAGTATATGAGCTGTGGCTGCAGCTTTGGCTGTGTCTGGAGTATACGAGCTGTGGCTGCAGCTTTGGCTGTGACTGGAGTATATGAGCTGTGGCTGCAGCTTTGGCTGTGACTGGAGTATACGAGCTGTGACTGTAGCTCTGGATGTGTCTGGAGTATATGAGCTGTGGCTGCAGCTTTGGCTGTGCCTGGAGTATACGAGCTGTGGCTGCAGCTTTGGCTGTGTCTGGAGTATATGAGCTGTGACTGGAGTATATGAGCTCTGGCTGCAGCTTTGGCTGTGACTGGAGTATATGAGCTGTGGCTGTAGCTCTGGCTGTGTCTGGAGTATAGGAGCTGTGGCTGCAGCTTTGGCTGTGTCTGGAGTATACGAGCTGTGGCTGCAGCTTTGGCTGTGTCTGGAGTATACGAGCTGTGGCTGCAGCTCTGGCTGTGTCTGGAGTATAGGAGCTGTGGCTGCAGCTTTGGCTGTGTCTGGAGTATATGAGCTGTGGCTGCAGCTCTGGCTGTGTCTGGAGTATATGAGCTGTGGCTGCAGCTCTGGCTGTGTCTGGAGTATAGGAGCTGTGGCTGCAGCTTTGGCTGTGTCTGGAGTATATGAGCTGTGGCTGCAGCTTTGGCTGTGACTGGAGTATACGAGCTGTGGCTGCAGCTTTGGCTGTGTCTGGAGTATATGAGCTGTGGCTGCAGCTTTGGCTGTGACTGGAGTATACGAGCTGTGGCTGCAGCTTTGGCTGTGTCTGGAGTATATGAGCTGTGGCTGCAGCTTTGGCTGTGCCTGGAGTATACGAGCTGTGGCTGCAGCTTTGGCTGTGTCTGGAGTATATGAGCTGTGACTGGAGTATATGAGCTCTGGCTGCAGCTTTGGCTGTGACTGGAGTATACGAGCTGTGACTGTAGCTCTGGATGTGTCTGGAGTATATGAGCTGTGGCTGCAGCTTTGGCTGTGCCTGGAGTATACGAGCTGTGGCTGCAGCTTTGGCTGTGTCTGGAGTATATGAGCTGTGGCTGCAGCTTTGGCTGTGACTGGAGTATATGAGCTGTGGCTGCAGCTTTGGCTGTGTCTGGAGTATATGAGCTCTGGCTGCAGCTTTGGCTGTGTCTGGAGTATATGAGCTGTGGCTGCAGCTTTGGCTGTGACTGGAGTATAGGAGCTGTGACTGTAGCTCTGGATGTGTCTGGAGTATATGAGCTGTGGCTGCAGCTTTGGCTGTGCCTGGAGTATACGAGCTGTGACTGTAGCTCTGGATGTGTCTGGAGTATATGAGCTGTGGCTGCAGCTTTGGCTGTGCCTGGAGTATACGAGCTGTGGCTGCAGCTTTGGCTGTGTCTGGAGTATATGAGCTGTGACTGGAGTATATGAGCTCTGGCTGCAGCTTTGGCTGTGACTGGAGTATATGAGCTGTGGCTGTAGCTCTGGCTGTGTCTGGAGTATACGAGCTGTGGCTGCAGCTTTGGCTGTGTCTGGAGTATACGAGCTGTGGCTGCAGCTTTGGCTGTGTCTGGAGTATAGGAGCTGTGGCTGCAGCTCTGGCTGTGTCTGGAGTATAGGAGCTGTGGCTGCAGCTTTGGCTGTGTCTGGAGTATACGAGCTGTGGCTGCAGCTCTGGCTGTGTCTGGAGTATAGGAGCTGTGGCTGCAGCTTTGGCTGTGTCTGGAGTATATGAGCTGTGGCTGCAGCTCTGGCTGTGTCTGGAGTATAGGAGCTGTGGCTGCAGCTTTGGCTGTGTCTGGAGTATATGAGCTGTGGCTGCAGCTTTGGCTGTGACTGGAGTATACGAGCTGTGGCTGCAGCTTTGGCTGTGTCTGGAGTATATGAGCTGTGGCTGCAGCTTTGGCTGTGTCTGGAGTATATGAGCTGTGACTGGAGTATATGAGCTCTGGCTGCAGCTTTGGCTGTGACTGGAGTATACGAGCTGTGACTGTAGCTCTGGATGTGTCTGGAGTATATGAGCTGTGGCTGCAGCTTTGGCTGTGACTGGAGTATATGAGCTCTGGCTGCAGCTTTGGCTGTGACTGGAGTATACGAGCTGTGACTGTAGCTCTGGATGTGTCTGGAGTATATGAGCTGTGGCTGCAGCTTTGGCTGTGCCTGGAGTATACGAGCTGTGGCTGCAGCTTTGGCTGTGTCTGGAGTATATGAGCTCTGGCTGCAGCTTTGGCTTTGTCTGGAGTATATGAGCTGTGGCTGCTGCTTTGGCTGTGACTGGAGTATATGAGCTGTGGCTGCAGCTTTGGCTGTGACTGGAGTATACGAGCTGTGGCTGCAGCTTTGGCTGTGCCTGGAGTATACGAGCTGTGGCTGCAGCTTTGGCTGTGTCTGGAGTATAGGAGCTGTGGCTGCAGCTCTGGCTGTGTCTGGAGTATAGGAGCTGTGGCTGCAGCTTTGGCTGTGTCTGGAGTATAGGAGCTCTGGCTGCAGCTCTGGCTGTGTCTGGAGTATACGAGCTGTGGCTGCAGCTCTGGCTGTGTCTGGAGTATAGGAGCTGTGGCTGCAGCTTTGGCTGTGTCTGGAGTATACGAGCTGTGGCTGCAGCTCTGGCTGTGTCTGGAGTATAGGAGCTGTGGCTGCAGCTTTGGCTGTGTCTGGAGTATATGAGCTGTGGCTGCAGCTCTGGCTGTGTCTGGAGTATAGGAGCTGTGGCTGCAGCTTTGGCTGTGTCTGGAGTATATGAGCTGTGGCTGCAGCTTTGGCTGTGACTGGAGTATACGAGCTGTGGCTGCAGCTTTGGCTGTGTCTGGAGTATATGAGCTGTGGCTGCAGCTTTGGCTGTGTCTGGAGTATATGAGCTGTGACTGGAGTATATGAGCTCTGGCTGCAGCTTTGGCTGTGACTGGAGTATACGAGCTGTGACTGTAGCTCTGGATGTGTCTGGAGTATATGAGCTGTGGCTGCAGCTTTGGCTGTGACTGGAGTATATGAGCTCTGGCTGCAGCTTTGGCTGTGACTGGAGTATACGAGCTGTGACTGTAGCTCTGGATGTGTCTGGAGTATATGAGCTGTGGCTGCAGCTTTGGCTGTGCCTGGAGTATACGAGCTGTGGCTGCAGCTTTGGCTGTGTCTGGAGTATATGAGCTCTGGCTGCAGCTTTGGCTTTGTCTGGAGTATATGAGCTGTGGCTGCTGCTTTGGCTGTGACTGGAGTATATGAGCTGTGGCTGCAGCTTTGGCTGTGACTGGAGTATACGAGCTGTGACTGTAGCTCTGGATGTGTCTGGAGTATACGAGCTGTGGCTGCAGCTTTGGCTGTGTCTGGAGTATATGAGCTCTGGCTGCAGCTTTGGCTGTGTCTGGAGTATATGAGCTCTGGCTGCAGCTTTGGCTGTGACTGGAGTATATGAGCTGTGGCTGCAGCTTTGGCTGTGCCTGGAGTATACGAGCTGTGACTGGAGTATATGAGCTGTGGCTGCAGCTTTGGTTGTGTCTGGAGTATATGAGCTGTGACTGGAGTATATGAGCTGTGGCTGCAGCTTTGGCTGTGACTGACCCTGTGTCTTCTGCCCCCTCAGATATTACCTCTTCTCTCTGATCATGAACCTGAGCCGTGACCTGTATGAGATAAAACTACTGATGGAGACGGAGTCCGGCGCCAAGCGCTCTAAAGCGTCGGCGGAGAACGGAGCGGTGTCGCGGGGTGAGCGCCCTCCGCACCACACCCTGGCGCTCCAGCTGCGGCTGCTGCTCCAGGTGCTGCGCAGTAACCCCCCGCTCCTGCTGGACCTGCTGAAGAACGCCTGCGACCTCTTCATCCCCCTAGACAAGCTGGGACTGTACAAGACCAACGCGGGCGTGGTGGGGCTGTGCGGCCTGACCTCCTCCATACTGTCCATCCTCACCATCACCCACCCCTGGCTGAAGATCAAGCCCTGACCGCCCGCTGACCAGCACCCAGCCCTCCCAGACTCCTACCCCCACCTCCAGGAGTGTGGGAAAGCTGGGTGACCTATGCCGGAGCTCTGTGTACAGAGGGATGTGGGGTTCCTGGAGAAGTCACTATGGGGTGACCCCAGCGCGGTCTGGAGACCCTCACCCCCCTTCCTTCTGTCTCGGAGCTCACCCCCTCCTTGCCTCTGATTGGTTGCTGTGGGTTACTGGAGCTCCGCCCAGGAGGAGCCGTGTACAGACCCGGGATCCCTATTAACCCTCTAATGGCTGTACTGTAATGAACATAACGCCTGTATATAATGTATGATTGTAAATAATCTGTACCCCCAGCCTCAGATTAAAGAGTCACTTTTATATATGTGTCCGCTCACCGCCATCTCTGACAACTGCACTGACTCCGGGTATCAGCATGGTTTATACTCTAGTCCAGGGGTCGGCAACCCCCGGCACGCGTGCCACTCTTGGCACACCAGGCTTATTTCCCTGGCACGGCAGCGGACTCCTCACCCAGCAGCTTCGATAGGACCAAACACGGCCGAAACGAAACTGCTATTATTATACTGTGGGGTCTCTTCAGACCCCCGAGTATAATAAGCGGAGCCCCCGGGGAGGTGATCAAACATAAAAAACAATGTTACTCACCTTCCCTGGATCCGCAGCCGCTGTGTGCTCTTCGGGCGCTTCTGCCTGACGTAAGAGACTGCTGACAGGGCCTCAGGGGTCACATCCGACGTCATTACGCATAATGATGCGACGTAACCCCTGAGACCCAATCAGCGGTCACTGACGTCAGGGAGAAGCGACCACACAGCGGCTGCGGAGTAAGGGTATGTTCACATATGTCCGGCGCAGCTATCTGTTTCCCCTCCGGCGTGGTGCACACAAGCCGGAGGGAAACTGATGCCAGGACGGATCCCATAGTTTTCTATGGGATCGGTTCTGGCACAAGAGGCAACAGTTCTGGCGCCGGATCTGTGCCTCAGCCGGATGGAAAAACGTTACCTGCAGCGTTTTTCCATCCGGCTCCCTTAAAATTTCATTAGCGCCGGGTGAAGAAGGATGCGGAATCACCCGGCGTCTGCACAGTCTATGTACCATAGTGAAGCCGGTAATTGCCAGTGAAAACGATGTTCGGCATTGAAACCCCAATGCAGATCTCAATTCCTGACATCGTTTTAACAGTGAATCACTCTGAATCTGTAAGGTCTATCATGGACATATTGGTATCGTTTTAAAGATGAGATTCTCATCTTTAAAATGAATCCAGTTGCATCTTTGTGGCCCTAACAGATCCTTAGAAATGGGGCTCTAAAATTGTCCCCCCCTCCTGCCTCAGGCAGCATCTTAGAGCTAAGGAAGGAGGGGGAGGAGGGAGCTGCAGAGACAATGTTAACTCCTCATTGTCTGTGCATAAGCTGCAGATGACGGGGGTAGCAGAGACTTCTGTCCATGTTATCCCCTCTCCTACCAATCACAGAGCATACTGTACTTCTGCTCTCTGATTGTCACATACAGGAATAATGTAATACCCCTCTGAACCTAACCAGGAAGTTATTGGCGCTGTCACCCAGACATTTACCATCGTCCAGGTCGCAGCGCCAGAAGTGTCGCACCAAACACTTACACAACACATGCACAAAGTCACCAATAAAGTTCACATTTTTCGCTGTCCCTGTCCTGTCCATACCTGATCTTTATAGAGTAAAATACGCCGCCCGCCTCTCTAGTGATATCCGTTACACGCTAAAATAATAGTAATAGCAATTATCACTAGCGATGAACGTATAAAACATTTCTGACAGGCGGAAGTTCCGTCAGTCAGATAATACATTTACCCATTAAATGTCACCATATAAAATCCTAGGTTTTGGCAGTTTCCAGATGGGTGCTAACGAAACCCCAGGACTTCCAGTAGGTCATTAGGTCATCAGACTCTATCACCAGTAATGATGAATCGCAGGAACTTCTGAGGTTGTGTCCATAATACGTGAGCAATAAAGTGTTCGTGTTACGCCAATCTGAACACGGCCCTAGTTATCACATTAGTTAGGTATAGAGATTATAATTATTCATTAGAGATACAATTTTTATAGGGGGGATAGAAAATTATATTCTTATGTAAGCTCCTATTTAATTTGCATGCACAGGGTTAAACTGGGGACAGATGGATGGGGACATTAACTGTGGGGATAGCTGGAGGGGGACATTATAGTGTAAGGCGCCACTAGGGAGGCATTATACTGTGTTAGGGCTTGGACCTTTACTTGAAGGCAGATCCCAGTTAATGGAAATTTTCTAAAAGTAATTGAGTGCCCCTACTCTATTGGCCTCGGCAGCCCATCATGCCTTGTGGACCATCTTGGTAAAAACTGATAGTAAAAACTGATGACAACTGATGGTTTTGGAGTAGAAATTTATAAAAAAAAAAGCCTGATGACAACTGATGCATTTTCACATCAGTTTTGGCATCAGTTGTAGTGACTAAGGGACAAAAAAACTGATGCAACTGATATATGTGAACCTACCCTAACATTATTTTTTATGTTTGTCACCTCTCTTGGCCCTCCACTTATTATACTCTGGGATCTGAAGAGATCCCACAGGATAATAATAGCTAGTGAGTGGTGACAATTGGAATATTATAAAAGTTATAATATTATACCGTGTGCAGGGCCCGCTATGGGGCATAATACCGTGTGCAGGGGCCGCTATGGGGCATAATACCGTGTACAGGGGCCGTTATAGGACATAATACCGTGTGCAGGGGCCGCTATGGGACATAATACCGTGTACAGGGGCCGTTATAGGACATAATACCGTGTGCAGGGGCCGCTATGGGGCATAATACCGTGTGCAGGGGCCGCTATGGGGCATAATACCGTGTACAGGGGCCATTATAGGACATAATACCGTGTGCAGGGGCTGCTATGGGACATAATACCGTGTGCAGGGGCCGCTATGGGGCATAATACCGTGTGCAGGGGCCACTATGGGGCATAATAACGTGTACAGGGGCCGTTAAAGGACATAATACCGTGTGCAGGGGCCGCTATGGGGCATAATACCGTGTGCAGGGGCCGCTATGGGGCATAATACCGTGTACAGGGGCCATTATAGGACATAATACCGTGTGCAGGGGCCGCTATGGGACATAATACCGTGTGCAGGGGCTACTATGTGACATAATACTGTGTGCAGGGGTCGTCAGACTTACAATTATTGCCTACCCCTGCTCTAGTCCCATCCAGAGCTGCGTTCACAATTCATATTCTCTAGTCCCATCCAGAGCTGTGTTCACCATTCTTATTCTCTAGTTCCATCCAGAGCTGCATTTACAATTCTTACTAGCAGCACAGGAAACGAGAAAATCCAAAATATTTACTATAAATGTTATCCTGTTATAGGATTCAATCCCTAGTAAAAGCAACATCTGAAGTACGGGCTCATTAGAGGGTATCACACATGATAGGATTAGATACAGCAGGTGGGCAAACAGTAAGAACTTTAAAGAGCACCTTTCACCATCTCCAGTCTTTTCCTCCTTTAATATCCGCCCCTCTCCTGATTCTGGCACAGTTGGAATTTTTTCTCTAGCTCCTACCGTTCCCAAGCAGTCAGTGCAGTTATTTTTGGTGATGGATAACTAGACTCCCTAAGAACAAGCGGGTGGTGTCAGGCAGGAGTAGGCAAGAGGGCATCTCCTTCCCTGCCTGACACCACCCACTTGACACTAGAGAGTCTAGTTGGCTTATCAGACAATGAAATTAAATGCACTGATTGCTCGGGAACGGTGGGAGCTAGAGAAAAAATTCCAGCTGTGCTGGAATCAGGTGAGGAGCGGCTATTAAAGGAGGAAATAGTGGGGGTGGTTAAAGGTCCTCTTAAAGGAGGTTATGTTGGTGACAACCCAATTCTTCCCAAAAACTGATAATAAAATTGTGAGCAGACATGAGCTCCACACACCTTATACTACAGTACAGCTATTCATCTATTACTACTGACAACCAGCTGTATATATCATGTCTGAGAGGTTGTCACAGCCCCGCCCCCTGTTACTGACATCACTGATATAATGACATGTGATCAGACATGAGATCCGCACACCTTATACTACAGTACAGCTATTCATCTATTACTACTGACAACAGCTGTATATATCATGTCTGAGAGGTTGTCACAGCTCCGCCCCCTGTTACTGACATCACTGATATAATATAATGACATGTGATCAGACATGAGATCCGCACACCTTATACTACAGTACAGCTATTCATCTATTACTACTGACACCCAGCTGTATATATCATGTCTGAGAGGTTGTCACAGCTCCGCCCCCTGTTACTGACATCACTGATATAATGACATGTGATCAGACATGAGATCCGCACACCTTATACTACAGTACAGCTATTCATCTATTACTACTGACAACCAGCTGTATATATCATGTCTGAGAGGTTGTCACAGCCCCCGCCCCCTGTTACTGACATCACTGATATAATGACATGTGATCAGACATGAGATCCGCACACCTTATACTACAGTACAGCTATTCATCTATTACTACTGACAACCAGCTGTATATATCATGTCTGAGAGGTTGTCACAGCCCCGCCCCCTGTTACTGACATCACTGATATAATGACATGTGATCAGACATGAGCTCCGCACACCTTATACTACAGTACAGCTATTCATCTATTACTACTGACAACCAGCTGTATATATCATGTCTGAGAGGTTGTCACAGCCCCGCCCCTGTTACTGACATCACTGATATAATATAATGACGTGTGATCAGACATGAGATCCGCACACCTTATACTACAGTACAGCTATTCATCTATTACTACTGACAACCACCTGTATATATCATGTCTGAGAGGTTGTCACAGCCCCGCCCCCTGTTACTGACATCACTGATATAATATAATGACATGTGATCAGACATGAGATCTGCACACCTTATACTACAGTACAGCTATTCATCTATTACTACTGACAACCAGCTGTATATATCATGTCTGAGAGGTTGTCACAGCCCCGCCTCCTGTTACTGACATCACTGATATAATATAATGACATGTGATCAGACATGAGATCCGCACACCTTATACTACAGTACAGCTATTCATCTATTACTACTGACAACCAGCTGTATATATCATGTGTGAGAGGTTGTCACAGCCCCGCCCCCTGTTACTGACATCACTGATATAATGACATGTGATCAGACATGAGATCCGCACACCTTATACTACAGTACAGCTATTCATCTATTACTACTGACAACCAGCTGTATATATCATGTCTGAGAGGTTGTCACAGCCCCGCCCCCTGTTACTGACATCACTGATATAATGACATGTGATCAGACATGAGATCTGCACACCTTATACTACAGTACAGCTATTCATCTATTACTACTGACACCCAGCTGTATATATCATGTCTGAGAGGTTGTCACAGCCCCGCCCCCTGTTACTGACATCACTGATATAATATAATGACATGTGATCAGACATGAGATCCGCACACCTTATACTACAGTACAGCTATTCATCTATTACTACTGACAACCAGCTGTATATATCATGTCTGAGAGGTTGTCACAGCCCCGCCCCCTGTTACTGACATCACTGATATAATGACATGTGATCAGACATGAGATCCGCACACCTTATACTACAGTACAGCTATTCATCTATTACTACTGACAACCAGCTGTATATATCATGTCTGAGAGGTTGTCACAGCCCCGCCCCATGTTACTGACATCACTGATATAATATAATGACATGTGATCAGACATGAGATCCGCACACCTTATACTACAGTACAGCTATTCATCTATTACTACTGACAACCAGCTGTATATATCATGTCTGAGAGGTTGTCACAGCCCCGCCCCCTGTTACTGACATCACTGATATAATGACATGTGATCAGACATGAGATCCGCACACCTTATACTACAGTACAGCTATTCATCTATTACTACTGACAACCTGCTGTATATATCATGTCTGAGAGGTTGTCACAGCCCCGCCCCCTGTTACTGACATCACTGATATAATATAATGACATGTGATCAGACATGAGATCCGCACACCTTATACTACAGTACAGCTATTCATCTATTACTACTGACAACCAGCCTGTATATATCATGTCTGAGAGGTTGTCACAGCCCCGCCCCCTGTTACTGACATCACTTATATAATATAATGACATGTGATCAGACATGAGATCCGCACACCTTATACTACAGTACAGCTATTCATCTATTACTACTGACAACCAGCTGTATATATCATGTCTGAGAGGTTGTCACAGCTCCGCCCCCTGTTACTGACATCACTGATATAATGACATGTGATCGGACATGAGATCCGCACACCTTATACTACAGTACAGCTATTCATCTATTACTACTGACAACCAGCTGTATATATCATGTCTGAGAGGTTGTCACAGCCCCGCCCCCTGTTACTGACATCACTGATATAATATAATGACATGTGATCAGACATGAGATCCGCACACCTTATACTACAGTACAGCTATTCATCTATTACTACTGACAACCAGCTGTATATATCATGTCTGAGAGGTTGTCACAGCCCCGCCCCCTGTTACTGACATCACTGATATAATATAATGACATGTGATCAGACATGAGCTCCGCACACCTTATACTACAGTACAGCTATTCATCTATTACTACTGACAACCAGCTGTATATATCATGTCTGAGAGGTTGTCACAGCCCCGCCTCCTGTTACTGACATCACTGATATAATGACATGTGATCAGACATGAGATCCGCACACCTTATACTACAGTACAGCTATTCATCTATTACTACTGACAACCAGCTGTATATATCATGTCTGAGAGGTTGTCACAGCTCCGCCCCCTGTTACTGACATCACTGATATAATATAATGACATGTGATCAGACATGAGATTGTTGGTATATACTATATACATATATATGCAACAGATAGACTTATTTGTGTGCAGGAGGAGTTTACATCTATCTGACAATAGATGGCGATGTTATTAGTGTTATATGCTGAATAGAGTGTAATGGTATGCTATGTGAGACTTCTTGTACCTTGCTTTTTATCTCTCTATTGTAAAAGGTCCTTTTTACTTTCAAGTTTTGCTGTGTTAACGTTTTGATGCTGTTTACCTCATGTTCTAAGAAGTAAATGCTGATTATCCCATATAATCTACTCTCAAGCTTCTTCTGTGACACAACTATGCAACAGGTTATGGGCCCAGGCATAGAAGACAAAAAGACCCAGTGAATGCAAAAGGATTCTTCAGAACAATTCTCTCCAAACAAGTAAGACAAGTTAAAATGACCAGCAATTCGGAACTCAGACTTACAGTAGCTAAGCTGAACAATGAGAACTATCAGTTATGGAAGTTCAAAGTGGAGATGTTATTGTCTAAAGATGATTTATGGGATGTAATCACTACAGATAGACTCAATGATAATAATGAGACATGGGATAAGAAAAACAGACAAGCAAGAGCTACTATCAGCTTATTAGTGGAAGATGATCAGTTAATCCACATAAGGAATGAGAATACAGCAAAGGGAATGTGGGAAGCATTGAGAAAGTTACATGAAAGATCCAGCTTAAATCACAAATTGTTTCTGCTAAGAAAACTTTACAAGATGAGATTAAGTGCACAGGAAGACATGCAGGAGCACATAAACTCCATGATGGAAGTGATAACACAGCTGAGATCAGTTGGTGAAGATATTAAAGAAAGTCATGTAGCAGCAATATTATTGTGTAGCTTGCCGGATTCATACACTGCTTTGATAAATGCACTAGAAACAAGACCTGAAGCAGACATTACACTAGAGTTTGTAAAAACACGACTCATAGATGAATACCAGAGAAGGAAAGAACAAACCAATGATTCCACAGAAAAGGACAGTGTAAATGCTCTTAAAATGACAGATAAGAGGACCTATAAAACAGAAACAAGAGAATGTTTCAGATGCAAGAAAAAGGGACATTTAAAGAAAGACTGTACTATGTGGAAAGCAGAACAGAAGTTATACCATAAAGAAAGTAAACAGAAGGCGAAAAGCACAATATCTAACCCACATGCAGATCACTGGAATGGTACATTTAAAGTAACCGATAAAAGGTTATCAATGAGTTGGTATATTGACTCAGGAGCAACAAGTCACATGACAAGTAATAAGAGCTTCTTTACTGAACTTGATCTAAATAAGAAGGAAGCTATTTACCTTGCAGATGGGTGCAAAATAACCGCGGAAGGTACTGGACAAGGAATGCTAATCTATTCTGATAAATTTGGGCATAATTCAAAGATACTAGTAAAGGATGTGTTATATGTTCCAGGACTAGATGGAGGACTATTATCTGTAAAACGTCTAACAGCTAAAGGACTTACTGTAAAATTCAAAGATGATGAATGTACAATCCTAGCAGGAGACAAGATAATAATAAATGAAAAAGCAGGTGAACAATTATATCATCTAGACACATTAAAGGAACAGATGAAGTTATGTACACATGATCACAAGAATTGTATTCACATGTGGCATAGACGCTTAGGACACAGACATCCTGAGAGTATCATGGCATTACAGAACAAAAATTTGACAAAAGATCTGTTGATATCTGATTGCTCAATTATTGTAAGATGTGAATGTTGTATAAAATCTAAAGCTACAAGAGTGTCTATACCTAAAGAGAGTGAAACAAAAGACACAAAACCACTTGACTTGGTGCATACTGATGTATGTGGACCCATGAAAGTAACCACATCAGGAGGTAATAGATATATGGTGACTTTTATAGATGACTACTCAAGATACACAGTCACGTACTTAATAAAGAACAAAAGTGAAGTTTTCAGTAAATTAGAAGAATACGTGTCAAAGTCGTATAATAAGTTTCAGAGGAAGCCAATCATCATTAGAAGTGATAATGGAGGTGAATTCACAGGACACCAAATAGAGAACTATTTAAGACAGAATGGAATAGAGCATCACAAAACTGTTCCATACACACCTGAACAAAATGGCGTAGCAGAAAGGAAAAACAGAACTCTGACTGAAATGATAAGATGCATGCTAACAGATTCCAAACTACCAGAGAAATACTGGGGTGAAGCAGCAATGACAGCTACTTATCTGCAAAATAGACTTTTTTCAAGAAAACTGGAAAAAAACCCATATGAACTGTGGCATGGTAAGAAACCAAGTGTGAATCATTTAAGAGTTTTTGGTTGCAAAGCTTTTGTTTTTGTTCCAGAAGAGAAACGCTCCAAACTTCAAAACAGAGCCATAGAAGGAATATTTGTTGGATATAGTGACAACTGCAAAGGATACAGAATCCTAGATCCTAAAAAAGACAGAGTTACGGTGAGTAACAGTGTAACATTCATTGAAGATCTAAATGATAACATTATGACATCACTGGAAATGAGAAATGAGAGAGACAACAGTGATATAAGTGCAGGAACATCTGATGAAAAAGAAGTTGAAATTGATAAAGTTCAAAATACTGAAAGTGAAGAGATAGAACTACAGACAGACACAGAACCAAGACGTTCAATGAGAGAAAACAAAGGAAAACCACCAGTACGTCTTTCATACAAGGCAAGTACAAATAAAGTATATGAACCTACATCTTGGGAGGATATATCTCAACTTTCAGAAGAAGAGGCCAATAAGTGGATAAAGGCTACAGAAACAGAAATGAAATCCATGCATGATTCAAAGACATGGACACTGACAGAATTACCAAAAGGGAGAAAAGCTATAGGATGTAAATGGGTTTTTAAAGTTAAATACCAAACAGATGGCACCGCTGAACAATACCGAGCAAGACTCGTAGCTAAAGGTTATTCTCAAAAATACGGAGAAGACTATGATGAAACATTTGCTCCGGTTGTCAAGCATACTACAATCAGAACTTTGCTTGCGGTTGCAGCTACTAAAGGAATGGAATTGAAACATCTGGATGTAAAGACAGCATTTCTGAATGGAGATTTAACAGAAGAAATTTACATGGAACAACCTCCAGGATTCAAAGATAAAGAGAAACCAAACATGGTTTGTAAGCTACAGAAAAGTATATACGGTTTAAAACAAGCCGCTAAAGCGTGGAATGATAAAATCACTGAAGTGCTCATAAATGAACATTTTCTAAGAAGCAAAGCGGATCCCTGTCTATACACAAAGAAACTAGATGACAGATGGATCTATGTACTGATATATGTTGATGATATTTTAGTTTGTTTTGAAAGAGAAAGGGATGAAGCCGAAATACGGAAAATTTTTGGATCAACACTTTGGGATCAAAGATCTGGGAAATGTGAAGCATTACCTAGGGATACAGATAGAAAGAGAAGAAGATGGGAGTTTCCAACTTAACCAAAATCACATGATCAAAGATATAATAGAAACATTTGGACTGAAAGATGCGAAACCAGTAAAGTCTCCAATGGAAACTAATTATCTGAAGGAAATTAAAAGTGAACAAAATATGTTACCAGATAATGAGCTATACAGAAAAGCAATGGGAAAATTACTATATTTAGCGACTGTTACAAGGCCAGACATTGCAGCAGCAGTAGGAATTTTGAGCAGAAAAGTGTCAAACCCCAATGAAATGGATTGGAAAGCTGTAAAGAGAGTAATACGTTATCTGAAAGGAACTAGCAACGTTAAACTGAAACTACCTGCAAGTGATGAATGCGTTTTAACTGGATATGTTAATGCAGACTGGGCTGGAGAGCCAATGGATAGAAAATCTACCAGTGGCTATCTTTTCTTACTCTCGGGCGGACCAATTAGTTGGACTAGTAAAAAACAATCTATAGTAACACTATTGTCTACAGAAGCACAATATGTAGCCGCCGCTCATGCGAGTCAAGAAGTTCTTTGGTTAAGACAACTACTAACAGACTTAGGACAACAACAGTTAGGACCAACAACGTTACATGAAGACAATCAAGGATGTCTTGTTCTTGCTCAGATGGAAAGAGTTAATCCCAGAACTAAACACATTGATGTGAAGTTTCATTTCTTACGGGATCATCAGGAACAAGGAATTCTGAATTTAGAATACTGCCCAACTGAAGATATGACAGCAGATATTTTCACAAAGGCGTTGAGTGCTGAAAGACACCAGAGACTGATGAAGAGATTATATTTAACTGAATAAGTTCTTACTGTTGAGAAAGGGTGTTGGTATATACTATATACATATATATGCAACAGATAGACTTATTTGTGTGCAGGAGGAGTTTACATCTATCTGACAGTAGATGGCGATGTTATTAGTGTTATATGCTGAATAGAGTGTAATGGTATGCTATGTGAGACTTGCTGTATCTTGCTTTTTATCTCTCTATTGTAAAAGGTCCTTTTTACTTTCAAGTTTTGCTGTGTTAACGTTTTGATGCTGTTTACCTCATGTTCTAAGAAGTAAATGCTGATTGTCCCATATAATCTACTCTCAAGCTTCTTCTGTGACACAACTATGCAACAGAGATCCGCACATCTTATACTACAGTACAGCTATTCATCTATTACTACTGACAACCAGCTGTATATATCATGTCTGAGAGGTTGTCACAGCTCCGCCCCCTGTTACTGACATCACTGATATAATATAATGACATGTGATCAGACATGAGATCCGCACACCTTATACTACAGTACAGCTATTCATCTATTACTACTGACAACCAGCTGTATATATCATGTCTGAGAGGTTGTCACAGCCCCGCCCCCTGTTACTGACATCACTGATATAATATAATGACATGTGATCAGGGATGAGATCTGCACACCTTATACTACAGTACAGCTATTCATCTATTACTACTGACAACCAGCTGTATATATCATGTGTGAGAGGTTGTCACAGCCCCGCCCCCTGTTACTGACATCACTGATATAATATAATGACATGTGATCAGACATGAGATCCGCACACCTTATACTACAGTACAGCTATTCATCTATTACTACTGACACCCAGCTGTATATATCATGTCTGAGAGGTTGTCACAGCCCCGCCCCCTGTTACTGACATCACTGATATAATGACATGTGATCAGACATGAGCTCCGCACACCTTATACTACAGTACAGCTATTCATCTATTACTACTGACAACCAGCTGTATATATCATGTCTGAGAGGCTGTCACAGCCCCGCCCCCTGTTACTGACATCACTGATATAATGACATGTGATCGGACATGAGATCCGCACACCTTATACTACAGTACAGCTATTCATCTATTACTACTGACAACCAGCTGTATATATCATGTCTGAGAGGTTGTCACAGCCCCGCCCCCTGTTACTGACATCACTGATATAATATAATGACATGTGATCAGACATGAGATCCGCACACCTTATACTACAGTACAGCTATTCATCTATTACTACTGACAACCAGCTGTATATATCATGTGTGAGAGGTTGTCACAGCCCCGCCCCCTGTTACTGACATCACTGATATAATATAATGACATGTGATCAGACATGAGATCCGCACACCTTATACTACAGTACAGCTATTCATCTATTACTACTGACAACCAGCTGTATATATCATGTCTGAGAGGTTGTCACAGCCCCGCCCCCTGTTACTGACATCACTGATATAATATAATGACATGTGATCAGACATGAGATCCGCACACCTTATACTACAGTACAGCTATTCATCTATTACTACTGACAACCAGCTGTATATATCATGTCTGAGAGGTTGTCACAGCTCCACCCCGTTACTGACATCACTGATATAATGACATGTGATCAGACATGAGATCCGCACACCTTATACTACAGTACAGCTATTCATCTATTACTACTGACAACCAGCTGTATATATCATGTCTGAGAGGTTGTCACAGCCCCGCCCCCTGTTACTGACATCACTGATATAATATAATGACATGTGATCAGACATGAGATCCGCACACCTTATACTACAGTACAGCTATTCATCTATTACTACTGACAACCAGCTGTATATATCATGTGTGAGAGGTTGTCACAGCCCCGCCCCCTGTTACTGACATCACTGATATAATATAATGACATGTGATCAGACATGAGCTCCGCACACCTTATACTACAGTACAGCTATTCATCTATTACTACTGACAACCAGCTGTATATATCATGTCTGAGAGGTTGTCACAGCCCCGCCCCCTGTTACTGACATCACTGATATAATGACATGTGATCAGACATGAGATCCGCACACCTTATACTACAGTACAGCGATTCATCTATTACTACTGACACCCAGCTGTATATATCATGTCTGAGAGGTTGTCACAGCCCCGCCCCCTGTTACTGACATCACTGATATAATGACATGTGATCAGACATGAGATCCGCACACCTTATACTACAGTACAGCTATTCATCTATTACTACTGACACCCAGCTGTATATATCATGTCTGAGAGGTTGTCACAGCCCCGCCCCCTGTTACTGACATCACTGATATAATGACATGTGATCAGACATGAGATCCGCACACCTTATACTACAGTACAGCTATTCATCTATTACTACTGACAACCAGCTGTATATATCATGTCTGAGAGGTTGTCACAGCCCCGCCCCCTGTTACTGACATCACTGATATAATGACATGTGATCAGACATGAGATCCGCACACCTTATACTACAGTACAGCGATTCATCTATTACTACTGACAACCAGCTGTATATATCATGTCTGAGAGGTTGTGACAGCCCCGCCCCCTGTTACTGACATCACTGATATAATGACATGTGATCAGACATGAGATCCGCACACCTTATACTACAGTACAGCTATTCATCTATTACTACTGACACCCAGCTGTATATATCATGTCTGAGAGGTTGTCACAGCTCCGCCCCCTGTTACTGACATCACTGATATAATGACATGTGATCAGACATGAGATCCGCACACCTTATACTACAGTACAGCTATTCATCTATTACTACTGACAACCAGCTGTATATATCATGTGTGAGAGGTTGTCACAGCCCCCTCCCCCTGTTACTGACATCACTGATATAATGACATGTGATCAGACATGAGATCCGCACACCTTATACTACAGTACAGCTATTCATCTATTACTACTGACAACCAGCCTGTATATATCATGTCTGAGAGGTTGTCACTGCCCCGCCCCCTGTTACTGACATCACTGATATAATATAATGACATGTGATCAGACATGAGATCCGCACACCTTATACTACAGTACAGCTATTCATCTATTACTACTGACAACCAGCTGTATATATCATGTCTGAGAGGTTGTCACAGCCCCGCCCCCTGTTACTGACATCACTGATATAATATAATGACATGTGATCAGACATGAGATCCGCACACCTTATACTACAGTACAGCTATTCATCTATTACTACTGACAACCAGCTGTATATATCATGTCTGAGAGGTTGTCACAGCCCCGCCCCCTGTTACTGACATCACTGATATAATATAATGACATGTGATCAGACATGAGATCCGCACACCTTATACTACAGTACAGCTATTCATCTATTACTACTGACAACCAGCTGTATATATCATGTCTGAGAGGTTGTCACAGCCCCGCCCCCTGTTACATCACTGATATAATATAATGACATGTGATCAGACATGAGATCCGCACACCTTATACTACAGTACAGCTATTCATCTATTACTACTGACAACCAGCTGTATATATCATGTCTGAGAGGTTGTCACAGCCCCGCCCCCTGTTACTGACATCACTGATATAATATAATGACATGTGATCAGACATGAGATCCGCACACCTTATACTACAGTACAGCTATTCATCTATTACTACTGACAACCAGCTGTATATATCATGTCTGAGAGGTTGTCACAGCCCCGCCCCCTGTTACTGACATCACTGATATAATATAATGACATGTGATCAGACATGAGATCCGCACACCTTATACTACAGTACAGTGTGGCATCCCAGAGCTGGCTATGGCTGGGCTGAGGGTGATCTCTGTGCATTGTATTATTTCCTGTTGCTTCATAGCCTGTGTGACATAGCAGGGGGTCCTGAGTCTCACACAACACAGCGCCACCTAGTGAGCCTCACACATGCATTACACCTCCCATAGGATTGAATAGTAACCAAATGTCCAATGGGAGGACATCGCCTGGGAAAAGGGGAGGAGTCAGCTGATCACTGGGTCCCCATGGTAACACCCCTGCAGGAAGGTCCTGCCTGTGAGGAGTGAGAAGTGTGGAGTGTTAGGAGGAGGAGGTGAGGAGATAAGTGTGATGTCCTGTGAAGAAAGCAGTGAGTTTAGTGCAGGAATCTCAAGTCCTAGACAGGCCCAGGAAGGTTGGAGAGCTGACATACTCCAGCTATTCAGAAGATCCTGTCCCCTGTCTGCCTAGCCATCGCCCTGAAGGAAGTCAAGCATCATTATCTTGTCAGCCTGAGACTGTGGAGAGAACATTCTGGAACACGTGCTCCATAGCAAGTATCACAGGATCCAGGGGCCAAGGCCAGACCTGTGGAATATCCTGCCACCCTGACTATTGCACCCCGAAACTCTGAGCTATCAGGACCACATAACGTGAGTGGGGAATATTATGTACTAGTATCATGGTGGGCATCCTCCTATGTGCCAAATAGGAGCCCAGACGCACCTTAGGGCTGTAACACTGAAGTATAAGGGGCTAGGAACACCTTTCATCAAGTCTACCCTGCACCCCAGGACTTTGCTGTGTCACCAGGCGTACCCCGTTGTTTTGTATTGAAGAAACTGTTTAAGCATTTGTGCCTCCACACCCATGGAAGTAAAAGTTCAACTTTACAACCGTTTCTGTGTCTGACTCTGCACCGACAACATCAGGGCGCCCCAAACACCACCAGTCGGCACAGTATAGGGGAAGCGCCCCGGGGGAACTATCACCACCAACATTTGTGCAGCCCCCTCATCACCGGTACCAGTGGTGGTAACGTGGGACAGCACCAGCGCTGCGCCCTCGTGCCCAGAGACCGTGACAAGTCTGCGCTGTTTGCACCCCGCAATCCCAACTGCAGCGTTACCTTCCATCTGGTCACCGCAAGAAAAACTGGCGTCACGAACAGGATACGGGTGTGTGCCATTTTGAGAAAGTCGCCACGAAAAGTGCGCCAAATTGTCTCCAGAGCATCGGTCTTTATTGTGGACTTTGCTAAGATCAAGTTTATTCCCTGAGAGTGCTTGCCACAAAGAGGGGGAGCCCTATACCCCTGAAGTAAGCCCTAAAGACTGTCCTCTCAGTGTGTTACAGCCCTGGAAGAGTTAAAACGCCCAGGACTTGTTTGCTGCGCCACATCGCTGTGTAAGAACGCCCACAAAGGGTTAACTGTACCTTGCAAAAGTGCGGGAGATTTTTAGCACTGCCCATGAGGCCAGGAGACCCATCTGCCGCCATCTTGGGAGAGCCCAGAATGCTGAGCGCAATGCTCCAGCGCACCCATACAAGAAAGTGAAAGGGGAACGTGCCGGCGCCATTTCTGACTCTCCGGTGCCGCATCACCGTCCCTGCTGTGCACCACTGATCTCTGGTCCACGCTGCAGTTGCTGTCAGTGAGTACTGTGCCTCCCTGTCCTTGTCTTCAGTCCTCCCACGGCCCCAGCGAGTGTTTTCCGTGTACCGTGTCCGTGGGGAGTGCCACCATTAAAGAGGGGGAGCACACCGTCAGCCTGCATCACAGTGACTCTGTTAATAGCTACAGCATTCTTAAAGGGACGGCATTCCAAGTTGTAGTCTCCATTCCCTGCCAGCAAGCAGTTGAGTTTCTTAAAGAGACGGCGACCTAATTTCAGTCATACCTGCAAACAACATAACTGAGCAAAGTGACATTGTGCCATCTGTTTCTAGTGATCCAGCAGTGCCCATGGCGAGCAGCCTACCATTCTCCATGCCATTTTACCCTGGCGCACCATGGCTGCCGCGCTACAAAGGGGAGGCGCACACCCTCAGGGACTTTCGTGAGAAGATGCTGTCTCTCTTCCAGTTCTATCCTCTGAATACAGAACAGCAGATACAGATCCTGCTGGGCCAGCTTGAGGGTGCTGCAGCTAGGGAGGTCAAATCCTGGCCTGCCTCTGACAAAAGAACCCCTGGGCAAATTCTGGACAAACTCCAGGTGAACTTTGACGTGCGATCTGTCTCCGAGGTAAAGATGTACTTCTTTTCCAGACGACAACTACCTGGTGAGACCCTGCGGGACTATGCTTTATCCCTCCAAGAGGCGTTCAGAGCTGTGGTGCAAGTGGATCCACGTGAAAATGTGGACTCTGATAAAATCTTGCTTGACCGCTTCATAGAAGGGGCGGGTACCACATTGCTCCAGAGTCAGTTGCGAATGCTTGCTGCACAACATCCCAGCATCACGTTTGCTGACTTCAAGGCCCTTGCCATCCAGGTCTTGGGACAGGAGCAGCCCCAGCCGAGCCCAGTCATCTGTGCTCCCTCACCTGGACCCTCAACAAGCATTGCTCCAGTTGTCCTGCCACTACCTCTGGGTACCTCACCTGCTGCCCAAACTGCGCAGACTACACCAGCAGACTCCAGAGATGACCTTCTGGCCCGAGTGGATCATCTGACCCGTGCCATGGAACAGATCACCGTCCGTCTAGATCGTCTGACCCAGCCGTCTTCATCGTCCAGTGATCCTTTGCGAAGTCTCAACATCTCACCTGAGTCGCCACCCAGACGTCCGTCTTCAGTGAAACCTCCGCAGAGTGAGAGGCCATACTGTACCTATTGCCATAGATATGGACACACCAGGCCTCAGTGTTTTCAGTTAAACGGGCCACCCCCGAGGCAGCGGGCCGCCCCTCGGGAGGAAAGAAGAAGGGCCCAGGTGAATCTTCAGTGCCATTGGCACGCTTCGTCTCAGCCTGCCCACACATCACAATCCGGGTGAACGGCGTCCCTCTGACAGCGTTGGTGGACACTGGATCTCAGGTAACAACCCTGCGCAAGCAGGTGTTCCTTGAACATTGGGACTTAGGTGTGTTGAATAGAACACCTGACACATGGATAAATCTGTGTGCCAGCAATGGACAGCCCATACCACAGCAGGGTTATTGGGAACCCACTATCCAGATTGGGGACTTGAAACTGCCTAGACAGGGTGTAATTGTCACTGATGTAGAGGATGATAGGTTTGCAGTTGTAATATTAGGCATGAATGTTTTACACCATTGCTTTGCAGAAGTGTTGGATGCCTTGCATGCCTCTCTCCTTACAGCTTCTCCCAGTGACCAGCAGACCATTCAGCGGGCCATTCATGTACTCAATGCCCAGCACAAGTTCGCCAACAAACAAGGTGAAATTGGTCGAGTCCGGATCCAAGATACCCGTCCAGTAACCCTACAGCCTGGAACAGAAACTATGGTGTGGTGCCGTGCCCGTCCGGGCATAGAAAATCAGGACTACGAGGCCTTGCTACAACCCATACAGGTAGATGGCCAACCACTTGTCATGGCTGCCCGCAGCCTTGTCACAGTTTCCAATGGACGTGTTCCTGTCCGCTTAGTCAACTTGGGCGATGCTCCCGTGAACCTCCACAAGTTCCACTCTGTGGCCCTGCTACACCGGTTAGCACCAGAAGACATTCTCTCTGGTGATTCTACCGCCACACAGCGTTCCACCCAAGCTGCTGAGAACATTCAGAATGGAGCCACGAAGTCCTGGTGGGATGAATTGAACGTGGGAGACGCCAATACCCCTATAGAGCACATCAATGGGGTTCGCAATGTGGCCAAGCGTTACCAACAGGCATTCAGCAAACACCCATTGGACTTTGGTAAGACCACGACCATACAACATCGCATTCTGACTGGCGACCACCATCCAATCAAGGAGCGTCACCGTCCAATACCACCAGCGATGTACCAACCGGTGAAAAAGTTGATCCAAGAGATGCGAGATGCTGATGTCATCCGGGAGAGTAACAGCCCCTGGGCAGCCCCGCTAGTCCTTGTCAAGAAGAAAGACGGAACCCTACGATTTTGTGTGGACTATCGTAAACTCAACAACGTCACGCACAAAGACGCATACCCATTGCCGCGGATTGAGGAATCTCTAACGGCTTTGGGATCAGCTACCTGTTTCTCGACCCTGGACTTAACCAGTGGATACTGGCAAGTCCCTATGGCGCCTGAAGATCGTGAAAAGACTGCGTTTACGACCCCGATGGGACTCTTTGAATTCAATAGTATGCCATTTGGGCTATGTAATGCCCCAGCCACATTCCAACGGCTTATGGAGAGGTGCCTCGGCCATGAGAATTTCCAGAGTGTGCTACTGTACCTGGACGATGTTATTGTATTCTCCCGGACATACCAAGAACACCTTCGTCACCTGTCCGAGGTATTCAAGGTACTTATACAGCACGGCCTAAAGTTGAAGCCCTCCAAGTGCTACCTGTTGAAACCCCAAGTTCACTACCTTGGGCATGTCGTGAGCGCACAAGGCGTCCAACCTGATCCTGAAAAGATCACTGCAGTCCAGAACTGGCGAAGACCAACTACCGTCATAGAAGTCCGAAGCTTCCTTGGATTCGCAGGTTACTACCGGCGTTTCATACCACACTTCGCCCAAGTAGCCGAGCCTCTGAACGAGTTGTTGCGCGGTTGTCCCAGAGAAAACTACAACCGAAAACTTCCGGTAGACTGGACAGCGCGTCAAGAGGAAGCCTTTCAAGCGCTTAAAGCACTTCTGACGCAACCACCAATTCTAGCCTATCCCGACTACAGTCAGCCATTCCGCTTGTACACAGATGCAAGTCACCAAGGTTTGGGTGCAGTGTTGTCCCAGGTTCAGGACAACAAAGAGCGAGTCATCGCCTACGCCAGCAGGAGTCTGAGAGGCGCGGAGAAGAACGACCAGAACTATAGTTCTTTCAAACTCGAACTTCTGGCGCTTGTCTGGGCCGTGACAGAGAAGTTTAAAGACTACCTGGCTGCCACACCCTTTACCGTGTACACAGATAACAATCCGTTGGCGCATCTGGACACTGCTCGACTGGGAGCCCTTGAACAACGGTGGGCCTCTAGACTCGCGAATTACAAGTTCTCTGTCAAGTATCGCAGTGGCAAGTCCAACGGTAACGCTGATGCACTCTCAAGGTTGCCTGTGGGAGAAGAACCACCCCGAGAAGACATCTGGGAAGAGGTGGAGATGCCACCATTCTACAACAAGTTTGCCCAACAGGTTGCTATTGGTGTCCCTGTAGAAGGAGAATCTCTGGCGAAAACAGCTGCCGAATCCCTCCAGGAGCCATCTCTGTGGAAAACGTTCCAAGAAGAGAGCAGAGTTTTAGGAGAATTGTCAGATTTCCTGCTTACAGGAAGAATACCAACCCGTGTAAAGAGAGGTCTTCATGACGTGGAATTAAAACGCCTTTGGCGACAGAGGAAGCGCCTGTTTGTCCAACGAGGCCTTCTACTTAGAAACACTCTTGATCCTGTCACAGGTGAAAGGCTTCATCAGATCCTCGTACCAAGAAGAGATGCACAGATGATACTTGAGGCGTATCATGACAGATCCGGTCACTTCGGGGTACAAAAGACCGAAGCTACCATCCGTCGTCGCTTCTATTGGGTTGGGATGAGGAGTGACATTGAGAGTTGGTGCCGAGAGTGTCCCGCCTGTAGTATCACCAAGGAAGGTCGAAGAGATCAGAAGGCCCCTCTACATCCAATTAAGACTCAAAAGCCGTGTGAAATTGTTGCTCTGGACCATGTGAAGTTGGGTCCCACACGTTCCGGCTACAGCTACGCTCTGACAATGGTGGATCATTACTCCAAGTTCCTTGTCATCGTGCCTGTCAGAGATCTTACAGCAAGAACTACGGCTGAGACCTTCTACGCAGAGTTTGTCCGCCATTACGGTTGTCCTGAGCATATCCTCACCGACCGTGGATCGGCGTTTGAATCCCAATTGTTCCGTGAGCTGTGTCAGTTCCAAGACTGCAAGAAGTTGCGAACCACAGCGTATCACCCTCAAGGGAATGGTATGTGCGAGAAGGCAAATCAAGTGATCATCGGCATGCTAAGAACAGCCGCAGTTACACCTGGTGTTGAGTGGCCTGAACGTATCAAGGACTTGGCCTATATTTACAACAACACACCCCAAACATCTACGGGATACGCACCATTTTATCTAATGTTTGGAAGACAAGGTCAACTTCCTTCAGACTTAACCCTTGGTGTGAAGGTCCCTGACACCATCAATCCACTACCCATAACAGACTGGGTTGTTGAACACCGCCGACGTATGGAGGAAGCTAAAGAGATAGTTGAAACGCGCATGGATGAGGTTCGTAGGAGACAACAGGAGGATTACAACCATCGCGCCCATGCAGCGCCCCTGAAAGTTGGCGACCGTGTATGGTTAAGGAATAACCATCGGAATGGGAAATTGGATCCATTCTGGGAGAAAGAACCATACAGTGTCATCTCCATACCATATCCTGAATCCGACGTGTATGAGATCTCTAAACCTGGGAGACAGCCCCAAGTAGTACACCGAAACCGTCTGAAGCTGTGCCTTAAAGAAGGACTACCCACAGAGGTGCCCCCAGCTGAGACAACGAGTACAGAGATCTTGTCACCTTCTGAAGCGAAAGAGAGACCCCCAACGTTAACTGAGCTTATGTGGGCGCCTAAACTACTACCATTTAGCTGTTATCCACCAATTGCTCTAGTGCAAGAGAACCCTTCGACAGATGATTTAATTGATTTCAGTGACTCTGTTCCTGATTCAAATCTCGTTCCACTTAGGCGTTCTGAGCGTACCACAAAAGGCGTACCTCCAACACGCTATAGTGATGCCATGGCTGTCCTTGAGTAAAAGAGGTTAACTGTCTCTGCTTCTGTATATATGTTATTCCTGCTCTGATTACATTAATGTTTTTCCTGTGTGTATATACAGTATATATATAATATCTTGCCATGTAATATAGTATTTACATTTATATGCAACAATCCAAGCCATAGTGCCTGGCTCACCGAGCCAAGGAAATTCTGTTACCCCATTGCGGTATGGACATTCGTGCTAGAGTGCCTACTCTTCCTTACAGAAAGGAATGTTTATTGTTTCTCAGAGAGACTCTCATGATAATGGACACTCACGAAATTTGTGCCAGAGAGCCTCTGGACCCATTTGCACTACTGTTGTTTCTATATGGACTGTCTGATGGTACCGCCAAAAGGTTCCATAAGTCTGAGTTTAATTATCTCTCCGTTACCCTTCAGACTTCTCATGGACATTCCAGGACTATGCCGGGAGGTCTTACCTCAAGTTTCTAAGTATTATATTTTTCTAAACTGTTAGTGACATTTGCACTTTATTCGTATTTATTAACGTTATGTTACATTTCTCACCTTCACCCCAGCCCGTCGCCGAGGTCGGCTCAGTGAAAGAGGGGGAGTATGTGGCATCCCAGAGCTGGCTATGGCTGGGCTGAGGGTGATCTCTGTGCATTGTATTATTTCCTGTTGCTTCATAGCCTGTGTGACATAGCAGGGGGTCCTGAGTCTCACACAACACAGCGCCACCTAGTGAGCCTCACACATGCATTACACCTCCCATAGGATTGAATAGTAACCAAATGTCCAATGGGAGGACATCGCCTGGGAAAAGGGGAGGAGTCAGCTGATCACTGGGTCCCCATGGTAACACCCATGCAGGAAGGTCCTGCGTGTGAGGAGTTAGAAGTGTGGAGTGTTAGGAGGAGGAGGTGAAGAGATAAGTGTGATGTCCTGTGAAGAAAGCAGTGAGTTTAGTGCAGGAATCTCAAGTCCTAGACAGGCCCAGGAAGGTTGGAGAGCTGACATACTCCAGCTATTCAGAAGATCCTGTCCCCTGTCTGCCTAGCCATCGCCCTGAAGGAAGTCAAGCATCATTATCTTGTCAGCCTGAGACTGTGGAGAGAACATTCTGGAACACGTGCTCCATAGCCAGTATCACAGGATCCAGGGGCCAAGGCCAGACCTGTGGAATATCCTGCCACCCTGACTATTGCACCCCGAAACTCTGAGCTATCAGGACCACATAACGTGAGTGGGGAATATTATGTACTAGTATCATGGTGGGCATCCTCCTATGTGCCAAATAGGAGCCCAGACGCACCTTAGGGCTGTAACACTGAAGTATAAGGGGCTAGGAACACCTTTCATCAAGTCTACCCTGCACCCCAGGACTTTGCTGCGTCACCAGGCGTACCCCGTTGTTTTGTATGGAAGAAACTGTTTAAGCATTTGTGCCTCCACACCCATGGAAGTAAAAGTTAAACTTTACAACCGTTTCTGTGTCTGACTCTGCACCGACAACATCAGGGCGCCCCAAACACCACCAGTCGGCACAGTATAGGGGAAGCGCCCCGGGGGGAACAATCACCACCAACATTTGTGCAGCCCCCCTCATCACCGGTACCAGTGGTGGTAACGTGGGACAGCACCAGCGCTGCGCCCTCGTGCCCAGAGACCGTGACAAGTCTGCGCTGTTTGCACCCCGCAATCCCAACTGCAGCGTTACCTTCCATCTGGTCACCGCAACAGCTATTCATCTATTACTACTGACAACCAGCTGTATATATCATGTCTGAGAGGTTGTCACAGCCCCGCCCCCTGTTACTGACATCACTGATATAATATAATGACATGTGATCAGACATGAGATCCACACACCTTATACTACAGTACAGCTATTCATCTATTACTACTGTATACTACCTGTACATATCATATCTGAGAGGTTGTCACCGCTCCGCCCCCTGTTACTGACATCACTGATATAATATAATGACATGTGATCAGACATGAGATCCGCACACCTTATACTACAGTACAGCTATTCATCTATTACTACTGACAACCAGCTGTATATATCATGTGTGAGAGGTTGTCACAGCCCCGCCCCCTGTTACTGACATCACTGATATAATATAATGACATGTGATCAGACATGAGATCCGCACACCTTATACTACAGTACAGCTATTCATCTATTACTACTGACAACCAGCTGTATATATCATGTCTGAGAGGTTGTCACAGCTCCGCCCCCTGTTACTGACATCACTGATATAATGACATGTGATCAGACATGAGATCCGCACACCTTATACTACAGTACAGCTATTCATCTATTACTACTGACAACCAGCTGTATATATCATGTGTGAGAGGTTGTCACAGCCCCGCCCCCTGTTACTGACATCACTGATATAATATAATGACATGTGATCAGACATGAGATCCGCACACCTTATACTACAGTACAGCTATTCATCTATTACTACTGACAACCAGCTGTATATATCATGTGTGAGAGGTTGTCACAGCTCCGCCCCCTGTTACTGACATCACTGATATAGTATAATGACATGTGATCAGACATGAGATCCGCACACCTTATACTACAGTACAGCTATTCATCTATTACTACTGACAACCAGCTGTTTATATCATGTCTGAGAGGTTGTCACAGCCCCGCCCCCTGTTACTGACATCACTGATATAATATAATGACATGTGATCAGACATGAGATCCGCACACCTTATACTACAGTACAGCTATTCATCTATTACTACTGACAACCAGCTGTATATATCATGTCTGAGAGGTTGTCACAGCCCCGCCCCGTTACTGACATCACTGATATAATGACATGTGATCAGACATGAGATCCGCACACCTTATACTACAGTACAGCTATTCATCTATTACTACTGACAACCAGCTGTATATATCATGTCTGAGAGGTTGTCACAGCTCCGCCCCCTGTTACTGACATCACTGATATAATGACATGTGATCAGACATGAGATCCGCACACCTTATACTACAGTACAGCTATTCATCTATTACTACTGACACCCAGCTGTATATATCATGTCTGAGAGGTTGTCACAGCCCCGCCCCCTGTTACTGACATCACTGATATAATATAATGACATGTGATCAGACATGAGATCCGCACACCTTATACTACAGTACAGCTATTCATCTATTACTACTGACAACCAGCTGTATATATCATGTGTGATAGGTTGTCACAGCCCCGCCCCCTGTTACTGACATCACTGATATAATGACATGTGATCAGACATGAGATCCGCACACCTTATACTACAGTACAGCTATTCATCTATTACTACTGACAACCAGCTGTATATATCATGTGTGAGAGGTTGTCACAGCTCCGCCCCCTGTTACTGACATCACTGATATAATATAATGACATGTGATCAGACATGAGATCCGCACACCTTATACTACAGTACAGCTATTCATCTATTACTACTGACACCCAGCCTGTATATATCATGTCTGAGAGGTTGTCACAGCCCCGCCCCCTGTTACTGACATCACTGATATAATGACATGTGATCAGACATGAGATCCGCACACCTTATACTACAGTACAGCTATTCATCTATTACTACTGACACCCAGCTGTATATATCATGTCTGAGAGGTTGTCACAGCCCCGCCCCCTGTTACTGACATCACTGATATAATATAATGACATGTGATCAGACATGAGATCCGCACACCTTATACTACAGTACAGCTATTCATCTATTACTACTGACAACCAGCTGTATATATCATGTCTGAGAGGTTGTCACAGCCCCGCCCCCTGTTACTGACGTCACTGATATAATATAATGACATGTGATCAGACATGAGATCCGCACACCTTATACTACAGTACAGCTATTCATCTATTACTACTGACACCAGCTGTATATATCATGTCTGAGAGGTTGTCACAGCTCCGCCCCCTGTTACTGACATCACTGATATAATATAATGACATGTGATCAGACATGAGATCCGCACACCTTATACTACAGTACAGCTATTCATCTATTACTACTGACAACCAGCTGTATATATCATGTCTGAGAGGTTGTCACAGCCCCGCCTCCTGTTACTGACATCACTGATATAATATAATGACGTGATCAGACATGAGATCCGCACACCTTATACTACAGTACAGCTATTCATCTATTACTACTGACACCCAGCTGTATATATCATGTCTGAGAAGTTGTCACAGCCCCGCCTCCTGTTACTGACATCACTGATATAATATAATGACCTGTGATCAGACATGAGATCCGCACACCTTATACTACAGTACAGCTATTCATCTATTACTACTGACACCCAGCTGTATATATCATGTCTGAGAGGTTGTCACAGCCCCGCCCCCTGTTACTGACATCACTGATATAATATAATGACATGTGATCAGACATGAGATCCGCACACCTTATACTACAGTACAGCTATTCATCTATTACTACTGACAACCAGCTGTATATATCATGTCTGAGAGATTGTCACAGCCCCGCCCCCTGTTACTGACATCACTGATATAATGACATGTGATCAGACATGAGATCCGCACACCTTATACTACAGTACAGCTATTCATCTATTACTACTGACACCCAGCTGTATATATCATGTCTGAGAGGTTGTCACAGCCCCGCCCCCTGTTACTGACATCACTGATATAATGACATGTGATCAGACATGAGATCCGCACACCTTATACTACAGTACAGCTATTCATCTATTACTACTGACAACCAGCTGTATATATCATGTCTAAGAGATTGTCACAGCTCCGCCCCCTGTTACTGACATCACTGATATAATGACATGTGATCAGACATGAGATCCGCACACCTTATACTACAGTACAGCTATTCATCTATTACTACTGACAACCAGCTGTATATATCATGTCTGAGAGGTTGTCACAGCCCCGCCCCCTGTTACTGACATCACTGATATAATATAATGACATGTGATCAGACATGAGATCCGTACACCTTATACTACAGTACAGCTATTCATCTATTACTACTGACAACCAGCTGTATATATCATGTCTGAGAGGTTGTCACAGCCCCGCCTCCTGTTACTGACATCACTGATATAATATAATGACGTGATCAGACATGAGATCCGCACACCTTATACTACAGTACAGCTATTCATCTATTACTACTGACACCCAGCTGTATATATCATGTCTGAGAGGTTGTCACAGCCCCGCCCCCTGTTACTGACATCACTGATATAATATAATGACATGTGATCAGACATGAGATCCGCACACCTTATACTACAGTACAGCTATTCATCTATTACTACTGACACCCAGCTGTATATATCATGTCTGAGAGGTTGTCACAGCCCCGCCCCCTGTTACTGACATCACTGATATAATGACATGTGATCAGACATGAGATCCGCACACCTTATACTACAGTACAGCTATTCATCTATTACTACTGACAACCAGCTGTATATATCATGTCTGAGAGGTTGTCACAGCTCCGCCCCCTGTTACTGACATCACTGATATAATGACATGTGATCAGACATGAGATCCGCACACCTTATACTACAGTACAGCTATTCATCTATTACTCCTGACAACCTCCTGTATATATCATGTCTGAGAGGTTGTCACAGCCCCGCCCCCTGTTACTGACATCACTGATATAATATAATGACATGTGATCAGACATGAGATCCGCACACCTTATACTACAGTACAGCTATTCATCTATTACTACTGACAACCAGCTGTATATATCATGTCTGAGAGGTTGTCACAGCCCCGCCCCCTGTTACTGACATCACTGATATAATATAATGACATGTGATCAGACATGAGATCCGCACACCTTATACTACAGTACAGCTATTCATCTATTACTACTGACAACCAGCTGTATATATCATGTCTGAGAGGTTGTCACAGCTCCGCCCCGTTACTGACATCACTGATATGACATGTGATCAGACATGAGATCCGCACACCTTATACTACAGTACAGCTATTCATCTATTACTACTGACAACCAGCTGTATATATCATGTCTGAGAGGTTGTCACAGCTCCGCCCCCTGTTACTGACATCACTGATATAATATAATGACATGTGATCAGACATGAGATCCGCACACCTTATACTACAGTACAGCTATTCATCTATTACTACTGACAACCAGCTGTATATATCATGTCTGAGAGGTTGTCACAGCCCCGCCCCCTGTTACTGACATCACTGATATAATATAATGACATGTGATCAGACATGAGATCCGCACACCTTATACTACAGTACAGCTATTCATCTATTACTACTGACAACCAGCTGTATATATCATGTCTGAGAGGTTGTCACAGCCCCGCCCCCTGTTACTGACCTCACTGATATAATGACATGTGATCAGACATGAGATCCGCACACCTTATACTACAGTACAGCTATTCATCTATTACTACTGACAACCAGCTGTATATATCATGTCTGAGAGGTTGTCACAGCCCCGCCCCCTGTTACTGACATCACTGATATAATGACATGTGATCAGACATGAGATCCGCACACCTTATACTACAGTACAGCTATTCATCTATTACTACTGACAACCACCTGTATATATGTCTGAGAGGTTGTCACAGCCCCGCCCCCTGTTACTGACATCACTGATATAATGACATGTGATCAGACATGAGATCCGCACACCTTATACTACAGTACAGCTATTCATCTATTACTACTGACAACCAGCTGTATATATCATGTCTGAGAGGTTGTCACAGCCCCGCCCCCTGTTACTGACATCACTGATATAATGACATGTGATCAGACATGAGATCCGCACACCTTATACTACAGTACAGCTATTCATCTATTACTACTGACAACCAGCTGTATATATCATGTCTGAGAGGTTGTCACAGCTCCGCCCCCTGTTACTGACATCACTGATATAATGACATGTGATCAGACATGAGATCCGCACACCTTATACTACAGTACAGCTATTCATCTATTACTCCTGACAACCTCCTGTATATATCATGTCTGAGAGGTTGTCACAGCCCCGCCCCCTGTTACTGACATCACTGATATAATATAATGACATGTGATCAGACATGAGATCCGCACACCTTATACTACAGTACAGCTATTCATCTATTACTACTGACAACCAGCTGTATATATCATGTCTGAGAGGTTGTCACAGCCCCGCCCCCTGTTACTGACATCACTGATATAATATAATGACATGTGATCAGACATGAGATCCGCACACCTTATACTACAGTACAGCTATTCATCTATTACTACTGACAACCAGCTGTATATATCATGTCTGAGAGGTTGTCACAGCCCCGCCCCCTGTTACTGACATCACTGATATAATATAATGACATGTGATCAGACATGAGATCCGCACACCTTATACTACAGTACAGCTATTCATCTATTACTACTGACACCCAGCTGTATATATCATGTGTGAGAGGTTGTCACAGCTCCGCCCCCTGTTACTGACATCACTGATATAATATAATGACATGTGATCAGACATGAGATCCGCACACCTTATACTACAGTACAGCTATTCATCTATTACTACTGACAACCAGCTGTATATATCATGTGTGAGAGGTTGTCACAGCCCCGCCCCCTGTTACTGACATCACTGATATAATGACATGTGATCAGACATGAGATCCGCACACCTTATACTACAGTACAGCTATTCATCTATTACTACTGACACCCAGCTGTATATATCATGTCTGAGAGGTTGTCACAGCTCCGCCCCGTTACTGACATCACTGATATAATGACATGTGATCAGACATGAGATCCGCACACCTTATACTACAGTACAGCTATTCATCTATTACTACTGACAACCAGCTGTATATATCATGTCTGAGAGGTTGTCACAGCCCCGCCCCCTGTTACTGACATCACTGATATAATGACATGTGATCAGACATGAGATCCGCACACCTTATACTACAGTACAGCTATTCATCTATTACTACTGACAACCAGCTGTATATATCATGTCTGAGAGGTTGTCACAGCTCCGCCCCCTGTTACTGACATCACTGATATAATATAATGACATGTGATCAGACATGAGATCCGCACACCTTATACTACAGTACAGCTATTCATCTATTACTACTGACAACCAGCTGTATATATCATGTCTGAGAGGTTGTCACAGCCCCGCCCCCTGTTACTGACATCACTGATATAATATAATGACATGTGATCAGACATGAGATCCGCACACCTTATACTACAGTACAGCTATTCATCTATTACTACTGACAACCAGCTGTATATATCATGTCTGAGAGGTTGTCACAGCCCCGCCCCCTGTTACTGACATCACTGATATAATATAATGACATGTGATCAGACATGAGATCCGCACACCTTATACTACAGTACAGCTATTCATCTATTACTACTGACAACCAGCTGTATATATCATGTCTGAGAGGTTGTCACAGCTCCGCCCCCTGTTACTGACATCACTGATATAATGACATGTGATCAGACATGAGATCCGCACACCTTATACTACAGTACAGCTATTCATCTATTACTACTGACAACCAGCTGTATATATCATGTCTGAGAGGTTGTCACAGCTCCGCCCCCTGTTACTGACATCACTGATATAATATAATGACATGTGATCAGACATGAGATCCGCACACCTTATACTACAGTACAGCTATTCATCTATTACTACTGACAACCAGCTGTATATATCATGTCTGAGAGGTTGTCACAGCTCCGCCCCCTGTTACTGACATCACTGATATAATATAATGACATGTGATCAGACATGAGATCCGCACACCTTATACTACAGTACAGCTATTCATCTATTACTACTGTATACTACCTGTACATATCATGTCTGAGAGGTTGTCACACTCTGGCAGTCTTGTGTTGCGCCCCTTATATAACACAAGTATCAGGCGGGTCCTTCGGTCACAGTCTTGCTCTGCTGATAGATAATTCTTCACACACAGTGACCTGGAGTAGTCCCGGAGCACCACAAACACTGACTACAGAGGAATCACAGCACAGCCAGGGCAGGATCTGTCACCAGGAGAGCTCCGGAGATACCCAGGTACATACATAGTCATATACCCTGCAGATTATTACACCACTAGCCTCCTGAGATGTGCAGAACATCACTCTGGGGTGAGGGGTACGGACGGGCTGTTCAGGTCTTGGGCATCGCCTCCTAACAAAGATTGGGGCATGAGGTCTGCAGACCAGGATACAGGCTGCTTGTTTGCTGCTGGGAGACTGTGATGTGCAATGATCACAAATGTGTACAGAACCTGTTTGGTGGAGAAGGACCTGTGGTCACATGACCATAGCCGTGCAAGACTTGTTGCTGTGACCTGGGGTCACATGACCATATGGTACAGTCTAGAATGCATGGGCTCCTAGGAGATTTAGGCAGTATCCCCTTTGCCTATGTCAAAGCAGGCAGGTTAGGGTTAGAGATGCAGTTAGAAGAGGCGGATTTACTTACTGAGACGACCCACGAAGTGACAAATGCTGAGGCAAAGGGTGTGTTAGTCACAAGGAGCTGGCAGGTGCATCCTGATAGACCAACACACCTGGAACCGAAGCAGTGTCACCTACCCCAAGTGAGATCCTTCTAGGCACAACTGTCACATGACCACAGCTGTGCAGGACTTGTTACTGTGTAAGGACCTGAGGTCACATGGCCATAGCTGTGCAGGACTTGTTACTGTGTAAGGACCTGAGGTCACATGGCCATAGCTGTGCAGGACTTGTTACTGTGTAAGGACCTGAGGTCACATGACCATAGCTGTGCAGGACTTGTTACTGTGTAAGGACCTGAGGTCACATGACCATAGCTGTGCAGGACTTGTTACTGTGTAAGGACCTGAGGTCACATGACCATAGCTGTGCAGGACTTGTTACTGTGTAAGGACCTGAGGTCACATGGCCATAGCTGTGCAGGACTTGTTACTGTGTAAGGACCTGGGGTCACATGACCATAGCTGTGCAGGACTTGTTACTGTGTAAGGACCTGAGGTCACATGGCCATAGCTGTGCAGGACTTGTTACTGTGTAAGGACCTGGGGTCACATGACCATAGTTGAGCAGATTATGATATTGTAAATAGAACTGGGTGGTCACATGATTATATCTTTGCAGGATTTGTTACTGTGAAGGGACCAGAGGACTGTTCATTTCATGCCAAATGTATCCTACCACTAAGAGGCGCCATTGTCACCAGATGGTTTTAATGTTATGGCTGATTGATGTATATTTATTTTTACAGGAACAATATATATATCTAAAGAAATGTCACACAGAGAGGATACCCAGATTGTAAGTCTATCTATCTATCT